>CM060920.1:95367500-95852500 GCA_030737875.1 Allium sativum
TGCAAAGTTATGCATGCTTATGCAAGTATATGAATGCTCATGCAAGTATGTGAATGCTTATGCAAGTTATGTGTATGCTTAAATGCAAGTTTAACATGATATGCAAGTTATGCATGCTTATGCAAGTATGTGAATGCTTATGCAAGTTAGGGGTATGCTTAAATGCATGTTTAACATGTTATGCAAGTTATGAGAATGCTTATATGCAAGTTCAACATGTTATGCAAGATATGTGTATGATGATATGCATGTTTGGGTAAATTGTAGTTGGGTTAATATATGCTCATATATGCAAGTTGACATCCTCTTAACCCATGACAAAGTTATATGCTAAAGATTTGGGTAAACCCATGATATTTGTGATGGATCTTTCCTTTATTATGTCATGGAAAGAGAACGATTTACGTGGGTAACGATGGGGTGAATAAATATGTTAATAAAAGTGTGATTGGGTATGATTAAGCATACCATAAAAAAAAAAATTAACATAAGTGGGAATTTACCTATTGAGTTAGGTCTACCCCATGGGAATTTACCTATTGAGTTAGGTCTACCCACGTTATGAAAAATGTGTAATTAATTAGGGATAATTAATTATGGGGGTGATTAATTAGGTGTAATTAATCAACTAAGACACGAGGTTGGACCCTTTTGTAGCGTAAGACTGCCCGGAACCGACCGGCAAATCCAGCGGCTACAAATGATTGGCCCAATGTGAGAGGTCTTAGGCATAAATTAAATACGTGATTAAAGTAAAGACACGAGGTTAGACTCTGTTATGACGTAAGACTGCCCGGACCCTACCGGCTTAACCAGGCGGTCATAACAGCCAGCCTAATGTGGGAGGTCTTTAGGGGAGATCACGGTCTTAATTAATTAAGAAACACTTAACCATGTTAGCATGTAGTGGGACATGAGGGGTTAAGTGGGTGCCTTGGGTGACATGTGGAAATTTAGTGGTTGCCTTGGGTGGCATGTGGAATCTAGTGGGTTGCCTTGGGTGGCAATAGAAAATACGATTAGAATACTTAACCAAGTGAAACATGTAATTAAACATGATTAAAGGGTTAAGTGGGATACACTAGATAAGTGACAAGCTTAGGTGGGTAGCTTGTGGGGGCCCATTTCAACCAGTAACCCATATGTATCTTATTGGGCTCGACCCATGTCGAGGACGGGACACGCGTACTGGGATTGACTATAAGAGGCCAAAACGGGGTAGCGGTGGCAACGCAAGTCCAACGGGTTTCATATGCGTGTGTGGACCCGGGCTGGTAGGTAAGACGTTGTTGCATCATGTAGATATAAGCCGTGCACCGCTTGTTGTATCAGGTTGCCACTTTGGGGAGTGATACACCCCACTGTGGGGCCAGCACGGGTATCTACGGTAGGGAGCCAATCGCTTGGGAGTGGTGGGTACACCTAGTGGAGATAGGGGCAGACGGCACCTATGTAGTCAGCTAGGGGTACACGAAACCACTGGGAAAATTTTCTAAGTCCTTGGAGGGATCAACCTTTAAGTAGGAATGACTGGTGTGGTGCAGTATAGTAATTACCCTTGGGTGGGTAGATGCGTCTTTGCGGATATCTTAGTTATCCTAGGTCTACCAAACTGCTTGGTATAGCCATTCATCCCCAGACGTTACCGTATGTCAAACTTATGTCTTCTCTGGTTACTTTAATGATTGTATTGTTAAAGTTATAGGACTCACTCAGACTTATGTCTGACCCCGTTGTTTTTATCTTTTTCCCAATCCTCAGGTCCTACGGTGGATCCTAGCAGTAGTGGAGTTTGATCGGATTGCTGTTCCAGTCTTTAGGAGCTTGGGTAGATGTAAAGCTCCAGTTATCCAGTTATCTTTTCTTTTGTCATGGCTATTGTATGAGAGTGGGATTATGTACAAATTTATTTGAGGGATATTGTACTTGACTTTTATTGTGGTTTTATGATGTAACCAGACATGTTTTACTTCCGCTGTTATGAAATGATGTTTTAAAATTTCAAGTACTATTTATATCTGTCTTGTTCAAATTTTTCTGTTCTATATCCACTAAAATACTCCACCGATGCCATGGCATTCCCTTAGTGAGTGACCGTAGCGGGTGTGGGGTGTCACACGTGGTATCAGAGCAAAGGTTACCGGAACAGATAAAATTTTTAGAAAACTATTTTTCTAAAAACATTTTTGGAAGAAATATTTTCAAAAACATGTCTTTAAAGAGAAAAGTTTTTGAAAGAAAAGCATAATCCCCAATAGCCATATCTATATCCTTCGAATTCTCCGTTTTGAATCTTTCCTTTTTTCGTTTCAGCATGGCTGAGGATCTTAACTTTCCGGAGGGTGTGACGGTACCAGTATGGTATAGGAGATTGATGGAGGCTAGGGCCACCACTGCGGGTCCAGCAAATGTTCCTCCACCAACCGTAGCACCCGATCTTCCTCCTCCCCCTCCTCCTCGCACGGATACTTTTGCTAAGACTTGTAAGGAGTTTAAAGCTATGGGAGGGAAACCTTTTCAAGGATCTGAAACTTTTGTGGAGGCTAGAGATTGGCTTAAGGAGGTGGAAGAGTTGATAGATATCTTTGAGATGGAAGAAGGAAAGAAAGTCAAGTTAGCCGCTTGGTTAATGAAGGGTGAGGCCTCATTCTGGTGGGAGGTCACTAATGGAGAACGCCCTGTTGACTCTTGGGCGGATTTTAGGCAAAGATTTGTGGCAAAGTTTCTCTCAAGGGCGGAGGAAAACTTGTATATGGAAAGATTCTTGACTTTAAAGCAAGGAAATCTCTCAGTAAAGGAGTACGTTAACAAGTTTAATCAATTGGCAAGATTTGGCCTGGACATGGTGAATACACCGGAGAAGAAGGCTTTGAGGTTCGTGAAAGGCTTGAATGAACCGATGCATGGGTTGGCTATGACTCATATCCCTATGGGGGCCACCTTCGAGAAGCTAGTTGACATGGCACTCATGCATGAAGAAGGGAAGGGTCCCAATGCTAGTCAGGCACCCGAGAAGAAGGGAGATCAAAAGAGACCTCAGCAACAACAGCAAAACAAAGGTGGGAAAGGCAACGGTGGCAAGGGCAAAAAGAAGAAGTGTTTCAATTGTGGGACACCTGGCCACCTAAGCAAGGATTGTCGCAAGAAGAAGAAGACTGGCTGCTTCCACTGTGGCGAAGCAGGGCATCTAGTGAAAGACTGTCCTAAGAAAGGGCAAAGGACGGGGTCTACCTCAGGAGGACAGGTGCAAGCTCTTATGGCACCGGGTCAGGCTAGGGGGCAAGTACAGGCTCTCGCGGTTCCACCGATTCAGGAGAGAGGTAGAACTATTTCCGTGGAAAGTCTGGTTTTTCTATTTGATCATCCTGTCCGTACATTGTTTGATTCAGGCGCATCGCATTCTTTTATCTCATCATCATTAGTTGAGTCACTGCACTTAGACACCAGTCTGGTAGATGATCCCTTGGTTGTTTCAAACCCAATTGGGGGCTCCACTTATTTGTCCATGATATGTTTGGGTTTGAAGATTTCTATACTTAGCATTGAGTTTAGATGTGATGCTTTTGTGTTGGGCTTCACGGGCTATGGGTTGATTTTGGGCATGGACTGGTTATCCAATAATGGTGCCATTCTTGATTGCGAAAGGAGAGTTGTTAGGCCCATGACCCGCTTGGGTAACACTCTCGAGATTTCCTGTAATCCCAAGGATTCTGTTATGCTAAGTTATCTTGAATCGCTTGACGCTTCGGTCGAGAGTTTGCAATCTGTTAGAGTGGTCCGGGAATATCCGGATGTGTTTGAGGAGGTGAAGGGCTTACCTCCGAAGCGGGAGATTGACTTCCGAATATATTTGGTGGATAATGCTAAACCGGTATCTTTACCAGTGCGCCACATGGCTCCTCGTGAGAGGAGGGAACTCCATAAGCAAGTAGGGGAGTTGCTTGAGAAGGGGTTCATAAGACGAAGTATATCGGAGTGGGGTGCTCCAGTAGTTTTTGCTACGAAGGCGGATGGGTCCCTCAGACTTTGTGTAGACTATAGAGAACTCAACAAGCTCACAAAGAAGAATAGACACCCATTGCCGAGAATTGATGATCTTTTTGATCAGTTGGTTGGCGCTTCAGTATTTTCTCAATTGGACTTAGCCACGGGGTTTCATCAGTTGAGGGTGGCTGAGGATAGCATAGACAAGACTGCCTTTAGGACTCCGGATGGTTTCTATGAGTGGCTGGTGATGCCATTTGGGTTGACGAACGCCCCTGCATACTTTGTTGATTTGATGAGTAGGGTGTTCAGGGAGTTCCTTAATAAATTTGTGGTGGTCTTTGTGGATGATATCTTAGTATTTTCTAAGAGTGAAGAAGAGCATGCCTTACATCTTGGGGAGGTATTGAAGACTCTTCGAGCACATAGCCTTAAGGCTAAATTCTCTAAATGTCACTTCTGGAGGAGGGAAGTGCGGTTCTTGGGGCACGTGGTCTCCAAGGAAGGGATAGCTGTGGATCCCGCGAAGGTAGTATCAATTCAGGATTGGAAGGTTCCAAAGAATGCTACCGAAGTAAGAAGTTTCTTGGGTTTGGCGGGTTATTATAGGAAGTTTATTAAAGACTTCGCGAAGATATCAGCCCCATTAACTCGCTTAACGAAGAAGAATCTTGTTTTCACATGGGACGTAGATTGTGATGATGCGTTCCGACGGTTAAAGAGAGCTTTAACTACTGCTCTAGTTTTAGTGTTGCCAGACGGGAGCAAGCCATTTGTTGTCTATACCGATGCTTGTGGGACCGGACTTGGCGCAGTCTTAATGCAAGAGGGAAGGGTAATAGCCTATGGTGGAAGGCAGTTAAGACCACATGAGAAAAATTACCCTACCCATGATTTAGAGTTGGCTGCTATTGTTTTTGCGCTTAAGATCTGGCGCCATTATCTTCTTGGTGAGAGATTCGAGTTGTTCACTGACCATAAATCATTGAAGTACTTATTCTCTCAGAAGGATTTAAACTTAAGACAGCAAAGGTGGATGGAGTTCTTAGCATCCTATGATTTCGAGATAGCGTATACCCCTGGCAAGGGTAACGTGGTGGCAGACGCCTTGAGTAGAAAGAGGTTGTCATTGAGTCCATTGTTCGTGGAACGACGAAGCTTGGAATTTATCTCGATGTTTGATTTCAGACCTTCCATTGATTATATACCCGGTTTGCTAGCATCCTTGGAGGTCAGACCTACTCTTCTGGGGCGGATTGGGGAAGCCCAGAGGGACGACCCACAGTTGGTTGAGTTGATAGAGAAGCTCATAAGGGGGGAGTCGTCCAGCCATTTGAGTAGGTACACCCTAGACGATAAGGGGTGCTTGCGTAGAGACGGTAGACTTTGTGTACCGCAAGATGAAGGGTTGAGGAAGGTTATTCTTGATGATGCACACCGTTCTAGGATGACCATTCATCCCGGTGGGGACAAGATGTACCAAGATATGAAGAGGGTTTTCTTCTGGGCCGGTATGAAGAAAGATGTGGCCGAATATGTAGCTCGATGCTTGGTATGTCAACAGGTGAAAGCGGAGCAAATGAAACCTGGTGGGTTGCTTCACCCATTAGAAGTTCCGCAATGGAAGTGGGATAGCGTCTCGATGGATTTTATTGACGGGTTACCCAGATCGAGAAAGGGTAATACAGGAATTTGGGTGGTGGTAGACAGACTTACTAAGACCGCCCATTTCATACCTGTGAAGAGCAAGAGGACCGCTCCATGGCTAGCTTCTGTATATCTTCGAGAGATAGTTCGATTGCATGGGGTACCCTCTAGCATAGTGAGTGATCGAGATCCTATCTTCACTAGCGAGTTCTGGAGAAGTTTGCAGGAAGCAGTGGGAACTCAATTGTGTCTGAGCACCGCATATCATCCTCAGACGGATGGCCAGACTGAGAGGGTGAACCGTGTGCTAGAAGATCTTTTGAGGCTTTGTATCTTAGATTTTGGAGGTACATGGGAAGAGCATCTTCCATTGGTGGAGTTCGCATATAATAACAGCTTTCAGTCCAGTATTGGTATGGCTCCTTTCGAAGCTCTCTATGGAAGGCCTTGTCGATCACCTACATGTTGGTGGGAATCTACGGATAAGATCTTGCTTGGGCCTGATATGATTAGGGAGACTTCTGAGAAGATTGACTTGATTCGAAGAAGGATGAAAGCAGCGCAGGATAGGCAAAAATCTTATGCGGACAAGAGGAGGACGGACCTTGAGTTTGAAGTTGGGGACATGGTCTTTGTCAAGGTGTCTCCGTTACGAAATGTGGTTCGCTTTGGATCTGTTGGGAAGTTAGCACCAAGGTTCGTAGGGCCGTTTCCTATTAAGGAAAGGATTGGACGGATGGCATATAGAGTGGAGTTGCCCGACAGACTTAGTGGTGTACATGATGTATTCCACGTATCTCATTTGAGTAAGTGCTTACATAAGACCGCAGAGGTGGTAGAGCCGAGCTTGCTTAAAGAAGTGGAAGTAGAGCGTGATGCGACTATTCGACGAGCTCCTACCCGCATCCTTGGGTCAAAGACTAGGAAATTGAGGAATCGAGAGGTTCATCTAGTCAAAGTGCAATGGGGAGAAGACGAGGGCAACGCAACTTGGGAAACGGAAGCGAAGATGCGTTCATTGTACCCATTTCTTTTTGAGGGTATGTCTTTTAACTTCTCCTTTATCGTTTGTCTAGTACTTATCTTATCTTGAGTATGTCCTCTCATTAGTACCTTTGACCTTTAGATAGGGTAAACCTATGGTTGAAACATGTGTTTGAGACATGTTATGGTTGATGGATGCAAGTGGACGCAAGTGGTTGCTAGTGGTTGCTCGTGGATGCATATACACACACTCTAGGCACTAGATCGGCTCAATCACTTCATATTGCATATTGCATAAAATTGTGTGTAGGAAGCTATATTTATGGATGTCTAATGATTGTGTTATCATATGGATGATGCATTTTGGTGAATGATTGTGCACTCATGTAGATACTGTATGTGTCGATAAGGTTCTTTCGCATACATAATGGATGCATGTCACTATCATGGTTTGCATATGTTCATACATTAGATAGGGAACATATACACACACTCTTTGCATATGCTCATACATCATTAGAAATTGTTCTAAGGACAATGGATGCCCGTGTTTGATGGATTGAGTAGATGGTTGTTTGGATGGTAGGATATTCATTCTCCTTAGCTTAGAGATTTCGGGGACGAAATCCTTTAAGGAGGGGAGAATGTAACACCCCGAATTTTAGTTAATGCTAAAATTCACTAATTACAGAATAAATAATCTCAGATGTGGGAATTGGGGGAAACGGGCTGCGTAATTGCGTTCGTCTTGGAAAAATACGCAAAATAGAGTCCGAGTTTTCGAAAATCGGAGTCCGTATGGCCCAGTTATGGCCCGATGAAGTTTGCCGAAAATTCAAAACTAAAAACAGATTTAAGAATTTAAAATTCAGATTTTAAATTGGAACAAGTGGGGTCAGGCGGGAAAAATCCCGCCCTGACCATGTCGACAGGGCTGTCGACAGGCCTGTCGACAGGGGTGTCGACTTGCCTGTCGACTTGCCTGTCGATAGGGGCGTGGCGCCCAGTGAACCTGGGTGCACCAGGTTGGGCTTTAGGCTGGCTTGGAGGGCTGGTTCTAGAGATTTCCTAAATCTAAGGGTCCTAATCTAATCTAGGGTTAATCTAAGGGCCTAAAACACTCACCTAATCCTATAAATAAGACCCCAACCCTACCCTAATTCATTCATAATTAGGTCTTGTAACTAAACTATGGCAAAATGAAATTTGAGCATGGCCTCCACAAATCAATGAAGAGAGGTGCAAGCTAATCACTCTCTAATCAACCTCTAATCCATTCTAAGCATCTTAATCTTCTTCATTTGGAGTGCAAATTTGCTAGTGGTGAGTTTCTATCACTTTAACATCAATTGTTAAAGTAAGTAGATTGGGTGTAATGAGACTTATGGTCTTGAATGCGGATTATAGAGTTTGAATCATTTATAATGATATGCTACTCTATGTCTTCTTATGTTTATGCATATGTAATACGTGGTTTTATGCATGTTAAATAAGTTGGATTATGCATGTTTAACAAGTGGGTTTATGCATATTTAATAAGTGGGTTTATGCATGTTTAAACAAGTGAGTTATGGAAGTTGATATGCAAAGTTATGCATGCTTATGCAAGTATATGAATGCTCATGCAAGTATGTGAATGCTTATGCAAGTTATGTGTATGCTTAAATGCAAGTTTAACATGATATGCAAGTTATGCATGCTTATGCAAGTATGTGAATGCTTATGCAAGTTAGGGGTATGCTTAAATGCATGTTTAACATGTTATGCAAGTTATGAGAATGCTTATATGCAAGTTCAACATGTTATGCAAGATATGTGTATGATGATATGCATGTTTGGGTAAATTGTAGTTGGGTTAATATATGCTCATATATGCAAGTTGACATCCTCTTAACCCATGACAAAGTTATATGCTAAAGATTTGGGTAAACCCATGATATTTGTGATGGATCTTTCCTTTATTATGTCATGGAAAGAGAACGATTTACGTGGGTAACGATGGGGTGAATAAATATGTTAATAAAAGTGTGATTGGGTATGATTAAGCATACCATAAAATAAATAAATTAACATAAGTGGGAATTTACCTATTGAGTTAGGTCTACCCCATGGGAATTTACCTATTGAGTTAGGTCTACCCATGTTATGAAAAATGTGTAATTAATTAGGGATAATTAATTATGGGGGTGATTAATTAGGTGTAATTAATCAACTAAGACACGAGGTTGGACCCTTTTGTAGCGTAAGACTGCCCGGAACCGACCGGCAAATCCAGCGGCTACAAATGATTGGCCCAATGTGAGAGGTCTTAGGCATAAATTAAATACGTGATTAAAGTAAAGACACGAGGTTAGACTCTGTTATGACGTAAGACTGCCCGTACCATACCGGCTTAACCAGGCGGTCATAACAGCCAGTCTAATGTGGGAGGTCTTTAGGGGAGATCACGGTCTTAATTAATTAAGAAACACTTAACCATGTTAGCATGTAGTGGGACATGAGGGGTTAAGTGGGTGCCTTGGGTGGCATGTGGAAATTTAGTGGTTGCCTTGGGTGGCATGTGGAATCTAGTGGGTTGCCTTGGGTGGCAATAGAAAATACGATTAGAATACTTAACCAAGTGAAACATGTAATTAAACATGATTAAAGGGTTAAGTGGGATACACTAGATAAGTGACAAGCTTAGGTGGGTAGCTTGTGGGGGCCTATTTCAACCAGTAACCCATATGTATCTTGTTGGGCTCGACCCATGTCGAGGACGGGACATGCGTACTGGGCTTGACTATAAGAGGCCAAAACGGGGTAGCGGTGGCAACGCAAGTCCAACGGGTTTCATATGCGTGTGTGGACCCGGGCTGGTAGGTAAGACGTTGTTGCATCATGTAGATATAAGCCGTGCACCGCTTGTTGTATCAGGTTGCCACTTTGGGGAGTGATACACCCCACTGTGGGGCCAGCACGGGTATCTACGGTAGGGAGCCGATCGCTTGGGAGTGGTGGGTACACCTAGTGGAGATAGGGGCAGACGGCACCTATGTAGTCAGCTAGGGGTACACGAAACCACTGGGAAAATTTTCTAAGTCCTTGGAGGGATCAACCTTTAAGTAGGAATGACTGGTGTGGTGCAGTATAGTAATTACCCTTGGGTGGGTAGATGCGTCTTTGCGGATATCTTAGTTATCCTAGGTCTACCAAACTGCTTGGTATAGCCATTCATCCCCAGACGTTACCGTATGTCAAACTTATGTCTTCTCTGGTTACTTTAATGATTGTATTGTTAAAGTTATAGGACTCACTCAGACTTATGTCTGACCCCGTTGTTTTTATCTTTTTCCCAACCCTCAGGTCCTACGGTGGATCCTAGCAGTAGTGGAGTTTGATCGGATTGTTGTTCCAGTCTTTAGGAGCTTGGGTAGATGTAAAGCTCCAGTTATCCAGTTATCTTTTCTTTTGTCATGGCTATTGTATGAGAGTGGGATTATGTACAAATTTATTTGAGGGATATTGTACTTGACTTTTATTGTGGTTTTATGATGTAACCAGACATGTTTTACTTCCGCTGTTATGAAATGATGTTTTAAAATTTCAAGTACTATTTATATCTGTCTTGTTGAAATTTTTCTGTTCTATATCCACTAAAATACTCCACCGATGCCATGGCATTCCCTTAGTGAGTGACCGTAGCGGGTGTGGGGTGTCACAGTATAAGCTTTGGATACTGGTTAGGGAGTTTGTTTTATAAGGTAAATCTATATTTAAATTATATTATACTTTGAATTCCTTCCACTGTAAGACGCTTACGGATTCTGACATGTTTTCTTTATCTTTATTTTTTTCTGCAGGATACAGAGCGCCCAACTCGGGTTTCGATAGATTGGGTTTTTGAAAAAAAATCCAATCTGTTGGAATCCGGGTTGTTACATCTGGTATCAGAGCTTCGGTTTAGTGATCTTAGGGAGATAATGGGTGAATGTATTTGTATTTTCTAAAATATAAATATATTATATATATATAAACCTAAATCCATAAAGTAGCCCACTAGGAATGGAAAGAGTTGGATAGCTATTTTGTACACTAAAGAAATGAACCTAGAAATTTTAAGACCCTTAGGTGGTTTGGTTGGAAAGTGTACAATATGATTTGGTATTGGAGAAAGAAAGTATCCCATAAGAATTAAAACTGAAATGTTGTTATTTCAGAGTAGTGGGTTTAGAAGTGAAACCTTATAAGTTAGAAAAAGGTTAAAATGTGGAAAATGGATTAGGAATATATATAGTTGAGAGAATTGGTTTGGAAAGTGCCTAGGAAAGTCTAGTTGAGTTGAAAGACCCACTTTGAGTCTAACCCAATAATAAACTTTTAAGAACTTGAATTTGTAAAAGAGTTTATGGTGTTTTTCAAGTTTTAATCTTAAAAGTATTTTTGATGTTTAAGAAAATTACGTAAAGGACATATTAAGTGCATGTTAGGTTTTTAAAGTAAAGTGGTGTATACTTTAGTAAAACAATAATTTCTTGTTTTAAAAGAACTCTCTCATTAAAAAGTGCATAATATAGAGCATATATAGCTCGCTAGTTTTCATATTATAATATATTAAAGGATTGAAAAGAAAGTGTTGCGTTTTGTGAAAGAAAATTCTATTCTGTTAACAATAAATTTTGATTATTGATTTACGAAGAAATTTTGTTGGGTGGACAAAATAAGTTGTAGGAATAGAATAGATGTCTGCACCTTATTGCGAGTAGTTAAATTAACATTGTAATTAGAAACAATGTAAGCCCGATAGTTGTCCTTGTCTACTCTAGTTTTGTGATTTGAATAAAAAATGTTTTGCATTTTATTCTGTAACATGTTTTTATGGTTTGGCGAAAACAAGTTTTGAAGAAGAAAACAAAGTTTTAACGCTTTTAATTTTTGAAAGAAAAATGTAATGAAAAGAAAGGAGGCTAAGCCATGTTTTAAAAAGAATGGAGCAGATAAGGATTAGTGCCTAGAAAAGAACGAGAGAAAGTTAAAGCTATGAATTCAAAAATTTAAACCAACTAGACATTGTTTGAGTTAAGTGATTCTCTGAGTGTCAATCTGATGTTGATTTCAGTCTTCGGGGTTGATATTTAGGAAGTTACTCTCTTGCCAATTTACAGTAAGGGATTAGCTAATATTACACTAATGGAAAATTCTTGTAGAATGCATAAGCATTGAGAAACCAAGGTTTGTTTCTTGAGAAAGAGAGAAAACGTATAGGCTAGTAATGCACAACAAGGACTATTCGTGACTACTAAGTAGTAAAGGGCAAGTAAGTGGATAGATCCTGTTGTGTGGACTCGCAATTGTTTGAGATGACAAAGTCCTAAGATTCTTGGCCCATAGTAGTAGCTGTGTAGGATGCAGTTTGAGTTGAAAACAGAAAAAAACTTATTTGAAATAATAAACTTAAGTAATTGAATTAAGTCAAATAAGCTATGAAAGAGAAAAGCCTAAGCTAACAAGAGACAATAAATTCAGTAAGGCAACATATGTGGCAGGAAAAGAAAATGGAAATCTTAAAAAAAAGATGAATAAATATGAAACTATTCCAAGATAAGATGAAAGAGAAAGGAAAGTTTTCTTATGTGGTTGTGCTTGGATAGGAAAGTAGGAAGTTTTTATAGAATAGTTATATAAAAATCCGAGTACAATTATAAAAGGTACAGCGGAAAATGAAAATTCTTCTATTTTATATCTTTTTATAACATAAGAAATCGAATTTAGAAAATTAGATTTTTGTAGATTTCGAATTTAATGATGGTTGGTAGGGTTTTGGATGAGACAATTGGGAGAACCATGCTTTTATTCTATAAGAGTATGGGAAAACTTGGATGAAAAATATTTTGATTTTTCAAGAATATTGCATTCATATAGAACTGCAAGTATATTTAGGATGTGAGCATCATGTTTTGAAAGGTTTTTAAAATTTACATACATATAGGTGGATCCAAATTAGGCATACATACTTTACTATGATGTATCTCACTTTGCACATGTGCACAATGTTTGCAAAAATTAGATGCACACTGGATGGATGGATATTGCGTGGGATTATCTATTTTACTCTTATCGAATTTCGGGGACGAAATTCTTTAAGGGTAGGAGAATGTAACACCCCACATTTTTAATATAATTAAAAATGTACAAATATGTATATATGCATAGATAGGTAAATAATGGTGATGTATAATGAAAAATTAAATCGTACATTGAAGAGTAAGGAAATTAATGCGATAACAATGTGTGTAATCGAAGAGATGAGAAAATAAAAATCTTAATTTAAATATCAGGAATTAAGTAAAACGAACATCACCATTGCGTCAGTCTCGGAATTCTGGTCAAGATAGACACCTGGTTTGTGTAAAACAGACATCATATGAAGAAGTAATTAAGCCTAGAAGTTTGTATACGCACAAGAGAAAGATATATATATATATATATATATATATATATATATATATATACATATACAAAAAAATAAAAAAATAAAATAAAGAATAAAATAAGGATTGCATGCAATAAATACATGCACTGAAGAAAAAAATGTAATGCATGCATTAAAAGAAAGAAAGGATTGGTTGCATGCAACGTAAATATGTTGCATGCACTGATTTGCAAACATAATGCATTAACATTAAAAGAAAAATATTCATGCAGTGGTTTAATTTAAGTATTGTAACTAACATGAAAAAGAGAAGTAAGGAGAAAACAATAACTATCATTGTTCTAAGACATATTAACATAAAAATTCATAGCTCAGTTGGTTAAGACGTTGAATTTGTAACATGGAGGTCGGGGGTTCGAACCTCGGCGGCGACATAATTTTTATTTTTGTTTTAGAGAGGGCCAACTGAACATGCAAATATATGTACGTATACAAATTCAAAATTTGAAAGGATAAGAATGTACATACAAGGAAATAAAGAAAATATATGTTTATATATGAGAATATATATATATATATATATGCATAAATATATGTATACAAAAGATAAAATTCAAGATAAGGCTACAGTTAATGAAATATGGAAAGAATCAAATAACGGTGTAACATCGTTTGAATTTTGAAAATAAAATGAAAATTGTGCGTATATGTATACGCGTAAAATGGTCGATAGAGTAATTGTATACATATAAGAATATTTCAAGTGAATAAAACAGTTAAATAAATTCCAGAAATTCAAAAGTTCAAAAATCAAATTTCTATGCCAAAACAATTCAAACATTCGAAATTCGAATTTCTGCACAAAAACAGCTTGCTGGACCCAATGCTAACTCAGCGCTGCGTGTACAATATGGTTTTGAGCACTTATATAAACACCCCTAAGGCTACAGTTTTCTCTGCACATCTTTATTATGCCTATACTCTTCCCTAATTCATATCAAAACAAATCAAGGATGGGGTTATGCTGCTCAAGTTCTTCGTTAGAATTCAAGTGGAGAATCAAAGGCTAGTTCAACGAATTCAACAACTATTTTCTAAGAATCATATCAAAATTAGAGGATCGATAATCTATGTCAAGGAATAGCTTTTCAGTTTTAGACATCAGATCCCAGAATTCAAGATGCGTTCTTAAATCAGTGGGTGGTATTACAATACACTTCATGCATAATAGTATTATTATCGTTCGTCATTCCTCGGTTAAAATTCATGTTGCAATTTAAAATAATCTTTGTATGCTTAATCTATTCCTCTTTCCTATTCTTCCTTTTTATTTTTGTAACTTTGGTTACCTTCGAGCTAAGGTCAACAACGCGTAAATTGTAGTTATTTGGGAAGAGTTTGAGATTTAATCGATGAACTAGGCAATTTGGGTAAAAAGATTATTACACGAATGGTTGTGTAAGCAAAGTAGAAATGGGTTAAGTAGCACTTGACATATGAATAAAGCTTAACCAACATATGAGAAATGATAGCAATCTGTTAGGAACACATGTATGGGAAACTGGAATAATAGGTATAGCCTATTAATGGGATTATAAGCATGAACATAAATTGGGGTTTTTGGGTAAAGCTTGAATTTGAGACTTGAAAATTGGATATGCCATTAAGATCCTATAAATATAATTAAAAATGGAATATGTTGGATATAACATGTCTTATGTAATTATGGAACTCGACACATAACATGAAATTGACAATAGTGGCATAAATTGAACATGAACATGCTTGTGATTTGGTAATTGACATTTGATATCTAGAATGAACATGAACATGCTTGTAAATTTATAATTGGCCTATGACACCAAGAATAGAGATGAATTGTTAGTTGGCTAAACATGAAACATGGCTAACTCGAGGTTAGAATTAGTTTGCGGTGTAATCCTGCCCGGAACCGCCCGGCACATCCAATGACCGCAAAAAATAGGTTCTAATGTGAGAAGTTAGTCATAACATGCTTGAAACCCGAGGTTAGATTGAGTTGTGGTGTAATCCTGCTCGGAACCAATCGGCACATCCAGCGACCGCAACAATAGGTCTAATGTGTGAGGTTGGGCATTAATAATTAAATAATGCTAATGACACATGCTAGTATGGTAAGGTTAAGTCAACATGAAACACTAGACAACCCTTAACCAATTTGACATGATATATGGGTGGTTTAAGTTAACGTGAACAGCTAGATAACACTTAACCAATTTGACATGATATATGGGCGGGTTAAGTCAACATGAACTGATAAAGAACACTTAACCAATTTAGCATGGTACGTGGGTTGAATTAAATACGTGATTGGGGGTTAAGTCAACTTGGACACATGGGCAAACTTAACCAATATAACAGTATCAAGGCAAGGAAAAGTGGGGAATGATAAGATTAAATAATAGATAAACTTATCTTTGGGATAAGAAATGAATATGACTTAAGATGTAATACAAGACTCGAAGGGTGGGACGACTTATACCATGAAATAAGTTAATCTAAGCTGGAAATGTGGGAAAACACCCGTACGCTATCATTTGATAAAGAGAACTTAAGTCATGCTTGAATTCATTGGTAAACCATAGTTAAAAGGAACTATGTAACAGACCTTAGTTAAAGATAACTAAGTAAAAGAAACTAAGTATCAAACCTTGGTTTAGAGAACCAAGTAATAAACCTTAGTTAAGAGGACTAAGTTGTAAACCTTAGTTAAGAAAACGAACGATTAAGAGAACTAAGTAGTAAACCTTAGTTAAGAGGAATAAGTAGTAAACCTTAGTTAAGAAAACTAATGATTCAGGAAACAAAGTAGTGAACCTTAGTTAAGAAAGCTAATGTAATAACCCGGAAATCTGGGCCAATTTAAAATTTTTATTTTGGCAATTTTGATTAATTTTGAACATTTAAAATGAATTATTTTAAGTAATATCGACGAGAAATTTATTTTGAATAGGGTTAGAACGTATATAGTTATATAGAGCGTCGTTAGAATATAATTATTTTATTTTAATTATATAAGGAATTGAAAATGGCATGGTAGTTTGAAATTTCGATTTCGAATTTCAAATGAATGTACCGGGTGCAAAATAAACCGGATTTTAGAGAAACCAAAAATATTTGAATCTATTTGAGAATGTCTTTCCAACGAATCTGAAAAATCGAAATTTCATAGTAGGAATCAAAAGATACGTCCAGTTGAAAATTCAGAATAGTCGCTTTGGAATTCTGGCCCTTAAAAATGGAAATTTTGCAAATGACCTCAGTTTTCGACGAAACCACTTTTGTTGGATCCGTGATGTCAAGTTATTGCTAGATTCCAAAGTTCATAAATTTTCGAATCAATATGTGAGCGTGGCAAGGGAAAACGCGTTTGACCAGTTTCAGTTTATTTTAATCGACTGGAAAATGACCATTTTTCAAACGGTCTCAGAATTTGACAAAATTAGTTTTGTTAGGACTGTATCGGCAATACAAAGCTAGAAATATATTTTTTTGGGAAATTTTAGAGTTAGTATGTGGCCCCGGTAAATTGAAATGTGCGTTCAAATTCAATATATAGATTTATATTTTGATTTTGGAGAAAACTGATCGAAACGATCGAATTGGCTTACGATGCATATCCCATTGTGTTCAGAATGGGGGTAATTAGCTATGGACGATAGTCGGTGTGTTCGATTTCGATTTGAAAATCAAAAGTTGCTTTTTAGAATTTAAAATAATATAAAAATATATTTGGTCAACTCTCCTCTCTCTCTCTCTCCTCCTTAACCATTCAGCCCCTCCCCCCCCCCCCGTTCTTCAAAGATCGGATTGAACAAAAAAAAAGGGGAAAAAGCTGACGCGTTCTACCCACCGCCGTCGCAACTAGGCGCGGCGCCCCCTTATATCGTGCTCCAGCGAGCCTCGCCCCCTTCTCCTTTGTATCGACCTCCTCCTCTTCCTTCCCTTCTCGAGAAACCCATGCCCCTTTCCACCACTGAAACCCTAGCGCCCCTCATTGACCGCTGATCCTCCATTGCCTCCTCCACCCGCAAGCATTGAGCCTCCCCCGTCCTCGTACGCCTTCCACAGTGAGTTTCCATGTTATTTTTATTTTTATTTTATGTTATTAACTATAGATTTATATGTAGATAAAGTAAAACATGATTTCGATAGATAGAATAATATAAAGTTTTGATTTTTATCTACGAAAAGTTTTGATTTTTGTATGATAAAAAGATTTGATTTTTATCATAGTAAAGATTAGATTTTTATGGTAGGAGAGGCGGGTTAAAAATTAGATTTTTATAGTAGAGAAACATTAGATTTTTAAGAATAGAAAATTTATATTTTTATATAAAGAGAGTTTATTTTGAATAACGAAAGGATATGATTTTTCGTTATATAAAAATATTATTTTTATATAAGTAAAGAATTAAAAATATGATTTTTAATTTGAAAAGTTTGATTTTTAAATAGAAAAAGGCGAGATTTTTAAATAGAAAAAGGTGTGATTTTTATATTGAAAAAGGCGAGATTTTTATATAGAAAAAGGCAAGGTTTTTATTATGAATTTAGCGTGATAAAAATATGACCTTTATTATATGAACACCGGTATAAAAATAGAATTTTTATCTATATAGTAGCGAAGTAAAAATATGATTTTTATTTTCAACGAATTATAAAAATATGATTTTTATAATTTGAAGAGCAATAGAAAAATATTGTTTTTAGTTAGAGAAAAATATAAATTTTATCATGTGTATCCAATAATATAAAAATTCGATTTTTATATATATGGAATGGCGATAAAAATATAATTTTTATTTTGTAGGAAGAATTATAAAAATGTGATTTTTATATAGCAACAATATAAAAATGTGATTTTTATATATGTAGTGGCTACGGACAATGAAATTGACAAAAGGCGAGCACGACGAAGATTTCTACATATGAAGAGTCGCGGTGTATTGGTTTAGCTAGTCGGTGAGAACTTCTCACTTTAAATCTTGTTTTCTAGTTAAAAATTTATACTAGGATGCAGACGGTGCTTACCAGCACCCGACATCGTCGTCCACAGACCGTGGATGACTTGTATGCTTGTTTGATGTGTTGTGAAGTTAGTTTGTGATGTTGATGTGAAATGGAAAAAATATATTCATGCATTGAATAGGAAAAATATATTCATGTGTTGAATAGGAAATACATTCATGTGTTGAATAGGAAAAATATTCATGTGTTGAAATAAATTGTTTATCGTTAAAAATATAATTTTTAACGTATATGAGAATAAATAAATATTCATTTACAAACCGGACGGTTTGTTTATGTACACCTATTTGAAGGACATTGATTGGGACGATAAATTTTACACGTCACCCAACTGCACAAATAATATTCAGCGTTTGTGGATTGAAACCCCATACGGGTGATGGGATGATATTTGACGTACACTAATCCCAATTGTTTAGTGGTATGTCGATCGTTTGATTGACAGACTGTATGAGCGTTAATTAGTTATATTTAATGCTTATGCAGTTGTGTGGTGCACTTTGGATGATGGTTGATTATTTATCGTTGTCATTATATACATGTGTTGTATGGAATCCATATGATTAACATTATATGGTAATTGATTGTGCCTCATTCCAATTGGGAAAATAAAGAACATTATAAAATATATGTTCATGTGTTGAATAGAATAAATAGTCATGTGTTGACGATGCTCATGTGTTGAGAATATTCATGTGTTGAAACTTATCATGTGTTGAGTAAAATATTTTAAACAATAAAAATTTACATCTTTATCATAACATTATAAAATATATTAAATAACAAAAATAGTCATGTGTTGACGATGCTCATGTGTTGAGAATATTCATGTGTTGAAAGAAATATAGATTCATGTGTTGAATAGAATAAATATTCATTTGTTGAATAGTATAATATATAAAGCCGTGTTGAGTAGATACGCGCCATTTTGACGCGAACGATATTTATATCGATTATATTCGTTTTTATAATGACTATAGAAAAGGAAGTGATTTCAAACTATAACGTTTTGAAAATATTATCATTTGTATATCGATGATGTGGAATATTCAATTTTGATTCGAAATTGAATATGAAGTTGAAATCGTTTCGAAAACAAATTTAAAACGATTTATAAAATACGTTTTGAATTGAAATCGATGAAATATATATAATATATATTAAATGGCCTGAATAGAACGCGACGCGCCGCAGCAGTTCGCAAATTTCGACTATTAACTTCGAATTGACGTTGCGGGAGATCCGACCATCGGATTCTCCTGAAACTGGAACCGTTGGGTTCGTATCGAAAAGAGCTTTCTAATGAATATTAGAAATTTGAAATCTAATGGTTGGATTTGGAATTATGTCCAAATCAAATTTGGAAAAGGTCGCTGTATGTGCCGTTCAATAGCCGTTGATGGAATTCGACTGTACGGGCCTTGATAAAATTATTAAAAATAGTAATTATTTTTGTAAAATCATAAGAAATGATTTGTGAAGAATTGAGATGAAAAATTCCAAATTTGAAAAGATAAAAATAAATTTTTATCGAAATGAACTAGTTTTGAACTAGAATAATAATTTATTTATTTTTAAATAAATAAATTGGATTTGAAAGGGTTTTAAAAGTAACTAGCAGTTTCAATAATTGAATTGGAATGGAATGTGATTTTGGGTTTATAGTGAACCGTGTTCTAAATGACATTGTTTCTTTAACCCAGTTAAAGACAAGATATGATTTCCCAAGTTAAAAAATCATTGATAGTGATTATTGGGAAGATTAAAACCAAGCGGAGTTTTAATGAATCTTTAATTAGATTGAAATGATCGAGAATGGAGTATCACCAGTTTTGCTCCAGGCGATAGTTAAATCTTTAATTAGATTTGAACGTGAAATGGCAATTGAATTTACCGATAACACCATGGTGTTAGATATGAAGTATTACCAGTTTTACTTCATGGGATGAATAGGTTGGGATTGGGAAATAAAATAAATGATTACTTCAGTGTGGTTCGCAAATCCTGACTAGTTTGAATTGATATTCAAAAGAAGATTAAAGAATAAATTTAAAGAATTTATCTTTGATAAAATTAATGGGAACCTTTCCCGAAGTATAAGAATATTTTTAATAGGAATGAGGCGTATGTTGTGTTTGTGTAACACTTGTTTATTATATACGCGAGTTATTCAGAAAGACCGGCTTTATCCCATTTTGAATAACTGATTCGACGTGGTGTCGAGGATGAAGATGCTGGTCGAAGACCGGAGGTCTTCACATCGTTTGGGTGATTACTGATGATCTTGATTAGGTTGTACACCCAAAAGGATGGAATCAGTTGGTGATCGTCCAGATGTACTTAGAGATCGATGGATATGCGAGGTACAAGGTGCCTCCGGTTTCGTTCAGACCCAGAACAAACTTGTAAATGGACTGTGTGTCTGACATTGGATTTTATTCTGTGTGATTGATTTCTGTTAAATATATATCTGTTTGGCAGCGGAGAATTTATTCTCTTGCTTATCGTCCTTCTCTGAGACGTACAAGCTAAGGGGTTATATATTGATGGATATCAATCGCATGGAGTGAATTGCCTATGTGGCATGCCTAAGTGGCAAATGATCAAGGCTTTTGTTGAAAAGTAGAGTCTTCCAGTTGATGATCAAAGCACGGCCTGTGTGGCATAGCTTTGTGTAGCGTTGATTCGTGAGCCTCACACCCCGGTTGTGAACCAAAAACGGGAGAGGACCTCAGGGAGAACATGCGTTTCCTTCTTGCTAGGGTGGTGCCAGTGACCTACCAGCCCTGACATTTATATTATTTTCACCTGTGTGGTTGTTGTTGTTGCGAGGCGTCTCAGATTTATCGGTGACTGTGTGGAGCTGATGGAGTCATTTAGCCTATTTACGCCCCCAAAGGGCGGGGAAACGCAGTGTTCAGGCATAATAATCAACATCGGTGGACCGGCCCTGACGATCCATGGGGCAGTTACGGCTGTTCCTGAGACATGGGCTAGATTGTCTCGAATTCGATGACGACGATCCCTAGCCTCGGTTCATAGATGGAAATTCAATTTCCAAAAACGTGACTTTGCGGTTTTGATTGTAGAGCCTAGTATAGCGACATGATATATGGTACCTATGCCGTCTATGATTGATACTTATGATTTGAAGTTGTTTTATACAGTATACACTTATAATAGTATCAAATGATTTGTTTTAAACATACTAAGCATGTTTGGCTATTATAAGGGAAAACCCTATCCCTCAGCATGCATTGCATTGTGTGATAGGACCTGGGTCTTATAATAGCTTCATTTTCCAAAAAGCATTGCGATGTTTTGTTATATGCACTGGTATTCTTGGGAGGAAACCCGTTCCATGTTATATAGCGTGGTCCCTTGATATATCTGATTTAAAGTAAAGTTTTAAATAACTGTTTTAGTTCTCACACCAGTCACATGGCTGACCTAGAGTTTATTGTTTTAACCTAAACTCTGGGTGCTCTTATTTTGACACGGGCAGCTAGTAGTTTTGGTTTTGCAGATTTATATTCATAGGATCCTGATTTACAGCTGGAACGATACTCGGAAAGCTCTGTATCCATGTATTACTTTCAGTTGTGTTTTGTATTATTTTTCCACTGCTATGTAATGTAATTTAAATCTCTGACATTTTCTGTTGTATAATATTTATTCATACTCTGTATATTCTGGTATTCTGATGGAATGGTTGTAATTAACAATGAAACATTCTTCTGTTTGTGTTCCGATGTGTGTTGTTCTCAAAGCAATCAGGGGTTTCGAACGATCTTGGTCGGTTTAGCGATCGATTCGGATCGAGCGAAATTCCAAATTGTTACTTGTGGTATCAGAGCTTTGGTTTACAGAGCTCGAGAACAAGACACATTAGAACCATACGAAAGAATTCATCAGATATTGGATTAGTAATATCCAATTAGAATGACTCGTTAGAGATTGGATCAGTAGTATCCTAGAATGAGTGTGAAGAGTATATTTTTAAAATAAAACCAAATTGTTTTGAAGATTTAAACATTATTCATCGTATTTGAATATTTTATTTATATTGAATTTGGACAATCGAGTATATAAAGATTTTGCATATACGCGTCATGAACGTATATTCGAAATTTTAATATACTGGATAGATATAGGATCGCACTCTAGTCGCCCGGAGATGATTCTGATGATTGATATATCATCATCAAAGTTTGTATTCGTGTTTCAAAAGTGGGATATCTATATATTTCCATTAGGCTGGTGTGAGAACCAAAACTAGATAGGTTTATTGCTGTGATTTGGCATTAAAAACATGATTTTTTCTGTATATACATCAAAATTATGAATTTGAAAAGATAATCAACTAATTGATTGATGGTTGTGTTGTTTGGGTATTGGTTTGATATTTTTTTAACCATTTAGGCCAAATTGAACTGAATATTGAACTGTATTGAAAAATGATTACAATTGCATGCATATACATGTACTTACATTGAACAGGTCATAGCAAGGAGGCTATAGAAGAAGAATAAAATTGTTTGCCCGACAAATAGATACATGTTTATTGTATTTCTTTGGGTTTGGAAGATTTGATGAGCTGATTGGCTAGCCGCTTGGCTGTTTCTTTTTCTTTTTGGATTGATGAGGGCCATGGGAGGCTATTTGAAATATCCCGAAGTTCCCGGTGCAAGGGAGGTTATGGCGAAATTTTTCGAAAATTTAGGGTGTTAGCCAAATTTTTGAAAAATTTAAAAAGTTCTTATAAACTGAAAAGTTGAAAAACTTAAGCCATAATAAAAATAATGAAAGTTGAGTTGGTTTGTAAAACAACTTTCAGCTTCGTTCGTTTTCGGGGACGAAAACTTTTAAGTGGGGGAGATTGTAATAACCCGGAAATCTGGGCCAATTTAAAATTTTTATTTTGGCAATTTTGATGAATTTTGAATATTTAAAATGAATTATTTTAAATAATATCGACGAGAAATTTATTTTGAATAGGGTTAGAATGTATATAGTTATATAGAGCGTCATTAGAATATAATTATTTTATTTTAATTATATAAGGAATTGAAAATGGCGCGGTAGTTTGAAATTTCGATTTCAAATGAATGTACCAGGTGCAAAATAAACCGGATTTTAGCGAAACCAAAAATATTTGAATCTATTTGAGAATATCTTTCCAACGAATCTGAAAAATTGAAATTTCATAGCGGGAATCTAAAGATACGTCCAGTTGAAAATTCAGAATAATCGCTATGGAATTCTGGCCCTTAAAAATGGAAAATTTTCAAACGACCTTGGTTTTTGATGAAACCACTTTTGTTGGATCCGTGATGTCAAGTTATTGCTAGATTCAAAAATTCGTAATTTTTCGAATTGATATGTGAGCGTGGCAAAGGAATACGCGTTTGACCAGTTTTAGTTTATTTTTATCGACTAGAAAATGACCATTTTTCAAACGGCCTCAGAATTTGACAAAATTAGTTTTGTTAGGACTGTATCGGCAATACGAAGCTAGAAATAATTTTTTGGAAATTTTTAGAGTTAGTATGTGGCCCTGGTAAATTGAAATGTGCGTTCAAATTCAATATATAGATTTATATTTTGATTTTGGCAAAAACTGATCAAAATGGTCGAATCAGCTTACGATGCATATCCCATTGTGTTCAGAATGGTGGTAATTAGCTATGGACGACAGTCGGTGGGTACGATTTCGAGTTGAAAATCAAAAGTTGCTTTTTAGGATTTAAAATAATATAAAAATATATTTGGTCAACTCTCCACTCTCTCTCTCTCCTCCTTAACCATTCAGCCCCCCCGGCCGTTCTTCAAAGATCGGATTGAAAAAAAAGGGGGAAACGCTGTTGCGTTCTACCCACCGCCGCCGCAACTAGGCACGGCGCCCCCCTTCTGCCGTGCTCTGGCGAGCCTCGCCCCCCCATCTCCTTTATATCGACCTCCTCCTCTTCCTTCCCTTCTCGAGAAACCAATGCCCCTTTCCACCACTGAAACCCTAGCCCCCCCATTGACCGCTGATCCTCCATCGCCTCCTCGACCCGCAAGCATTGAGCCTCCCCCGTCCTCCTATGCCTTCCACAGTGAGTTTCCATGTTATTTTTATTTTTATGTTATTAACTATAGATTTATATGTAGATAAAGTAAAACATGATTTCTATAGATAGAATAATATAAAGTTTTGATTTTTATCTACGAAAAGTTTTGATTTTTGTATGATAAAAAGATTTGATTTTTATCATAGTAAAGATTGGATTTTTATAGTAGGAGAGGCAGGTTAAAAATTAGATTTTTATAGTAGAAAAAGATTAGATTTTTAGGAATAGAAAGTTTATATTTTTATATAAAGAGAGTTTATGTTTTGAATATCGAAAGGATATGATTTTTCGTTATATAAAAATATTATTTTTATATAAGTAGAGAATTAAAAATATGATTTTTAATTTGAAAAGTTTGATTTTTAAATAGAAAAAGGCGAGATTTTTAAATAGAAAAAGGCGAGATTTTTATATAGAAAAAGGCAAGGTTTTTTGCGAGGTTTTTATTATGAAGTTAGCGTGATAAAAATATGACCTTTATTATATGAACACCGGTATAAAAATAGAATTTTTATCTATATAGCAGCGAATTAAAAATATGATTTTTATATTCTAGGAATTATAAAAATATGATTTTTATAATTTGAAGAGCAATAGGAAAATATTGTTTTTAGTTAGAGAAAAATATAAATTTTATCATGTGTATCCAATAATATAAAAATTCGATTTTTTTACATATGGAATGGCGATAAAAATATAATTTTTATTTTGTAGGAAGAATTATAAAAATGTTATTTTTATATACATAGCAATAATATAAAAATGTGATTTTATATATGTAGTGGCTACGGACAATGAAATTGACAAAAGGCGAGCACGACGAAGATTTCTACATATGAAGAGTCGCGGTGTATTGTTTTGGCTAGTCGATGAGAACTTCTCACTTTAAATCTTGTTTTCTAGTTAAAAATATATACTAGGATGCAGACGGTGCTTACCAGCACCCGACAGCCGTTGTCCACAGACCATGGAGGACTTGTATGCTTGTTTGATGTGTTGTGAAGTTAGTTTGTGATGTTGATGTGAAATGGTAAAAAATATATTCATGCGTTGAATAGGAAAACTATATTCATGTGTTGAATAGGAAATATATTCATGTGTTGAATGGGAAAAATATTCATGTATTGAAATAAATTGTTTATCTTTAAAAATATAATTTTTAACGTATATGAGAATAAATAAATATTCATTTACAAACCGGACGGTTTGTTTATTTACACCTATTTGAAGGACATTGATTGGGATGATAAATTTTACACGTCGCCCAACTACACAAATAATATTCAGTGTTTGTGGACTGAAACCCCACATGGTCTTGGGATGATATTTGACGTACACTAATCCTAATTGTTTAGTGGTATGTCGATCGTTTGATTGATAGACTGTATGAGCGTTAATTGGTTATATTTAATGCTTATGCAGTTGTGTGGTACACTTTGGATGATGGTTAATTATTTATCGTTGTCATTATATACATGTGTTGTATGGAATCCGTATGATTAACATTATATGGTAATTGATTGGGCCTCATTCCAATTGGGAAAATAAAGAACATTATAAAATATATATTCATTTGCTGAATAGAATAAATAGTCACACTACAACAAAAACACCATATTACAACTTTAATTTTACAACTGTGCGTAAAGCACAGTTGTAATAAATGTTTTTTTACAACTGTTCAAAACGCACTCTTGTAATAAATGTTTTTTTACAACTGTGAAAAAATAACTGTTGTAATAAACATATATATCACAACTTTTCATTTTATTCGTTGTAATAGAGATCCCGAGTACAAACTTCATGTTTATAATATCTATATTTAATAACTAATTATATTGATATTTAATAATAATATTTAATAAAATAATTAATAATAAACTTGGGAACAATAATATTTGTCAATTATTATTAAATAATTAATAGTTAATAAGTAGTAATTTAATTTTAATTAAGAATTATAAAGTAGTAACTAATAAATAATATTTAAAATGTAATATTCAATCATTATGAGTTAATATTTAATATTTGATTAATTTTTCAATAATTCATAGTCATTAATTAAAAAAACATTTATTAATTCATAATTAATAAAAAAATATTAACAATCCAGAGAATTACCATTTACCAATAACGTGCTCCAGTTTTTTAATTTGCAACGAAGAACATCTGTTTGTTTCAATTAGCATTTTTATAGTACCACGATGCTACAGCATACGCCTCCCAGCATCCAACTCATCAATCCACGTCCCTATCTGATAATATACTTAACAGATCACAACCATACACCCATAAATTAATCCAACGCTTCTAATTCATCCATCTTCTAATCTGTATCACCACTTCCCCTCCAATCAACAACACCGTTATCCTGATTCCTTTCATTCCATTACATCTGCGCCTCCAATTAGTTGTTTAAACCCTAATTTTTGAATCCCTAATTTCTGCTACGGTACCCGAAGCCGCAAAGAAGCCCGCTGAGAAGAAGCCAGACGAAGAAAAAAAGATAGCTGCCGAGAAAACACCTGCCGGTTAGAAGCCCTATGCTGAGAAGAAGTGCCCTACCAAAGACTCTTCCGCAGCTGCCGACGAAAAGAAGGAGAGGAAGACGAATTCTATTGAGAAGCTTGCTTGTGAATTCTTTTATTAACGATAATATTGAGAAGCTTGCTTAGAAATCTTCAAAACTGGCAAGGTACAACAAGAAGCCGACCATAACTTCTCGTGAGATTCTGACTTCCGAAGGTACGACTTGCTTGATATTGTAAAGTTTTGGTGCTGGTTTGTTGCTCTTTGTACGTCTGTACTTGGATCCTTTGATCGAAACATGCTCTTTTACATGATATGATTTGTTTTTTAAAATTTCAATTTAGCATTCCCTGATTATATCTTTCTATTATTTCTTTACATAGCAATTATATGTGTTTCCTCTAGTTTAGCCAATTAAAACATTGCATTTAATGTATTCCTATCACCAAATGGCTTCGACACCTTGGAAAGAGTGGACTTAGTTCGCTTTTGCAATTTGGAAGTGTAGTTCACCAATCAGCTACTCATAGATGCTCATAGTCCTCAGGCAAAAGCTTGATGGCTTAGAGCTTCAAGTTGGCAATAACAACAACGATTTAATCCATAAGCTACTCACAGGTGAATGTAATTCATGTGATAGTTCAAAAGCTATTTCTCATAAACAATGATGACGAGTAGACAATTTTTACCCATTCTTCAAATTCAACATCCTAGTTCTTGTTGTAACATCCCCAGACATTCTTTATTCGGTTAGTACTTCATATGATTGATCTGTATATTTGTTTTGAAGAAATATTAATTGGTAGCGACCTGTTCTTAGTTCCTTTTTTATATGAAAGTTGCAGTCACAGGAACTTTAGTATATTAAAGCAGGAGATATGCATATCAGCTTAATCCTTCATTTCCTTCGTAAAACATGTATGATTTACAGTAAATTTCATCCGGCCGTTGTCTCTTTTTGGAGTAAATAATGAATAAAACAGAAAGAATTGTTAATGCTTATTTTCAGAGTAAATCTCTTGTGCTTCATTTTGTGTTTATCTTTAACTACTAAATATAATTTATTCTTCACTAAATCATAATTGTAAGCCGCTCAAATCGTAACTATCTTCTTCACTGTCTTCGTCTCATTTGAACTTATCAGCGACACTGAAAACACCTTGCAGATCGGGCCATGATTTTTTGTCGCCTACGTCAGCAGACGCGTTTAGGAACGTGGTGTAAGCCAGCTGAACTATGTTATGGCAAGCAAGCTGTGTCCAGTCAATGAAGCGATCCCAGGCGATGTCTTCACCATCTTCCCTGCTTTAATTTAAAGCAGCATGCACTGACATATTCAGGTCGGAAGTTCCGAGGTACTGGGTAGGTAAGGTATATACGAAACAGAATTTTCTCAAAAGAAAAAATGGTTTGGGATACTAGGATGAAGAGTTTTGGCATGCTGCATTTGATGGACAATGTCTGAATTATATAAGTGGTTTCTTTCTAATTGTTTCAGAGTTATATCTTTGTATATTAATGTTTTGCATGAACTGTATATATTTGATGTATTCTATGGGTCCTACGGCCAATCAAAAGCAAAATTGGTTTTGTTTATTAGAAAAGTCTTGTTTTTAGAAACTAACAGGTCTAGCATGTATTTTATACTTACACTATGGAATCCCCTTAAAGTTTGGCATGGATGTATAAGCAATAGTTTTTAAATTCCAATGGTATTACTCTCTGCCTTTACATTTAAACAATTACGGAGTATTTTGTTATATTCAGATCGTTGTATGACTGGACAAATGCTTTCGCATATGAGCCTGTCTAGCTTGTGGAACTGGCAAGGTTGCATCGCCATCCCAGATCCAAGAAGTAAGTGCCCTGACCATTTTTTTTGTTTGAAATGTATATTCTGCATTGTTTTGTACATAAAACTTTGCACAACAATCTTTTTGTTTGAAATGTATATTCTGCATCATTTGAAATGTATATTTGATTTCTTTGATTACATTGGATTTCAAGATCTACCTAATTCAGCACCATTCTAATTTGAATATAAAATAAACAACTTATATTATTTCCTAAAAGTTCTGATTTAATGAGGATTTTTTTGGATTTGGAAAACATGATTTTTTGTCCTTTTATTTATTAATTTAGACTGTGTGTGGTTGCCAATAGTACAGAAGATAATAGATGTGGTTTGTTTCAATATAATTGGAGAACAATATGTACACTAACTTTCTTTAGATTTTTCTTTCTTTAGTGAACCATTTTATCATATGGTTCATTGGTTAAATTTTTGTTCTGGGTTGAGTTTAGTGCTATGAAGGCAATGAGCTTATGTATTTACATAAACCAACATGTTACTGCTCCAATAGACTGAAAAAAATACTTTCACTAAGTATAAGCATCACACATAACATATAAGTGTACTGTGTTTATCCTAGAATAATTTGATTATCTTATATGACCTTTTATCAAATTTGATACTTGACTCGTATTTTTGTTTTCAATTCAGTTTGGTTATGTGAAGGCAATGTGCTTCTATTTGCCTGCCATCGATCCTGCAATGGAGCATTCGGTGGCAGCTCGCTCTAAATTAGGTACCCAAGTCCCTATGCTATTTTCCTTTGCTGATAAATTTTGGACTAAAACTAGTGTTGATTTGGGTTTATTATAAACAATGAATCATGTCATGGATGCATGTTTACACTACTGTGCATTTTTTGGATGCCAGCCTAGTTAGTCCAATTGAAAATCTAGTTATTATTGATGCTTGTGTATGTACAGACTTTTTTTTTCAAATTTAAGCATAGGTAGTCATGCCGAAATTAATAACACAACGCACGAGATGACAGTTTGTATAAAAATTGAGTGATAGGTTTGGCGGAAATATTAGATGATCAGATCGCAAATAAATAATGAGTATGTAAACCAACATTTTTGCATAGGAGATGATGCAGCTAGTTGTTACGACACAGACACAACATAAGATGTATGATTGCGAGAAAATCTCAAATTCATTGGAAGTCAACTCAAGAATGAAGACCATTGCAAGACCAGCAACATTGTGAGCAAATCTTAATTTCATTATGTTTGTATTACTTCTAGTGATGTATATTTATGAAAGATGACTTCAAGTCATTTAAATTTTTGAGTCTCGGGGACTTTGTAGTTGCTTTATGTACTTGAGATACTTATATGATTTATAAAGTCAGCGTATTATGTAAAAAAATGATGAGAGTGTGAAAATTCTAATATATTGTATTGGTCATGTTTTAAGTTTGTTTGATATCTTCAGTTTTGTAGATACTATATTCTGAAATGAATTCTTTTATTAGTAATATGTATATAATTTGTTCATATATTACAACAGTTATAAACAGTTGTAATAAAGTTTATTACAACAGTGAAAAACAATTGTAAAATATACATTTCACAATGGTGTCGCAATGTTGCAAAACAGTTTTAAAAGATTTCAGTTTATTACAACTTCTTAATATACGACGGTTGCCCCACCGTTGTAATATGATTTTTTTATTCCAACGGTGGAAAAAAGTTGTAAAATATATATTTCACAACGGTGGCGCAACTGTGCAGAAAAGTTGTAAAAGATTTTAGTCAATTACAACTTCTTAATAGACGACGGTGACTCCACCGTTGTAAAAAGTCTTTTATAACTTTTTTCCACCATTGTAATATGGTCAATTTGTTGTAGTGTCATGTGTTGACGATGCTCATGTGTTGAGAATATTCATGTGTTGAAACTTATCATCTGTTGAGTAAAATATTTTAAACAATAAAAATTTACGTCTTTATCATAACATTATAAAATATACTAAATAACAAAAATAGTCATGTGTTGACGATGCTCATGTGTTGAGAATATTCGTGTGTTAAAAGAAATATAGATTCATGTGTTGAATTGAATAAATATTCATTTGTTGAATAGTATAATATATAAAGCCGTGTTGATTAGATATGCGCCATTTTGATGCAAACGATATTTATATCGATTATATTCGTTTTTATAATGATTATAGAAAAGGAAGTGATTTCAAACTATAATGTTTTGAAAATATTATCATTTGTATATCGATGATGTGGAATATTGAATTTTGATTCGAAATTGAAAATGAAGTTGAAATCGTTTCGAAAAAGAATTTAAAACGATTTATAAATTACGTTTTGAATTGAAATCGACGAAATAAATAATAATATATTATATATATTAAATGGCCTGAATAGAACGCGACGCGCCGCGGCAGTTCGCGAATTTCAACCATTGACTTCGAATTGACGTTGCGGGGGATCCGACCGTCGGATTCTCCTGAAACTGGAACCGTTGGGTTAATATCGAAAAGAGCTTTCTAATGAATATTAGAAATTTGAAATCTAACTGCTGGATTTGGAATTATGTCCAAATCAAATTTGGAAATGGTCGCTGTAAGTGCAGTTCGATGGCCGTTGATGGAATTCGACTGTACGGACCTTGATAAAATTATTAGAAATAGAAATAATTTTTGTAAAATCATAAGAAATGATTTGTGAAGAATTGAGATGAAAAATTCCAAATTTGAAAAAACAAAAATAGATTTTTATCGAAATGAACTAGTTTTAAACTAGAATAATAATTTATTTATTTTTAAATAAATAAATTGGATTTGAAAGGCTTTTAAAAGTAACCAGAAGTTTCAATAATTAAATTGGAATGGAATGTGATTTTGAGTTTATAGTGAACCGTGTTTTAAATGACATTGGTTCTTTAACCCAGTTAAAGACAGGATATGATTTCCCAAGTTAAATAATCATTGATAGTGATTATTGGGAAGATTAAAACCAAGTGGAGTTTTACCGAATCTTTAATTAGATTGAAATGATCGAGAATGGAGTATCACCAGTTTTGCTTCAGGTGATAGTTAAATCTTTAATTATATTTGAATGTGAAATGGTAATTGAATTTACCGATAACACCGTGGTGTTAGATATGAAGTATTACCAGTTTTACTTCATGGGATGAATAGGTTGGGATTGGGAAATAAAATAAATGATTACTTCGGTGTGGTTCGCTAATCCCGACTAGTTTGAATTGATATTCAAAAGAAGATTAAAGAATAAATCTAAAGAATTTATCTTTGATAAAATTAATAGGAACCTTTCCCGAAGTATAAGAATATTCTGAATAGGAATGAGGCGTATGTTATGTTTGTGTAACACTTGTTTATTATATACGCAAGTTATTCAGAAAGACCGAGTTTATCCCATTCTGAATAACTGATTCGACGTGGTGTCGAGGATGAAGACGATGGTCGAAGACCGGAGGTCTTCACATCGTTCGGGTGATTACTGATGATCTTGATTGGGCTGTACACTCAAGAGGAGGGAATCACTTGGTGATCGTCCAGACGTACTTGGAGATCGATGTATATGCGAGGTACAAGGTGCCTCCGGTTTCGTTCAGACCCAGAACGAACTTGTAAATGGACTGTGGGTCTGACATTGGATTTTATTCTGTGTGATTGATTTCTATTAAATATATATATCTGTTTGGCAGTGGAGAATTTATTCTCTTGCTTAACGCCCTTCTCTGAGACGTACAAGCTCAGGGATTATATATTGATGGATATCAATCGCATGGAGTGAATTGCCTGTGTGGCATGCCTAAATGGCAAATGATCAAAGCTTTTGTTGAAAAGCAGAGTCTTCTGGTTGATGATCAAAGCACGGCCTGTGTGGCATATCTTTGTGTAGCGTTGATTCGCGAGCCTCACACCCCGGTTGTGAACCAAAAACGGGAGAGGACCTCAGGGAGAACATGCGTTTCCTTCTAGCTAGGGTGGTGCCAGTGACCTACCAGCCCTGACATTTATATTATTTTGACCTGTGTGGTTGTTGCTGTTGCGAGGCATCTCAGATTTATCGGTGACTGTGTGGAGCTGATGGAGTCATTTAGCCTATTTACGCCCCCAAAGGGCGGGGAAACGCAGTGTTCAGGCATAATAATCAACATCGGTGGACCGGCCCTGACGATCCATGGGGCAGTTGCGGCTGTTCCTGAGACATGGGCTAGATTGTCTCGAATTCGTTGACGACGATCCCTAGCCTCGGCTTACAGATGGAAATACAATTTCCAAATACATGACTTTGCGTTTTTGATTGTAGAGCCTAGTATGGCGACATGATATATGGTACCCATGCCGTCTATGATTGATACTTATGTTTTGAAGTTGTTTTATACACTATACACTTATAATAGTATCAAATGATTTGTTTTAAACGTACCAAGCATGTTTGGCTATTATAAGGGAAAACCCTATCCCTTGGCTTGCATTGCATTGTGTGATAGGACCTGGGTCTTATAATAGCTTCATTTTTCCAAAAAGCATTGCGCTGTTTTGTTTTATGCACTGGTATTCTTGGGAGGAAACCCATTCCGTGTTATACGGTGTGGTCCCTTGATATATCTGATTTAAAGTAAAGTTTTAAATAACTGTTTTACTTCTCACACCAGTCACATGATTGACCTGGAGTTTATTGCTTTAACCTAAACTCTGGATGCCCTTATTTTGACACGGGCAGCTAGTAATTTTGGTTTTGCAGATTTATATTCACAGGATCCTAATTTACAGCTGGAACGATACTCGGAAAGCTCTGTATCCGTGTATTACTTTTTGTTGTGTTTTGTATTATTTTTCCGCTATGTAATGTAATTTAAATCTCTGATATTTTCTATTGTATAGTATTTATTCATACTCTGTATATTCTTATATTCTGATGGAATTGTTATAATTAACAATGAAATGTTCTTCTGTTTGTGTTCCGATGTGTGTTGTTCTCAAAGAAATCAGGGGTTTTGAACGGTCTTGGTCGGTTTAGCGATCAATTCGGATCGAGCGAAATTCCTAATTGTTACAGCTAACGATTCAGGAAACTAATTAGTAAACCTTAGTTAAGATAAATAAGTAGTAAACCTTAGTCAAGAAAGCCAAGTAGAACGCAAGGAGGAGCAAACGTCATCTGATCATGAAGAAGGCTCCAACGAACTGGTTTACGAAGCACGCGGCTTCGAAGGGACGTGAGGGTACTCTTAGTATCCCTCTGTGAGGTTGCAGATGATCCTCCTAGGCTCACAGAGGTTAAGGTCTGCGTTAGAAGAGCCAAGGGTATGCCTTGGTTGCAGTTTAAGCGACTTAAAGACTAGGATGGGTCAGCGTGAGGCGGCGATATCTTGTTTAGCCCTTTGATAGCATGTCGTCATCTACCTACCATCGTTAGTCAATCTTGATATGCAAGCGGAAAGGCGGTGAACTCCAAAAGACCATATACTTTGCTATCTAGTAATGGGTGAGGCTGGCCAATAGGTTTGTGGGGGCATAGAGGGCCTGCGTACAGTTCTCATTCTTGATTTTCTTGGGTGCCTTTCATTAGTTGAGGGAGAGGTCAAGTGGGACCATAGCCACATACAAATAAAACAGACCTTAACATCTGCATCGGTAGATAACTTAAAGCTCCCGACTGAGTTCCGTGTTTCTTAATTTGCCCTGCCACGGGATTCGAGCCGCACATATAGAGGACATGTGCAACTATATATCTAGCACGTTTAACAACACGATTGGGACATAAAGTCTAGGAACATATATCGCTCTGGGTAGTGTGTCCTAGACTGGGGGGCATTGTTCGATAGGTAGCATAAACCCTAGTGGCCCTAGGTATCATAAACCCTGGTCGGATCTAGAAAGCATTAAATAGGTAGCATAAACCCTGGTTGAATCTAGGAAGCGCTGGATAGAAAACCCTAGATTAGATCTAGGTAATAAATGGAATCTAGCAAGATCAAGAGTGGTAGTCCAAACGATTTCAAGAATGGTGGCACTACTCTAAAGTAGTATAGATTTACATGTTGAAGCCCGTATGACATACGACAAGGGACTGTATATATATATATATATGGAAAGGATTATACGAGTTGGGGAAATCTACATACACGTTGTATTAGGTTAATCTACTAGTGGGACATGAGTATAGCCTAGAGAGCTAATATCGCGAATAACCTAATAAGCAAGAAAATTTAACTGAATGGTATATGTAGGATTATACAGAAGTTTATTGTAAGTCCACTCACACAGAACATATGTTCTGACCCCCTCATCATTACATACTTGCAGGTTAGGTTCATGACAGAGATGGTATAAGCTTTGGATACTGGTTAGGCAGTATGTTTTGTAAGGTAAAGCTATATTTAAAGTATATTATACTTTGAATTCCTTCCGCTGTAAGATGCTTATGAATTTTGACATGTTTTCTTGATATCTGTCTTTTTCTACAGGATACCAGAGCGCTCAAGCGGGTTTTGATAGATTGGGTTTTTAAAAAAAAAACCGGTCTGTTGGAATCCGGGTTGTTACAACTCAACTTTTCCACAATGATTGGATCCTCAACTCTTTGAGATTGACTCGAGATTATCTCACTAGACTGCCACTTCACTTTCCTCCGTCGGTCATTTGGTACTGGTGAGGTTTGTTTTATCAGCGCTATCACTATCTGGCTTTTTGTTCACAGGGCACCATGTTGGGTCATCAAACACATTAATCATGTGCGACGTTCCTTTCTTTGGCATGGCGGTCCAATTCGATCGCTTGTCAATTCGAATTCGGTCTGCATGAGTATCAACGCTGGCGGGCTGGGAATCCCTCATATCTACTTACTCAACTATGCACTCCTTGCTAAATGGATTTGGTGTTGCTTAACTCCTGGCGTTTTCACATGGATGTACATTATCCTCTCCCTCTATTATAAAAACCAACCAAATTCCATCATCCATTGGCGACCACGTTCCCTCCCATCTCCATTCCTGGGGGTGTACTCAAATCCTTACCTTGCATTAAACACCTATTTGCCACCAACATTGGTGACGATTACTGGAGTTACTTATGGCTAGACACGTGGTTCTTTGAATGCCCTCTTGCACATCTATTTCCTTCACTCTACTCCATATGTCCTAACCCTACTATTACCATAAACGATGCGGTTCAGCAAGGCATTGCTGCTTTGTTGCCAACCACTTACTTCCACCTTTCCATTCTGCATGATATCCATGAAGTGCTCAACATTATTCAATCAACCACCATAATGACCAACCTTTATTCTGTTTACTGGATCCCATCAACTAAACGCACTTTCACCACGAAGTCCTGTTATAGCTAAATCTCTCACCATGGAAGGCTTTTTACCTACCCTAGGCTTTGGAGAATCAATGTACCGCCGAGAGTTCGCTTCTTTCATTAGTGTCTAGCCTGAGAAAACATCAACACCAAAGATAATTTGATCCGTAAAGGAATTCCAGTGGGTACAACTTGCGTTCTTTGCCATCGAGACAATGAATCTATCCTTCATCTTCTCTACGACTGTGACCTCAGCTTTTATCTTTGGGTCATGGTAGCCACGCATATCTTCGACTACCTACCGCCTCAACTCTGTCATTACGATTACTGACAATATTCCCCTCCATCAACCAATCTTGATTTATTTTTTCTGCATTTGTTAGGACTATATGGCTTGAATGCAACAACATATGCTTCAATAGATGTTATGCCTCAAACTTACAGCAATGTCATAAATTTTCTTACCTATACTATCATTGGATAGGTACCCAAGCTTCTCCCTTCATCCCGACTATTATGGATACAGCTATCATCTGGGAGGAATATGTGGGAAGCTCCGAGGCTGATGGGCTGTGTCACCATCGCTTTTACCCACGTCTATGGTAACCACATTCTATAAGCCTGGTGATTTTGCATCTGGTACCTTTATGATAGTCTTTTGGTCAGTTGTGTATAATGCTTGTTTGGAGCAGGTTGCTTCTGCTCGTAGTTTGTTCTACTAACCGATGTTTTATATGGTCCACTATGTATGTACATATATGCGCCTTGTGCTTGAAATTTAGTTTGCGTGCATGCTTGCATGCATTCCTAGTACTACTTAGGCCAACGGTCAAGAATGTTGACTGCTATATTATCTTATTTTAATATATAGCTGTGAACCGGCTGTGTAGATCCGCTCTACACAACCGTCCTGCTCTAAAATAATAAACCCATAATTATATGGATCATATTTTTAAATTATTTAACTTTACAAATTTAAATATCTTTATGTTTTCCTCATATCATTATCTTGTACAACAATAACTTCATATCTGTTAAAATTGGAATTTGTGTTCCCATAAATATTTAAATTAGAATCTAATTGGTATTTTCAGATATCTTTACTTAGAACGAACTTTGTAATTTCATAGATATTATATCTATGAGATATTATACTCATACAAGAGAATTATTTTATTATTTCCATAAACATACCATTTTCTAGAACTTAGAGAAACCAAAGGAAACCATAAATCAAAGTCATGAAAATTTTGTTCCAAAATGGATCTTGAAACATTAATAATTTTTTTTATTTATAATCTTCCTTACATTTACAATCTCTATTACATATTCCCATACAACAAAGTTTTCTTTCTAAACTATATTTCATTTGAATTAAATTTCTTTTATTTATATGGCCTAATTATATAAATTTTCTTCATATAATACCATATATTTCCGTAAGTGAATACTTTAGTAAAATTCTTGATTTCTAGTCATCGTTATATTAATTTATCAAATAACAAAGTGATTGCTCTTGTTTAACCATCTTACCCATTACGAAAATTCTTTTTTTAACCAATTATTATTTTTCACAACCATATTTACGTATATTTCCACAATACTTTCAAATTTATAAATAATACCATACAAATCATTTATATGCCTTGTTGTTAGACATTATGAACTATTTCATAACCATATACCCAATATTTCATTTAGAATCAATGGATAATAAAACTAAGTGATCTTAATCGTTGTTATTTAAACATTTATACTTCTAAATTTTCAAACTTCTTCTTAAATAATTATAACACCCCACATTTCTTAACATTACCCATATAAGGATTCGATTAAGAATTATGAAGCATTTTACGTATAAGATAGCATTACAAAGACTAAAATTCATAAGACAAAATAATAAAAACACAATGTAACTTAAAATTTCATTTAAAATGGAATAAATGTGTCATTACATCGTAGATCATAAAAAACCATAGTTGTCTCATAAAAACTACATAATAAGAGTATCATAATAAAAATCCTCTTCAATGCCAAACTCAGAAATAAGTAGAACGTGAAATATTACATGTAAAGATAGAGAACACGACAAATGAGAATTTCTAACGAATTGAAATGGGCCAAAGCTCTCTCAGGCAATAAATCCTCCACCCTAAGAACCTAGGGGAAGGAAGAAGAGAAAAAGAAAACCAGTCAGACATAAACCCTGGTGAGTTCGGTAATTACTAGCATGTAATAGAGGAAATCTAGACAGGATAATAATTTGAAGCTTAATACAGTAAATAAGAACAAGCATATACATCCATAAATATATCGATTGTCAAGTCATTCGATTTCTGCACCATTTACTACAGCTCATAAATTAGGATATAACCTAATTTTATCCATCGATCTGCTCCTAAACCACAATTGTAAGAACTTATGCCAACTATGGCATCGGGTTTATCAGGTCCAACTCATCCGCTCTAAGGACATAGCATAAATCATTGGTGTTACCTTGTCTTTTCATCCCTAATTGATGCGATGCACGCTCACAGCCCCACCGGAACGCGCCCGTATCCACCGCGTATAGACCTCTTACTACCCAGTTCAGTATAAGCATGCCTCTTCCTCCTCGTGAGACCTCGGTGTATTGTGATAAAAACGAATAATGACTAATAAAGATCCTAACCAAAAATGCAAGTTGACATAAGCCACCCCTAGACTTAGTTCCCCAATTTAATTTACTAGCTCCAAGACCCCCACAGAATTATTGTTGATCGCCTAGCTACCCTAGACCACCACAATACAAATGCCTAGGTCAATAAAATTTAATTATTTGAATTAGCTTCTTATTTTCCCTAATTAGTCTACTTCTACTGCAGGAAACGACCAATACCATGAGCCCCTTATTTCCCCCAATCATCTTTCGCCACCGGAACAGACTCCTACTGCGCATTTTCTTAATAGGCCACTCATTTTCCCTAATCAACTTATGCAGTTGGAACGGACGACTACTACTCATGCTTATTAATTTTTTTATTTTAAACATAACGCCAAACTTAAGTTTGTTAATAAGCCTATCCTCTTCATGTAACTTTTGTTATATCATAAACTTTAATTTATAGGTTGTCTATAAACATCACCTATGTTCAATTTCATTTTACAAACCAACCCCTTTGTTTAGCGTCTATCCAGTTGCCATTTATTCAATTTATCAAAGTAACAGTTCAATTTTATTTTTATTGCATAATTTCAATAAGCCCAATTTTTCCTTTTTGTACATATTTATTATTTTTTCCAATTGCGCTTTTATTGTCAATTTCATATTTTAACCCAAATAACACATAAATGAGAAGGAATAAATGCATTAGGCTCTTAAAGGCCTAAACTCTATGTCAACATAAAAAGGACAATAGCCTAGGCTCTCGCAGGACTTATGCTAAGACAAAAAAGAACAAATCTGAAACAAAATAGGGCTGAAACTGAATTGAAATAATTAAATACGAAGAAAAAGAAGTATATATGAACTTAATAAAACTACAGTAATAGAATAGTTACTTAAATTGGTAGAAGAAAGGATAGAACATTAATCAGATTACATAGGTTATTTACAAAAGAAGAAAACAAAAATCAGAAGGCATATATGTCTTATTACTCTATTAAGAAAAACCTCAGTTTGTATTGAATCTTGCAATTACTGAAATTACTCACATTTTAAAGAAAATTCAATTAAGCCCTAAAAGGAAATCTCTATCTATGAATGTTCTCTAAAAATATGTGTGAACCCAAGCCTTAGTGCTCCATTAAAAATATATTTGAGATGAAAACTGTTTGAGGTGGAGGCAGAGAATGAAGTAGGGAGAAATAGGTTAGGATTGAAGCATATTTATAATAAAGCTAGAGGATTTAGAATCTTTGAAATTTATGTTTAAAACTTAGGCCTTTAGATTAAAAAAGCTTCTAGAAAAACACAGCCAAAAGTCGGCCAAATCGATCGACAATGTGCACACCAGGTTGTCACGCTGCCCATGTAACAACCTGCCTGGAGTGGGCCTAAATTTTGTCTAAGAAAAGGCCCATCGAAACTTAGAGCCATTCTAAACGGATCGTTGATTCCCATAAGGAATTTCATTTGCACATAATAACATATAACATAACATTATGGAATCTAACACAGCGGAACAGAAAAGTATAATACCAAAATAAGATGCACCATTTATTTAAAAGCCACGGATTCAGATACAAACTGTCAAATACAATTATTCAATACGATACATCATCATTGTTCATAATCTTGGGTTTCCAAAAGCAAAATAGCAATAATAACTAATAGTAACATAATATCCTCATCGCCTTCTTCAAGCTCCATCATCATTTCAACCATTGAGTCGCTACCCCACCTATTGACCTGTTAGAAATGTTAAGGAGAAGGGTCAGAACATAAAGTCCTGTGTGACTGAAGATAATATTTGCTTAAAGACGATATCCTAGATTTGGCAGGTTTTATATATGTCAAGATATTTCGATGAAACACACAAGAACATACATACAAAGAAATATTCTAAACAATGAGGTGGATATCCGAATCAATCACTTAGGACCTCTGCTGATGCATTTAGGGTGAAGACCCAATGAGTTGGACATTCTCGGTCACTTAAATCTCATTCTAGCATATTATTTAAGGTTAGGTTCCCATGATCTCTTATGAACTTAAGGCACACTCTAGCCACTTAAGACCCCATCCTAATACGTCAAAATTCTTAAATATATATATACTCACAAGTAATATGAGAAGTAGTATATTGCCACGTTGTACCGGTTCTGGGTAGGGCCGTATACAGCCATTTAAGACCCATCCGACGGATGCTTCATGTTACTACTTAACTAAAATTATGGTATAATACCTATGCCGCTTAAGACTTCCCTTAGATAGTTGGTGAGTTAAATAGCATGCTATGTCTCACATACACCAATCATGCCCCTAGGTTGGCCCTCACAAAGCTCCTAGAGGAAGTGGACATTCCGGGAAACTAACTTACTCAGTTATTGCCATGAATAAACCAACCCATAGACTAACTTTAAATCTAATAAGGGAGGGTTCCATGACTTTGGTCAACATCCAAGGAATAAACCTTTGGAATGGTCCTAGTCCTAACCACTTAAGACCCAAACTAGATAAGAAGAAAGTCAGCCACTTAAGACCTTCTTAAGGCATAGTAAACCTCCTTATTTACACACATAATAGGGGTGTGTTTGTTTGTATATATTTATGCATGTGTGTGTGTGTATATATATATATACACACACACATACACACATAACAGACCTCTCACATTAAACTGTCTACTGTAGATGCTGGATATGCCAGGCGGTTCCGGGCAGACTTCTTCTACAAGTGGGATTAACCTCATGCCATACCGTACTAAATTAAACGGCCCATGGCACCCAGACCTTTCAGATTAGCCAAACTCACATGTAGTCTCTAGATTTGTCGGTCAGTTCCGCGCAGACTTCTACCACAAATGACAACTAATCTCGTGTCTATCTGTTATTTTTTATTATATAGGTAATCCATTTTATACGCACACACAAACAACAATTTATATGGGTACATTTCACATTTCTAGCCTTATTGAAATGCATTTATTACGTCAATATTATGTTTATTACTCTATATAAGTAGAATATTTAAAACATGTAATAAATGCTAATTTCCGTACGAATAAAGAAACATTTTAACAGTGTAAATTGTCAATTCGGTCTACATTTAAGGCATATAAGTTAATTCCCACTTCAAACCGCTAAATACATGGCCTAATGGCATAATTAGTGATAGTAGTAATGGGAAAAATACAATATAACTATTAAAACTTGCATCCTAGGCATGTTAGAATAATTCAGGTAATAAATCAAGAACAAGGTGTTAATTTCATATAACATATATACATACACACGCGCGCACACACACACACATATATACATAAACCTCTTTTTAATCCAATTTACCCTTTTCCATGTTGTGCATAAAAACATTTGCATTTTGATTTGCCTCAAATCTGAATACGTTCAAACTATCCATTCAAAATGGAAATCCAAACCTATTCAAATAATAAAACTAAATCGAATCTGAACCTTTTTACATCACCGACCCTTTTAAATAAAAAGGATAACTTAAATCAAACAAAAGTAAATCACCGAAGATGTTCTTTGTCCGTAATCCAAACAAATTCATAAAACCAAACATTTATTGACAATTCTTGCGAAACATATATAAAATTAAGAGATTTAGGGGTTTTACAATTTGATATTATCGTGAATCCAAATCTCCCTTGGCGTATTAATCAATATAAAAATCTACTAAATGTAGAATATGCCTAAACAATTACTATTTCGACTCATGGTGATTTGACTATATGGAAAGGTCGCAGATTTGACATTGTTTGCCTATAAGATCTGAAAATCTTCAGGAACGAACAAGAATGAGAGCTACAATCCCTTATATATATATATATGAATTAAACAATTAGAATTCTTATACCTATATAACTCTTATGATTCCAGATTCAGATCCTATTAAAATTATATAAGAAAAGGGATTATAAAAGAAAATAGATATAAGAAAGGAAGAATAAAACGTATAATATGTTTTTCTGGAATTAATGGCAGAGTGGAGGCAGGGAAGGCGAAGAAGACTAGATTTAGTTTTGAGATTTGGGGTGTTATTTATAGGTGTATGTGAATAATAGACGTAGGATTATTTAGAATAAATCTTGGCTGTTTATTTATAAACAAACACCAAAAACCCAACACAAACCAAGCTAAATTGGGCACTGGCCACACCAGGCTGCCGACTGCTCCTCTAGAAAAGAGGTCGACCTGCAGTGGACACCCTTTTTCCTGGGGGCGGTCGACCTCTTGGTGATATATTTGTCCAGTGAACGTATTTGAGGGCTAGAAAGATTTTTTATACTATGTTATTTATTTCATTTATCACTTGTCTTTTAAACGTTATTGTTGTCCCCTGTTGTATACTTATATACACACAAATTCAAATTTGATGGAAAATTACATTCACTCATTTCGGTCATATATTATTCCATATACTTATATTATAATTTGAATTTCAAAAAATCATTGTGTATATATGTAACACCCCGAATTTTAGTTAATGCTAAAATTCACAAATTACAGAATAAATAATCTCAGATGTGGGAATTAGGGGAAACGGGCTGCGTCATTGCGTTCGTCTCGGAAAAATACGCGAAATAGAGTCCGAGTTTGCGTAAAACGGGTACCGTATGAAAGAGATATGGACGAACGAAGTTAGGCAGAAAACCAGAAACAGACCAGAAATGTACTGGCGCACTTGTGAAGTGCGCCAGAACAAAAATGCACTGGCGCACTTGTGAAGTGCGCCAGTACAAAGATACACTGGCGCACTTGGGAAGTGCGCCCGTGCCGAGCCAAGAAACCTGCACAGTTTCTAGAGAGTTCTGTGGTTGGGTGCACCAGTTTGGGGTTTGGGCTTGGTCTTAGGGCTGGTTTCTGGAAGGTGCCGAGATCTAAGGGTCCTAATCTAATTTAGGGTTAATCTAAGGGCCTAAAACACTCACCTAATCCTATAAATAAGACCCCAACCCTACCCTAATTCATTCATAATTAGGTCTTGTAACTAAATTATGGCAAAATGAAATTTGAGCATGGCCTCCACAAATCAATGAGGATAGGTGCAAGTTAATCACTCTCTAATCAACCTCTAATCCATTCTAAGCATCTTAATCTTCTTCATTTGGAGTGCAAATTTGTTAGTGGTGAGTTTCTATCACTTTAACATCAATTGTTAAAGTAAGTAGATTGGGTGTAATGAGACTTATGGTCTTGAATGCGGATTAGTGAGTTTGAATCATTTGTAATGATATGTTACTCTATGATTTCCTATGTTTATGCATATTGAATAAGTGGATTTATGCATATTTAATAAGTTGGTTTATGCATATTTGATAAGTGGATTTATGCATGATTAATAAGTTGGTTTATGCATATTTGATAAGTGGATTTATGCATGATTAATAAGTTGGTTTATGCATATTTGATAAGTGGATTTATGCATGATTAATAAGTTGGTTTATGCATATTTGATAAGTGGATTTATGCATGATTAATAAGTTGGTTTATGCATGTTTAACAAGTGGGTTTATGCATGTTGAGTATGTAAGTTTATGCAAGTTTAGTATGATATATGTTATGTTTACATGATGCTAAATATGCAAGTTGTGGGCTATGTGATCATATGCATGTTATGCAAGTTCATGAAGATATGCTATGCAAGTTACATGTATGTTAATATGCAAGATATGCTATGCAAGTTACATGTATGTTAATATGCAAGATATGCTATGCAAGTTACATGTATGTTAATATGCAAGATATGCTATGCAAGTTACATGTATGTTAATATGCAAGATATGCTATGCAAGTTACATGTATGTTAATATGCAAGATATGCTATGCAAGTTACATGTTTGTTAATATGCAAGTTCATGATGACACATTATGCAAGTTTGTGAGTTAATATGCAAGTATGTGAATGCTTATGCAAGAATGTGAATGCTTATGCAAGTTATGTGTATGCTTAAATGCATGATTAACATGTTATGCAAGTTGTGTGAATGCTTATATGCAAGTTCAACATGTTATGCAAGTTGTGTGAATGCTTATATGCAAGTTCAACATGTTATGCAAGATATGTGTATGATAATATGCAAGTTCATATGCAACATGTTATGCAAGTCATGTGTATGATAATATGCAAGTTTGGGGTTAAATGTAGTTGGGTTAATATATGCTCATATATGCAAGTTGACATCCTCTTAACCCATGACAAAGTTTATGCTAATATTTGGTTTAACCCATGATGTTTGAGATGGATCTTCCCTTTTATTATGTCGTGAAATGAGAACGATTTGCGTGGGGAACGATGGGGTTAATAAATATGTTAATAAAAGTATGATTGGGTATGATTAAGCATACCATAAAAATAAATTAACATAAGTGGGAATTTACCTATTGAGTTAGGTCTACCCCATGGGAATTTACCTATTGAGTTAGGTCTACCCATGTTATGAGAAACTTGATATTAATTAGGGACAATTAATATGGGGGTGATTAATTAGATGTAATTAATCGACTAAGACACGAGGTTGGACTCATTTGTAGTGTAAAACTGCCCGGACCCAACCGGCTTAACCAGTTGCTACAAATGTTAGCCCAATGTGGGAGGTCTTAGGCACAAACTAAATACGTGATTAATGTAAAGACACGAGGTTAGACTCGGTTATGACATAAGGCTGCCCGGACCCAACCGGCTTAACCAGCAGTCATAAAAGATAGTCTAATGTGAGAGGTCTTTATGAGGATCACGGTCTTAATTAACTAAGAAACACTTAACCAAATTAACATGTAGTGGGACATGAGGGTTAAGTGGGTGCCTTGGGTGGCATGTGGAATCTAGTGGGTTGCCTTGGGTGGCAATAGAAAAATACGATTAGAATACTTAACCAAAGTGGAACATGTAATTAAACATGATTAAAGGGTTAAGTAAGTGCCATGGGTGGCATGTGAAAATACGATTAGAATACTTAACCAAAGTGGGACATGTAAGTAAACATGATTAAAGGGTTAAGTAAGTGCCTTAGGTGGCATGTAGAAATCTAGTGGGTGCCTTAAGGGGCAATTGAAAGATGATTAGATGACTTAACCAAAACTTAACATGTAAGTGGGCATGATTATAAAGAGGGGTTAAGTGGGATGCACTAGATAAAAATTGCAAGCTTAGGTGGTAGCTTGTGGGGGCCCATTTCAACCAATATCCCAAACGTATCTTTGTGGGCTCGACTCAAGTCGAGTGACGGGACACGCATATTGGGCTTGACTATAAGAGGCCAAACCGGGTTAACGGTGGCAACGCGGGACCAACGGGTTTCATATGCGTGTGTGGACCCGGGCTGGTTGGTAAGTCGTTGTTGCATCGTGTAGATATAAAGCCGTGCACCGTTGATATTATCAGGTGGCCACGTTGGGGAATGATACACCCCAATTGTGGGACCAGCACGGGTATCTACGGTAGGGAGCCAATCGATGGGGAGTAGTGGGTACACCTAGTGGAGATAGGGGCAGACGGCACCTATGTAGTGGGCTAGGAGTACACGAAACTACTAAATTACTAAGTACACTTAGTGGGATCAACCTTTAAGTAGGAATTACTCTTGGTGGGTAGAACTGGTGTGGTGCAGTGTAGAAATTATCCTTGGGTGGATAGGTCTGGGGCGGTATAATCTAGTAATTATCCTTGGGTGGATAAATGTGTCTTTACGGTTATCTTAGTATATCCTAAGTTTGCCAAGCTGCTTAGTGTAGCCATTCATCCCCAGGCGTTACCGTATATCAACTTATGTCTTCTCTGGTTACTTTAATGATTGTATTGTTAAAGTTATAGGACTCACTCAGACTTATGTCTGACCCCGTTGTTTTTATCTTTTTCCCCAAACCCCAGGTTATCAGAGTGGGCCTAGTGCTAGTGGGCCTTGATCGGATTGCTGTATCTATCCTTTGGAGCTTGGACCGTTGAAGTAAAGCTCAGTTCATCTTTCCTTTTATGGCTATTGTTTACTTAGAGGGATTATGTACTTATTTTTATCAAGATAGGATATTTTGTACTTGACTCTTGTATGGTTTTATGATGTAACCAGACATGTTTTAACTTCCGCTGTTATGAGATGATGTTTTAAAATTTCAAGTACCATTTATATCTGTCTTGTTGTAGTTTTCCTGTTCTATATTCACTAAAATACTCCACCGATGCCATGGCATTCCCGTCGAGAGTGACCATAGCAGGCGTGGGGTGTTACACGTGGTATCAGAGCATAAGGTTACCAGAACAGATAAAATTTTTAGAAAAACTATTTTCTAAGAAGATTTTTGGAAGAAGTATTTTCAAAAACATGTCTTAAAAGAGAAAGGTTTTTGAAAGCAAAGCATAATCCCCGATAGCCATATCTTTATCTTTCGAATTCTCCGTTTGAATCTCTTCCTCTCTCTCATTTTGAGTTTCCCCCTCCACGTATAGATGATCTTTCTAAGATAGATAAGAGTGGAAAACCACTTCAAGGGACTTAGACGTTAGTCGGATTGGAAGTTGGTTCAAAAAGGAGGAGGACTTGTAGTTACTTATTGGATGGACGATGGGAGGAAGGTTCAAATAGTTGTTTGGTTAAGGAAGGATGGAACCTCGTTGATGGGAGGTTACGAGTGGAGAATGGGAAGGAGAAGGCTAGTAGTTATCCTTTTGGGAAGGAATGGGACATCTTATTAGGATTGTCCAAAGGGGGCATAGGCAAGCTATGGAATCTCCTGGAGGGTAGTTGTATTCCCTCGCGACTAGGGTACCTGATGGGGATAGGACCGTCTAGGTTGGAATTTGGATTTCTTCATTATCCGATTCGAACTTTGATTGGTATTGACGCATCGAGTTCGTTTATTTCATCATTGTTAGTAGAGTCACTGCACCTAGACACCAGTTTAGTAGATGATCCCTTAGTTGTTTCAAACCCAATTGGGCTCCATGATGTGTTTGGGTTTGAAAGTTTTTATACTTAGCGTTGAGTTTAGAAGTGATGCTTGTTGGGCTTCACGGGCTATGGGTTAGTTTTGGGCATGGACTGGTTATCCAGTAGGGGTGCCGTTCTTGATTGTGGAAGGAGAGTTGTTAGGCTTATGACCCGCTAGGGTAACACTCTCGAGATCTCTTATAATCCCATAGAATCTGTTATGCTAGAATCGCTTGACACAATGGTCTAGAGTTTGCGATCTGTTAGAGCAGTCCAGGAATACTCGGATGTGTGAGAGGAGGGAAAGGGCTTACCTCCGGAGCGGGAGATTGACTTCCGAAAATATCTGGTAGATAATGCCAAACCAGTATCTTGGCCAGTGTGCCACACGACTCCTCGTGAGAGGAGGGAACTCGATAAGCAAGTAGGCGGTTTGCTTAAGAAGGGGTTCATAAGACGAAGTATATCGGAGTAGGGTGCTCCAGTAGTTTTTGCTGCGAAGGCGGATGGGTCCCTCAGACTTTGTGTAGGCTAAAGAGAACTGAATAAACTCACAAAGAAGAATCGACACCCATTGCCGAGGATTTATGATCTCTTTGATCAGTTAGTGGGCGCCTCAGTATTTTCGCAGTTGGACTTAACCACGAGGTTTCGTCTGTTGAGAGTGGCTGAGGATAGTATAGAGAAGACTGCCTTTAGGACTCCGGATAGTTTTTATGAGTGGCTAGTGATGCCATTTGGTTTGACGAACGCCCCCGCATATTGGTTTGATGAGAAGGGTGTTCAGGGAGTACCTAAATAAGTTCGTAATGGTCTTTGTAAATGACACCTTGGTCTTTTCTGGGAACGAAATAAGTTTTTGTATATGCTCAATAGGGTGAGCAAAGCCAGATATGGGACAAACGGTAGTTTTGGAGCGAGACTGGCAAGGACATCCAAAGTTGGTCAAAGGCTTAGTTGTTTAGCCATTCTTACTAGTATCATCTCACGTAGGTCGCCTGAACTCGAAGGAGATATCCCTTGGGTGTTTGTCTGATATTGGTTTAGGCCTTTGGGGCTTGCATTTGGGGGATGTCGAGTTCGACTAGGGTGGTCTGCGTGAGAGATGGACAGTTGTGATGATTTTTGGATGAGATTCTTAGCATCCTATGAGTTTGAGGTAGTGTATACCCATGGCAAGGGTAACGTGGTAGCGGACGCCTTAAGTAGAAAAAGGTTGTCCTTAAGTTCATTGTTCGTTGAACGACGGAGCTTGGAGTTTATTTCTATGTTTGACTTTAGACCTTTCGTTGACTTTGTACCCGGATTGCTAGCTTCTTTGGAGGTTAGACCTACTCTTTTGGGGCGGAATTGGAGAAGCACAGAGGGACGACCCACAGTTGGTTGAGTTGGTGGGGAAGCTCATAAGGAGGGAGTCGTCCAGCCATTTGAGTAGGTACACCCTAGACGATAGGGGGTGCTTGTGTAGAGACGGTAGACTTTGTGTACCGCAAGATGAAGGGTTGAGGAAGGTTATTCTTGATGATGCACACCGTTCTAGGATGACCATTCATCCCGGTGGGGACAAGATGTACCAAGATATGAAGAGAGTTTTCTTCTGGGCCGGTATGAAAAAAAATATGGCCGAATATGTAGCTCGATGCTTGGTATGTCAACAGGTGAAAGCGGAGCAAAAGAAACCTGGTGGGTTGCTTCACCCATTGGAAGTTCCGCAATGGAAGTGGGATAGCGTCTCGATGGATTTTATTGACGGGTTACCCAGATCGAGAAGGGGTAATACAGGAATTTGGGTGGTGGTAGACAAACTTACTAAGAGCGCCCATTTCATACCTGTGAAGAGCAAGAGGACTGCTCCATGGCTAGCTTCAGTATATCTTCGAGAGATAGTTCGATTGCATGGGGTACCCTCTAGCATAGTGAGCGATCGAGATCCTATCTTCACTAGAGAGTTTTGGAAGAATTTCCAAGAGGCGGTAGGGACTCAGTAGTAATTGAGTACCGCATATCATCCTCAGATAGACGGCCAGACCGAGAGGGTGAATCATATTTTTGAAGACCTTTTGAGGCTATGTATCTTGGATTTTGGAGGTACACGGGAGGAGCATCTTCCATTGGTGGAGTTACCCGACAGACTTAGTAGTGTACATGATGTATTCCATAGGAGGAAGTGCCTACATAAGACCGCAGAGGTGGTAGAGCCGAGCTTGCTTAAAGAAGTGGAAGTAGAGCGTGATGCGACTATTCGACGAGCTCCTACCCGCATCCTTGGGTCAGAGACTAGGAAATTGAGGAATCGAGAGGTTCATCTAGTCAAGTTGCAATGGGGAGAAGACGAGGGCAACGCAACTTGGGAAACGGAAGCGAAGATGCGTTCATTGTACCCATTTCTTTTTGAGGGTATGTCTTTTAACTTCTCCTTTATCGTTTGTCTAGTACTTATCTTATCTTGAGTATGTCCTCTCATTAGTACCCTTGACCTTTAGATAGGGTAAACCTATGGTTGAAACATGTGTTTGAGACATGTTATGGTTGATGGATGCAAGTGGATGCAAGTGGTTGCTAGTGATTGCTCGTGGATGCATATACACACACTCTAGGCACTAGATCGGCTCAATCACTTCATATTGCATATTGCATAAAATTGTGTGTAGGAAGCTATATTTATGGATGTCTAATGATTGTGTTATCATATGGATGATGCATTTTGGTGAATGATTGTGCACTCATGTAGATATTGTATGTGTCGATAGGGTTCTTTCGCATACATGATGGATGCATGGCACTATCATGGTTTGCATATGTTCATACATTAGATAGGGAACATATACACACACTTTTTGCATATGCTCATACATCATTAGAAATTGTTCTAAGGACAATGGATGCCCGTGTTTGATGGATTGAGTAGATGGTTGTTTGGATGGTAGGATATTCATTCTCCTTAGCTTAGAGATTTCGGGGACGAGATCCTTTAAGGAGGGGAGAATGTAACACCCCGAATTTTAGTTAATGCTAAAATTCACAAATTACAGAATAAATAATCTCAGATGTGGGAATTAGGGGAAACGGGCTGCGTCATTGCGTTCGTCTCGGAAAAATACGCGAAATAGAGTCCGAGTTTGCGTAAAACGGGTACCGTATGAAAGAGATATGGACGAACGAAGTTAGGCAGAAAACCAGAAACAGGCCAGAAATGTACTGGCGCACTTGTGAAGTGCGCCAGAACAAAAATGCACTGGCGCACTTGTGAAGTGCGCCAGTACAAAGATACACTGGCGCACTTGGGAAGTGCGCCCGTGCCGAGCCAAGAAACCTGCACAGTTTCTAGAGAGTTCTGTGGTTGGGTGCACCAGTTTGGGGTTTGGGCTTGGTCTTAGGGTTGGTTTCTGGAAGGTGCCGAGATCTAAGGGTCCTAATCTAATTTAGGGTTAATCTAAGGGCCTAAAACACTCACCTAATCCTATAAATAAGACCCCAACCCTACCCTAATTCATTCATAATTAGGTCTTGTAACTAAATTATGGCAAAATGAAATTTGAGCATGGCCTCCACAAATCAATGAGGATAGGTGCAAGTTAATCACTCTCTAATCAACCTCTAATCCATTCTAAGCATCTTAATCTTCTTCATTTGGAGTGAAAATTTGTTAGTGGTGAGTTTCTATCACTTTAACATCAATTGTTAAAGTAAGTAGATTGGGTGTAATGAGACTTATGGTCTTGAATGCGGATTAGTGAGTTTGAATCATTTGTAATGATATGTTACTCTATGTTTTCCTATGTTTATGCATATTGAATAAGTGGATTTATGCATATTTAATAAGTTGGTTTATGCATATTTGATAAGTGGATTTATGCATGATTAATAAGTTGGTTTATGCATATTTGATAAGTGGATTTATGCATGATTAATAAGTTGGTTTATGCATATTTGATAAGTGGATTTATGCATGATTAATAAGTTGGTTTATGCATATTTGATAAGTGGATTTATGCATGATTAATAAGTTGGTTTATGCATGTTTAACAAGTGGGTTTATGCATGTTGAGTATGTAAGTTTATGCAAGTTTAGTATGATATATGTTATGTTTACATGATGCTAAATATGCAAGTTGTGGGCTATGTGATCATATGCATGTTATGCAAGTTCATGAAGATATGCTATGCAAGTTACATGTATGTTAATATGCAAGATATGCTATGCAAGTTACATGTATGTTAATATGCAAGATATGCTATGCAAGTTACATGTATGTTAATATGCAAGATATGCTATGCAAGTTACATGTATGTTAATATGCAAGATATGCTATGCAAGTTACATGTATGTTAATATGCAAGATATGCTATGCAAGTTACATGTTTGTTAATATGCAAGTTCATGATGACACATTATGCAAGTTTGTGAGTTAATATGCAAGTATGTGAATGCTTATGCAAGAATGTGAATGCTTATGCAAGTTATGTGTATGCTTAAATGCATGATTAACATGTTATGCAAGTTGTGTGAATGCTTATATGCAAGTTCAACATGTTATGCAAGTTGTGTGAATGCTTATATGCAAGTTCAACATGTTATGCAAGATATGTGTATGATAATATGCAAGTTCATATGCAACATGTTATGCAAGTCATGTGTATGATAATATGCAAGTTTGGGGTTAAATGTAGTTGGGTTAATATATGCTCATATATGCAAGTTGACATCCTCTTAACCCATGACAAAGTTTATGCTAATATTTGGTTTAACCCATGATGTTTGAGATGGATCTTCCCTTTTATTATGTCGTGAAATGAGAACGATTTGCGTGGGGAACGATGGGGTTAATAAATATGTTAATAAAAGTATGATTGGGTATGATTAAGCATACCATAAAAATAAATTAACATAAGTAGGAATTTACCTATTGAGTTAGGTCTACCCCATGGGAATTTACCTATTGAGTTAGGTCTACCCATGTTATGAGAAACTTGATATTAATTAGGGACAATTAATATGGGGGTGATTAATTAGATGTAATTAATCGACTAAGACACGAGGTTGGACTCATTTGTAGTGTAAAACTGCCCGGACCCAACCGGCTTAACCAGTTGCTACAAATGTTAGCCCAATGTGGGAAGTCTTAGGCACAAACTAAATACGTGATTAATGTAAAGACACGAGGTTAGACTCGGTTATGACATAAGGCTGCCCGGACCCAACCGGCTTAACCAGCAGTCATAAAAGATAGTCTAATGTGAGAGGTCTTTATGAGGATCACGGTCTTAATTAACTAAGAAACACTTAACCAAATTAACATGTAATGGGACATGAGGGTTAAGTGGGTGCCTTGGGTGGCATGTGGAATCTAGTGGGTTGCCTTGGGTGGCAATAGAAAAATACGATTAGAATACTTAACCAAAGTGGAACATGTAATTAAACATGATTAAAGGGTTAAGTAAGTGCCATGGGTGGCATGTGAAAATACGATTAGAGTACTTAACCAAAGTGGGACATGTAAGTAAACATGATTAAAGGGTTAAGTAAGTGCCTTAGGTGGCATGTAGAAATCTAGTGGGTGCCTTAAGGGGCAATTGAAAGATGATTAGATGACTTAACCAAAACTTAACATGTAAGTGGGCATGATTATAAAGAGGGGTTAAGTGGGATGCACTAGATAAAAATTGCAAGCTTAGGTGGTAGCTTGTGGGGGCCCATTTCAACCAATATCCCAAACGTATCTTTGTGGGCTCGACTCAAGTCGAGTGACGGGACACGCATATTGGGCTTGACTTTAAGAGGCCAAACCGGGTTAACGGTGGCAACGCGGGACCAACGGGTTTCATATGCGTGTGTGGACCCGGGCTGGTTGGTAAGTCGTTGTTGCATCGTGTAGATATAAAGCCGTGCACCGTTGATATTATCAGGTGGCCACGTTGGGGAATGATACACCCCAATTGTGGGACCAGCACGGGTATCTACGGTAGGGAGCCGATCGATGGGGAGTAGTGGGTACACCTAGTGGAGATAGGGGCAGACGGCACCTATGTAGTGGGCTAGGAGTACACGAAACTACTAAATTACTAAGTACACTTAGTGGGATCAACCTTTAAGTAGGAATTACTCTTGGTGGGTAGAACTGGTGTGGTGCAGTGTAGAAATTATCCTTGGGTGGATAGGTCTGGGGCGGTATAATCTAGTAATTATCCTTGGGTGGATAAATGCGTCTTTACGGTTATCTTAGTATATCCTAAGTTTGCCAAGCTGCTTAGTGTAGCCATTCATCCCCAGGCGTTACCGTATATCAACTTATGTCTTCTCTGGTTACTTTAATGATTGTATTGTTAAAGTTATAGGACTCACTCAGACTTATGTCTGACCCCGTTGTTTTTATCTTTTTCCCCAAACCCCAGGTTATCAGAGTGGGCCTAGTGCTAGTGGGCCTTGATCGGATTGCTGTATCTATCCTTTGGAGCTTGGACCGTTGAAGTAAAGCTCAGTTCATCTTTCCTTTTATGGCTATTGTTTACTTAGAGGGATTATGTACTTATTTTTATCAAGATAGGATATTTTGTACTTGACTCTTGTATGGTTTTGTGATGTAACCAGACATGTTTTAACTTCCGCTGTTATGAGATGATGTTTTAAAATTTCAAGTACCATTTATATCTGTCTTGTTGTAATTTTCCTGTTCTATATTCACTAAAATACTCCACCGATGCCATGGCATTCCCGTCGAGAGTGACCATAGCAGGCGTGGGGTGTTACAATATATGTTTAATGTACAACTTCTTTTTAGTGTAATTCTTACATACAAGATCAGATTCTGACATATTATATATGAAAATTGATCAGAATTTAGTCACGAATACAACTACAATATTTACATGGTCAAATTCCTAATGCTGCAAAATTCCATTTTTCAGCCTATTAATATATTATTACTTTATTGTTAATTTTCATTATTTATTATTATTAATTTGTTTTAGGTATATTTTTACGGGGTGTTACAGTCCATGTGGGTCGACGACTTAGTGTCTGGATCGACCCAACTGCTCGTGATTAACGACTGAATTTATTCTTAATTAATTCATTGTTTTATTCCAATTTCGGATTTGAATTTCAAACTTCTTTCTTTCATATCTTCTTCGTTTTAAATTCGATTTCAGCAAACTAAATATCTATCTTAGCCAGTTGTTCGTAACAGACCTAATGGCGCACCACGAGTTGCCCATTTCTTAATATTTTTCTGATTAATATTTATTAGTCTTTAATTTAAATTGCTTTATCAAAACTTTGGGTTGTTACATTCTCCCCTCCATAAAAGATTTCGTCCTTGAAATATTCAAGGCTGGAAGAATGCAATAAATATTATCACAACATCATCTACATTAACCTACTCATCCACCAATCATAGGCATCAATTTTCTTAGGATTTCTATTGCTTTTTATGAACATATTCAATAATGTAGTGTATAATGCAATAAATTAGGAGGTCCACTAATTCAGTCGACCTATTTTTATGCAATTTTATGTCAATGCCATGCGTCCAAATGTATGTAAGAGAATCGTAATGGTACATAAAATTCTCTATGCGTGCTACCACCATTATCAACAAAAATACAACATTAATATGATAATCACCCTTTTTTCCATCCATAAATTAAAAGTGAATAAAAAATGCACACCCATCCATATGCAATTATGTAAGTGTTCTAGTTGTCGATTACTAATTAGTGCCTAGTGTATGTATATACACCTATTGCATCCACTAGAAAACACTTGCATCCACTTGAATCCATCAAACATAACATGTTTAAACTGTGTCCTACCATCCATAGGATTTTCCAAGACTCACTAATTCAATTGATAAGAAATGGATAAGGTTCAAATTCTAAACTAAGAAAGGATTGAGAATGTGATATCAAAAAAAGATGGAAAATATGCATGAATCCTCCCTTTTGGTCCCCATGTTGTTTTGTTTCTATCCTTTCCTTAGTGAACCTTGCCGAATCTAGTCTCCTTATTCCTTGACTTCTTTATTTCAAAGTCCATAATCCTTGTAGGTGATCATCTGACAGAAGCCTCCTTCTCGACCTTGACCTCCTCTAATGTGCTCGGTTCCACTACTACAACAGAATAATGTAGGCATTTCCTCAAATGTGAGACAAGAAATACGTCATTGACCCCTGACATCCTCTCTAGTAGTCGAACCCTAAAGGTCAATTGGCCTACCCTCTCTACTATCAGAAATGGTCCCACAAAACTGGGTGATAATTTCCTGACTGATCCAAACCGCATCACGATCTTGACAGAAGATACTTTAATAACCATATCCCATACACTAAAATCAAAATCTGACCCGCTTCTATCCGCATAAGATTTTTGTATATTGAGATCTCTACATCCTATTCTGAATTACGTCGATCTTGTCTGAGGTTTCTCTGATCATCGCTGGTCCAAGAAGAAGTCTATTTGTTATATTCCCCCGATAAGATGTTGATCTGTAGGGCTGTCAATATAAAGCTTCGAAAGGTGCCATGCCAATACTCATTTGGTAGTTGTTGTTATAAGCAAACTCAACTAAGGGAAAATGATCCTTCCAAATCCCTCCAAAGTCCAAAATGCTCAGCCATAATAATTCCTCAAGAATCTGATTAACCCTCTCGGTCTGTCCATCTGTCTGAGGGTGGTATGCAGTACTATGTGTCAATTGTGTCCCTAACACCTCTTTTAAGCTCCTCCAAAACTCGCTAGTAAAGATTAAGTCTCTGTCACAAGCAATGCTCGTGGGAACTCCATGAAGCCGGATAATCTCCCTTAAATATATCGAAGCTAACCTAATTGCAGTCTTCTTATTTCTCCCTGGGATGAAATGACTGCTCTTGGTTAATTTATCTTCGATAACCCAAATGCTGATATAGCCTTTCCTTGATCCAAGAGATTTGTCTATGAAATCCATTGAGATGCTCTCCCACTTCGACTGTGGCATATCTAAGGGTTGAAATAATCCACCTGGTTTCCTTTGCATAACCTTAACTCTCTGACATGATATACATATTGCTACAAAATCTAGCACTTCTCTCTTCATCCCTTTCCAATAGAAGACCCTCTTCATATCCTTATACATGTTATCTTCCCCCCGGGTGGATGGTCATCTGAGAGTGACGGGCCTCCGATAATACTGCACTTGTTACATCTCCATTGCGAGGTACACATAACCTACCATCACGGCTTAGCCATCATCTCTCATCAAACTGAGTACCTTGAAAAATGTCTAGAGGTATGTCCTCTATCTAATTGGTCCAAAATATCGGTTAACTATTGATCACCATGCTGACTGGATCCAGTCTGCTCCGATATAGTAGGTTGCACTTCAAGAGTTGTTGATAATCCTGGTGCATAATCCGCAGATGGTCTAAAATCGAAAGATAAGATAAATTCCAAACTCTGCCACTCTATGAATAATAGGCTCAAATTCATCCTCTACCTACACAAAGCATCCGCCACTACATTCCTCTTCCCTAGGGTATAAGAAATCTCGAATTATTGGATGTTAGAAACTCCATCCAACGCTGCTTCCTCAAGTTAACATATTTTTGCAAAAATAGATACTTGAGAGACTTGTGATCTGTATATAACTCAAACCTCTCGCCCAACAAGTAGTACCTCTAAGACTTAAGGACAAAAACATAGCTTCTAGCTATAAATCATGGGTAGAATAATTCTTATCATGTGCCCTTTGTTGTCTGCTCCCATAACAAATGAACCTTACCCTCTTACATTAGGACTGCTCCCAATCTTATATCACAAGCATCTGTTTATACTGTAAACATATTAGATCAGTCTAGAAGAGTCAACATTGGAGCAGTCATGAGAGCCTTCTTCGATATCATAAAGGAATCCTCGCAATCCACGTCCCATGAGAATACCAAGTTCTTCATAGTAAGGCGGGTAAGCGGAGGTGAAATCCATGCAAAGTCCTTAACAAATTTCTGATAAAACCCTATTAAACCTAGAAACCTCCTCACCACAGTCGCATTCTTAGGGACCTTTCAGTCTGCACAATAACCACTTTAGCGAGATCCACCACTCTACCATCTCCCTAAACTACATGCCCCAAGAACCTCACTTCCTTAGGCCAAAGGAGCACTTCGAGAATTTTGCCGTTAACTTATGGACATGATGAGTATGGAGAACCTCTGACAAATGCAACGCATGCTCATCCTCATCTCTTGAGAATATCAAGATGTCATTCACAAACACCACTACAAACTTATTTAGGAACTCTCTAAATACTCGACTCATCAAATAAAAATATATATGCTAGTGCATTGGTTAGCCCAAAGGGAATAACTAGCCACTCGAAAAACCATTTGAAGTGCTAAAAGTGGTATTATAAACACTATCATTTGCAATTCGAAGCTGATGAAACCTAGTCGTTAAATTAAAATGAGAGAAAATAGATGCACCCACCACCTGGTTAAACAAATCTTCTATCCAAGGGAGTGGGTGTCGATTCCTCTTCATGAGCTTGTTTAATTCTCAATAATCCATACATAGACGGAGAGAGCTATTTGTCTTAGTAGCAAATACGACTGGTGCTCCTTACTCAGGTATACTCCATCAAATAAAGCCTTTTCTAACAATTCACACACTTGCTTTTTTAGTTATTTCCTTTCCTTCGGAGCCATAGGGCGTAGAGGCAATGCAATAGGCTTAGCATTCTCTATAAAATAAATCCGGAAGTCGATCACTCGTCCTAGAGGCAACCCTCTCACCTCCTTAAATATGTCCAAAAATCTCTTACCATGTGTACAAAGCCAAGATCATTAATAGAAGTATCCAAGGACTCTAAAAAGCTCAACATGAATCACCCTCGCGAGTCGCAAGATATCTTGAGGGCACTACCATGACAAGTCATCCATCTCACTACCCTCCTCTTGTAGTCAAGAATGACACCATGCATGGCTAACCAATCCATCCCTAGAATAATACCATACCCCGAAAACCCCAGTACATAGGCGTCACAATTTAACTCAATGCCTAAAATAGAAAGTCTAAAACCCTTACACATTATAGATAAATGAGTCGAACCTCCTATAGGGTTTGAAACTACTACTGGATCAGAAACAAGAGATATATTAAGGTGCAGACAATTAACTAATGAAGTAGAAATGAACAAATGTGAAGCGTCAGAATCAAATAAGGTCCCTACTGGAAAGCAATAAAGAGGTATCAAACCTTCGATTGTGACCTTCATGCCCCTATCCTGACCAACACTAGTCTAAGTCGCCTCCAATGCATGCACACGCGCTCTAGATGAACCAGCTCCTTGCCCTTTCCTTTGAGGACACTGCTTACTGTAATAACCCCACTGTCCACAATTATCGCAGCTTCCTTTCTTAGCAGTCTTCTTACAATCCCTCATAAAATGGCCTATCATACCACATCCATGGCATTCAACATCCTTCTTAATCTGAGTTTTTTCTGGCTTCTCACCCTTCTTCTTATTAACTTTCTTGGGCCGCCATTTCTTTTTCCTAAAATTATCCTTAGCCACCTCGGCTTTACTTTCCACAAGATCACCTTTCTTCGTGCATAAGCGTCATCTCAACAAGACTCTCAAACGTAATACCCATTGGAATGTGGGTTATAGCAAGTACCCGTAGAGGTTGACTCAAACCCTTAGCAAACTTCACAGCCTTCTTAATAGCCGTATTCACAAAACCATCCCGAACCTAGCAAGCTCTTGAACTGATTAATGTACTCCTTTACTGAAAGATCACCCTGTCTCAATGCTAGAAACTTCTCCAATTGCCTACCCACTTCCGTTGGAGATAAAAACTTCCTTCCAAACCTCTCCTTAAAGTCATTGCAAGTCTCAAAACCATTCTTAGCCACATCCATCTCCCACCAAAATAGAGCCTTGCCCTTCAATTTCCACACATCCAACAGAACTCTCCTCTTATCATCAAGCTCTCAAAGCCCAAATATGCGCTCGGTGTTTATGAGCCAAGCGTGGGCCTCAATAAAAGTCTCCAAACTAAGGAACTTTTTGCCACCAAGAGAAATAAAATCCTAGCAAAGCTTAGTAAAATTGGCTGGAAGTAGTGGATTAGAAGGCGCCACCACGGTTGGAGCGGGAGCTTGAGCATTCACTTTCCCTTCAGCCTGTGCCATAACTTCTACATACGTACGAAACCAAGTCGAAATTGGGACACCCTCAGGAAAATTGGAAGCTTCGGACATGCTGCGAACAGAAAAAAAGAGGGGGATTCAGGGACTGACTCAAAGGAATATTGTAGTTGACTTAAGGAGATGTTATTCAAAAATAAATTTTTATTTTGAAAACACTTTTCTTCAAAAGATTTTTTCTTTAAAAGACTTTTTCTTTTAAAAAAAACTTTACTGATCTTGTAACCTTATGCTCTAATACCAAATGTAGCACCCCATATTTCTTAACGTTACCCCTATAAGGATTCAATTAAGAATTATGAAGTGTTTTAGGTATAAGATATCATCACAGAGACTATAATTTACAAGATAGCATAATAAAAACATAGAGAAACTTAAAATTTCATTTAAATTAGAATAAAAATTCATTACATCAGAAACCATAAAAAACCCATAACTGTCTCATAAAAAATACATAATCAGAGTATCATAATAAAAATCCTCCTCAGTGCCAAATACAGAAATAAGTAGAATATGGAACAATACTGTTACACCCCGCACTTTTAAGATAATAAAATGTGAGTAACTTAATTAAATAATGAGAATTAGGTAAAACGGAACAGTGCCATTGCGTCCCTCTCGGAATTTTGGTCAAGATTGACACCTTGTTTACGTAAAACGAACATCATATGAAGAAGTTATTAAGCCTAGAAGTTTGTATACGCAAAAGAGATATATATATATATATACAAACAAATCAAAATATAAAATAAAGAATAAAATAAGGATTGCATGTAATAAATACATGCATTTCAAAAAAAGAATAGAAAAATGTAATGCATGCATTGAAAGGAAGAAAGGATTGGTTGCATGCAGTGTAAATATGTTGCATGCACTGATTAGCAAACATAATGCATTAATATTAAAAGAGAAATAAAAGAAAAAGATTCATGCAATGGTTTAATTTAAATATTATAACAAACATGAAATGGGAAGTAAGGAGAGAACAATAATTATCATTGTTCTAAGACTTGTTAACAAAGGCCTTAGTGGTCCAGTTGGTTAGAACATGTGACTTGCATACAAGAGGTACAGAGTTCAATCCTCGCCAACGCCATAATCTTGTTTTAAGGCAAATGGCTAAAATAACACATGTTTATGAGAGAAAGTATGTATAAACACAAATATAAGGAAAAAATACATATAAGTAAGTAAAGAAAATATATGTATATATGTATATGAGAATACACGCGTATAAATGTGTAGGAATATATGTATATATATACACACACACAAGAGATAAAATTCAAGATAAGGCTGAAATCATAGAAATATGGCAAGAATCAAACAGCGGTGCAATACCGTTTGAATTTTGAAAACGAAACAAAAGTTGTGCGTATATATACACACGTAAAATGGTCTCTAGAAGAATCTTATATTTATAAGAAGAATGTATGTGAATATAATAGTTAAATAAATTCCAGAAATTCAAAAGTTTGAAAATCAAATTTTAGCGCCAAAACAATTCAAACATTCGAAATTCAAACTTTTGCGCCTAATTGGCACATTTAATTGGTAGAAAGTGATAACGCATGTCTTATTGGCTTTATTCTATAGGTTCAATTCAAAATTATTGTTTACGTGGCAATTTCCTATTGGCTATGTGACATGGAGAGAACAGATTTCATCAAGGAAAATAGACGGTTAGTATCGATTTAAGCTTCATATATAAAGGATCATATAGCTCTCCATTCTCATTTGCTGTTTCTTCACTCTCTTCTTCTTCCTCCATATAATTTATGAATAAAATTATTAATTATAATATTGGATCGTTGTCTAAATGAAGATTAAAAAATTTGTCAACATTGAAAAATTCAGAAAATAAGGCGTTTTCAACAACAAAAACATTACAAACTCATAACTCTCCATCTACAACCAATCCAAAGAGATTCTTTTCTAGATCGGCATATCAAGGTTAGTGGATTTAAGTTATACGATTTTTGATAATGATATATTATCATTTAACATTTCCTGTTATTATATGATGTGAATTTGCTAGAATAATTAAAAAGCATTGAAATGTTATATACGACATGTTGAAATATGATATGTTGAAATGTTTAAACATATGTTAAAAAGATTAAGTGACGAATATGACATGTTGGAATATTAATATGTTAATATATTAATATGTTGGAAAAATTCATATTTTGAAATGCAAACTTGTCAAAATATATGTAACTATTACTGTTGTAATTACATGATTCACTTATGGCATATTATTAGCTGTAGAGTTGAGAAAATGACATGTTGACTTGTTAGACTTGAACTACTACATGATTAAACGATTACATGTCAGAATAGAAATTATTGTATGTTAGAAAGAACATGCGACATAAAATAGGCATACTATGATGACATGTAAAATAGGTTGCAGTAAAAATGTGAGAAGAATAATATGCCTAAATTTATAGTAAATAGGAAATCGTAACCGCACTTAGATACGAGGTTAGATTACACTTGTGGTAGAAGTCTGCCCGGAACCGCCCGACATATCCAGCATCCACAAGTGGTAAATTTAATGTGAGGGGTCTAAGTACATAAATAAAACATGTAACGGTGCTAAGACACGAGGTTAAGTCGACTTGTGGAAGAAGACTGCCCGGAACCGCCAGGCAAATCCAACATCCATAAGTGTAGGCTTAATGTGTGAGGTCTAGAGCAAATATATATATACACACACACACACACACACACACACATATATATATATATAGAAATATATATATATAAGGATTGGAATGAACGGGGAATGAAAAAAACTATTATAAATAAATTACATTAACGAGGATGTTATAATAGGTAGACTTGTCCTAGGGACAAGCGGATATTATAACTTAGGCTATAATAAACTAGTGAGAAAATGAGATAACTTGTGTAAGAGATAAGTGGTACTTAATTGAATTAAGTAATCAGTAAATGGGGTAAAATTTATGAAATGAAAGAAGTTATACTTAATTATAAATTAAGTAATTTGAAAACTTGGAAATCTGAAATATGCTGATTAGAATAACATGTTTAGGTTTGTCCTAGGGACAAAAAGGAAATTATAACAAAGGTTATAGAAAGGAGTCTTATTAGTGAATCTTAGTTAAGAAAACTAAGTTAATAAGTAAACAACGATAAGTTGTAGTGACAAGGTAAGATGGAATTATGATTAAATAGGAAAGAATGAGGCAAACTTATGAAATGAAATAAGTTATATTTAATCATAAATAACGAGAGACATGTTAATAGAAACATGTGAATTGAGATATACTTAATTACATATTAAGTAGAACATGTTATTTTAACTATGAAATCAAACAAGAATGTAAGGGGATTGTGGATTACAGACCTTGGATCACAATCTAGAGAATAACATGTTGTGGGCTTATTAATAAACTTAAATGCGTAAAGTTATATGAATAAAACTAATAAGCAAGAGGAACTTGGTAACTTGAATAAGAAGTCAATGTGAATGGGAATAACCAAGTTAAATGGAAACCTAATGAGGTAAAGCAAACGCATAAAAAAATGTTTAGACATATGATCTAATGACACATTTGACTAAGGCGCTTGGACCAGTCCGTACGTTTGATGGTGAAAAACCCAACGGGGTAGATCAACGTGGTGTCATGAGGCACGAGGGAAGCACACATTCGTCTGATTATTCTGTCGGCTCCAAAGGACTAGAAGGGGAAGCACACGGCTTCTTGAGATATGTAAGGTTCTCTTGGTAGTCCTTTGTGCGGTGGCAGATGTTTAGGCTGTGCTCGCAGGGGTTGGGTGTGACACCCCACGTCCATTAATGTCACTCACTAAGGGAATGCATTAAGTTTCATGAAGCGCTATAGGTAAATAGACACAGAATAATTACAAGATAGATGTAAATAAAGCAGCGGCAGAAAATTTAAACTTTTATTTCAAATATAAATCATAATACCATGGTCCACAATTTCATAAGTCACAAAAACCATTAGAATAAAGTAACTTCTGTCTTTCACCATCAGAGTACATAAGTAAATAAAAAGCATCAATCCCCCAATAAAAAGAGTTAAGCCATAGTAGAGACAAGAACTTGAGCCATACTTCAGAAGTAGCTCCTAGCAAGATGATATCTGATTCCTGATTAAGTCTGAGTTTTTCCTCCCTGAGAACCTAGGGGGAGGTGAACGGAAGAAAGAAGGAGAAACTACAGGGTCAAACATAAAGTCTGGCGAGTCTAGCTACTTTTAGCCAGTAGATAAATAAAAGCAACATGATAGGCATATAAAGTGGATAAGAGAGATCACTACATAAATGGCACGTGTGACAAGTTAAGCAAGTTAAGGTGTATTAGCCTTACTAATGATTACCCTGCACTACTACTAGTATATCTGAAATCAGATGATCCCTTCCACTATAAGTTGGTAGGCTTAGGTCATACGTCCAAGTATACCCTAAGCCCTACCCAAATCGATCGGCTCCTTACCCTGTAGATATCCTGCACTGGAACCACAGTAGGAGGTATCACTTCCTAAAGTGGCAACCCATGGTATGCACAACCATATCTACTGGTGTCACGGTTGTCTTAGCCTCCTTTTCCCGGCCCATGCATGCACATGTCCCCGGCCGGTTTGCGCCGCCCACACTATCCATCTCGTTTGGATCTCTTACAATCAATCAGTAAGCGTGCCTCTTCTCCGCCTAATACGAAGTTCTTTACTTGATACCAACTTCGGTTACTGGCTGAAATGGGTCCCACACAATACGATACAAGCTCTCCCCGTGTCTTGTATCCCCCACTAGGTTTTCCACTGACTATGTATACTCTTAGGTGTCTTTAATTACATAGCCCTATACTAGTTGTGCTTACCCTAAAGGGTGTCTTTAATTACATAACTTCATTACATTATATATCGGTTATGTATACCACTAGGTGTCTTTAATAAAATAACCCTATTATCTACTAGTTACGTATACCACTAGGTGTCTTTAATTACATAAGCCTATTACGTTATCTACTGGTTATGTATACCACTAGGTGTCTTTAATTACATAACCTTATTGGGTTAAGTTCCTGGGCCTATATATACATATTACCCACCCCCTCTAATTTACTTAACCCACCATTACCCATCCAATTTTACTTAACCCTATACTTACGTCCATAGTCATACTAAATTAGGCTAAGTAGTCCATTTCATTACCATGTCCAATTAAGGTTACATTGGGCTAGACCTCTCACATTAGGCTTACAACGTGTGGATGCTGGATATGTCAGTCGGGTCCGGGCAGTCTTATTCCATAGTTGGGCCTAATCTCGTGTCTTAGCCCGATTTGTATTTGCGTACTTAGACCTCCCACATTAGGTTCAACATTAGTGGCTGCTGGTTATGCCGGTCGGGTCCAGGAAGACTTCCACTACTAATGTAACCTTACCTCATGTCATAAGTATAATTTACAATTCCTAATTGTAAATTACTAAACATTCCAAATTAATCCAAATCTACCTATGTCATTATAGGTAACTTTTTTCTATGTTTCCCCATTTGAATTACATGTCCCATTTCACATAAACATTGCATAATTCATGCCAATTATAATCTCTTTTTCCCCGTTTCCTCTCTAACGTGTTCGTTTGTATTTTGGTAGCGTCTAGGCTATAAAATAGCCTAGCTACAACAATAAAAAGGGAGTATGAGAAGAGTGATACTTTTTCAACATGTCTTTGCATAAACATGAACATAAACTGGCATAATAACAAGGTGAATGGACATGTGATTAACATCATAATAAAGTGCACATCAAGCTGGTAACTTGTGGCAATCACTATGATGTTCAAGGAAGCATAATGAGATCTAGATTAAACATTAGGTGTCCAATTACTTAGATCTATTATAGTTAGGGTGACATAGTTATATGTTTAGATCTAAAGGTGGATTCATACGTCAAGTTTACAACATATCTCAATGTATCACAATATGACAGGTGAAAGGTGATTAACATAAAGATCTAGATCCAAGTAATGTCACAATTGTCAAAATTAATAGATGTACATCCACTATAACATGGTTACAAGTCAAAATCCACATAAGCATCATAATCGAATCACCACAATTTTATTAGATCTAGGAAAATAGATCTATCATGACATAGTATAGAATTTCACATTAACACAGAATCATACTTTACAACATATCCAATTCATAGTCTTTCAAAGTATACTTTTATTTATCCAAACCTAAAAGTAATGTAGAAACTCACAGTGTTAGGTTTAGAGAATTTAGGAAGAACGGATCTAGAATTTCTCAATCGAATTTGTAGAATATGTTGTTGTAGAAAACGGTTCAGTTCACACTCCAACAGCATATGGCCTCCATGACTCCCAGTGAAGAGAATATGAGAAATAGGATACGTATATATAGCTGACAGACCCCCTGAAATCGAGTGCCACGTCATCCTTAGGGGTGTCGACACTCCTGTTGGTAGGTCGACCCCTAGGTCGACACCGCTTTAGGGGGGTCGACCCCTAGGTCGACACCCTTCTAGGGCGGTCGCCCCCCTAGAGAGGGAATTTTGTCGCTCAGAGGTGTTTTTCAAAATTGAATCCTTTGGATAGGATTCTGACTCATCTCTGACTCACCTCTGATTCATGCGTATATATAAAATATTTCTGTGCATATACAGACTCAAAATCCTTATAACTTCTTCATACGGTGTCCGTTTTACGCAAACCAAATGTCTATCTTAACCAGAATTTCGAGACGGACGCAATGGTACAGTTTGTTTCCTCTAATTCTGAATATTGAATTAATTATTATTTAATTTATTCTCTTTAATGTCGTTAAAAATTTGGGGGGTTACATTCTCCCCTACTCAAAGGATTTCGTCCCCGAAATCTCTAAGTTGAGAAGAATGCATATCCTACCATCCATTATCCATCTACTCATCCACCAATCATTGGCATCCATTTTCCTTAAAGATTTCTAATTCTTATATGAATATATGCAAAGGTGTGTGTATATGTCCCAACACTAATGTGAAGATCAGGTGGTCTACTGATTCAGTTGACCTCCTTAATGCAATGTAAGTTAGTGCCATGAATCCAATATATATGCAAATAAACCTATTGTATCATATAATTTCTATATGTATGCACACCCATTCGTCCAAATGCGACATCCATAAGCCAGTTCATCCATTTTCATCCATAAAAGAAAAGAAAATGCATGCACATCCATATGAAATATGAAAGTGACTGAGCCAATCTTATTGCCTAATGTGTGTTTATATGCATCCACAAGCAACCACCAGCAAACACTTGCAGCCACTTGCATCCATCAAACATAACATGTTTCAAACACATGTTTACATCCATAGGATTCCTATCTAAAGGTCAAAAATACGATGGATAAGATATATTCTATTGATAGAAACAAGTACTGATAAAACTTAGGAAAGGAGTTAAGAACGTACCCTAGAAAAGAAAAGGGTACGAAGCACGAATCTTGTCTTCATTCTCCCAAGTCGCATCTTCTGGGTTATCTCCCCATTGAATGTTTAGCAACTTGATTTCCTTATTGCGGAGCTTCTTAACCTCTGACCCAAGAATATGGGTAGGGACTCGTCTGACTGTCGACTCGCGTTCCACTTCGACTTCTTCTAACATGCTCGGCTTAACAACTTCCGCGGTGTCGTGCAGGCACTTCCGCAGATGAGAGACATGGAAAACATCATGAACATCAGACAAATTTTCTTGGAGCTTTAATCTGTAGGCCATTTGGCCAATCCTCTCGGTTGTGGGAAATGGTCCCATAAACCTAGGTGCCAACTTCCCTGCTGATCCGAAGCGAACCACATTCCTCGGAGGTGATACTTTGATAAAAACTAAGTCTCCCACATCGAATTCGATGTCATTCCTTCTCTTGTCTGCATAGGATTCTGCCTATCTTGAGCTGTCTTCATCCGCCGTCAAATAAGGTCAATCCTTTTGGATGTTTCCCTAACCATATCTATTCTAAGTAATAATCTTTCTATAGATTCGCATCAACAATTTGGCGATCTACAGGGTCGTCTGTACAATGCTTCGAAGGGTGCCATGTCGATGCTAGCTTGATAGCTATTATTATAGGCAAACTCTACTAAAGGAAGATGCTCTTCCCAAGTCCCTCCGAAGTCTAGGATACACAGCCTTAAAAGATCTTCTACAATCCTATTCGCCCTCTCCATCTGCCCATCGGTCTATGGATAATAAACAGTGCTCAAACACAACTGTGTACCTAATGCTTCTTGCAAGTTCCCCCAAAATTCGCTGGTAAAGATGGGGTGACGATCGCTCACGATGCTGGAAGGGACTCCGAGGAGACGAACTATCTCACGAACATAAATTGCTGCCAACCATGATGCCGTCCTCTTAGTCTTAACTAGAATAAAGTGAGCAATCTTAGTGAGTCTATCCACTATCACCCAAATACTGGTATTACCTTTCTTTGATCTAGGCAAACTATTTATGAAGTCCATAGAGACGCTCTCCCATTTCCACTGCGGAACCTCCAACGGATGAAGTAATCCACCGGGCTTCTTTTGCTCAGCTTTAACTTGCTGGCAAATTAAACATTGAGAAACGAATTTGGCCACATCCTTCTTCATCCAGCCCAAAAGAAAACCCTCTTCATATCCCTGTACATCTTGTCACTACCTAGATGAATGGTCTTCTTAGAATGGTGGGCTTCTTCTAGGACTGACTTTGTCAAGCTTCCAGTTTGAGGAACACAAAGCCTTCCATCTCGTCGTAACCACCCCTTTTCATCTATGGCATACCTACTGAGGTGACTAGAAGTCTCCCCTCTTCTGAGCTTATCCATGATGTCTATAATTTATAGGTCACCTTATTGCGAAGCTCCTATCTGATCCACAAGAGTCGGTTATATCTCCAAGGATGCAAATAAATCAGGCAAAACCTCAATGGAGGGTCTAAAATCAAAAGCTAATATGAAATCCAAGTTCTTTCTTTCCACAAACATAGGACTCAGGGCTACCCTCTGCTTACTTAGTGCATCTGCCACCACATTACCCTTGCCAGGGGTATAAGCAATCTCAAAATCATATGAAGCTAAGAACTCCATCCACCGTTGTTGCCATATGTTTAGATCCTTCTGTGAGAATAGATACTTGAGAGATTTATGATCGGTGTATTACTCGAACTTTTCTCCAAGTAAATAATGACGCCACGTCTTTAACACGAATACTACGGAAGCTAGCTCTAAATCATAGGTGGGGTAGTTCTTCTCATGAATTCTTAACTGTCTACCTCCATAATATATTACTTTCCCTTCTTGCATCAGAACCGCACCAAGCCCTGTACTGCATGCATCAGTGTAAACAGCAAACACTTTACTCCCATCGGGCAAGGTCAAGACTGGGCTGTTGTCAGAGCCTTCTTAAGTCGTTGGAAAGCAACGTCACAGTCTATATCCCATGAAAATGCCAAATTCTTCTTTGTCAGCTTGGTGAGACAGGCTGATATCTTCGCAGAGTCCTTAATGAACTTCCTATAATAACCTGCCAACCCAAGAAAGCTTCTCACCTCAGTTGCATTTTTAGGAATCTGCCAATCTTGTACTGCAACCACCTTCACGGGATCTACAACTATCCCTTCTTTGGAGACTACATGCCCCAAGAATCTCACTTCCTTTCTCCAGAAATGGCATTTGGAGAACATTGCTTTTAGTCGATGGTCAAGGAGAGTTTTCAAAATTTCTCCCAAATGTTGGGTATGCTCTTCTTCACTCTTGGAGAAGATCAAAATATCATCGATGAAGACTACAACGAATTTGTTTAGGAACTCTGGAAACACCCTACTCATCAAATAAACAAAATAGGCGGGTGCATTTGTCAACCCAAAAGGCATAACTAGCCGTTCAAAGAAACTGTCAGGAGTTCTGAAAGCAGTCTTATCTATACTGTCCTCAGCCACCCTCAGCTGATGTAAACCCATAGCCAAGTCCAACTGAGAATATACCAAGGCACCAACAAGCTGATCAAATAAATCATCAATCCTCGGAAGCGAGTGCCTATTCTTCTTGGTGAGCTTATTTAACTCTCTATAGTCAACACACAAATGAAGCGAACCATCTGCTTTATTTGCAAATACTACTGGAGTACCCCACTCAAATATTCTTTGTCTGATAAACCCTTTTTCAAGTGGCTCCCCTACTTGCTTACTCAGCTCCCTCCTTTCCCTTGGAGCCATGCGGCGTAATGGTAATGCAACTGGCTTTGAATTGTCCACCAAACATATGCAGAAGTCAATTTCGCGCCTTGGAGGTAAACCCCGTATCTTATCAAAAATATCATAATAATCTCGAACCACTGGAACAGATTGCAAATCATCTATGGATGCATCTAGAGACTCTAGGAAGCTAAGCACAACAGATCCTTGAGGGTCACAAGAAACTTAGAGGGTCTTCCCATGACAATTCGGGGGTCTAAAAACCCTCCTCTCACAATCCAGAATGGCCCCATACATGGTAAGCCAATCCATTCCTAGAATCAACCCATAGCCCATAAATCCGAGCACATACGCGTCACATTCAAATTCGACGCCTAACACAGATATTTTCAAACCCCGATAAATCATCGATAAATGAGACGAACCACCAATGAGGTTTGAAATAACTATGGGATCCACTACCATACTAGTAATTAAGTGCAGAGATTCAACCACAGAACTAGATATAAACGAGTGTGAAGCACCAGAATCAAAAAGTGTTCTAAATGGATGGTTTGAAAGAGGAACTAAACTTTCTACAGAAATTTTTCTACCTCTTTCAGGAGCACTGATCGCGAGAGCATGCACCTGCCCTCCAGAAATCCCTGCTCTTTGACCTTGTCCCTGCGATCCCCGTTTCTTTGGGCATTCTTTAGAGAAGTGTCTGACCTCTCCGCAATTAAAGCAACTGGCCTTCCATCTCTTACAATCTTTCATCAGGTGAACCTCCTTTCCACAATTGTGACATTTTCTCTTATCCTTACCTTTATTATATTTTTCCCTTTCTTCTGCTGTTGTTGCCCTTTTTTGGGCCATACCTTCTTATTCTGCGATATCCCCTCAGCTTTTGTTTCCTTCTTTTCTCCCTTATCCTCCTCATGCATTAGGGCCATATCAACAAGCTTTTCAAAGGTGGCCCCCATTGGAATATGGGACATAGCTAAACCATGTAGAGGCTCATTCAGGCCTTTAGCAAACCACAAAGCCCTTTTATGCGGTGTATCCACCAACTCTAACCCGAACCTTGCCAGCTGGTTGAACTTGTTCACATACTCCTTTACCATCAAATTTCCTTGATTGAGAGTTAAGAACCTCTCCATCTGTACGCTTCTCTCCGCTTGGGAAAGAAATTTCATTTTGAACCTTTGTCTAAAGTCTTTCCCAAGTTTCTACTGGACGTCCAGCTTGGGTGACTTCCCCACCAAAATGAGGCTTCGTCCTTTAACAGCTAAGCATCTAACTGGATCTTTCTTCGGTCCTCCACTTCAAAGATTACGAATAAGTCCTCGGTCTCCTTAAGCCAATTCCAAGCTTCTACGAATGTCTCTTTCCCATGGAAAGGCCTTCCTCCCATAGCCTGGAAGTCTTTGCAGATCTTGGCAAAGTTGCCAGCTTTTGGAGGGGGAGGAGGAGGAATGGCTGGTGCAACTAGGGGAGGAACGCCTCTTTGGCCTTCGGCTAGCGCCGTGGCCTCCAAATACCTCTAGAACCATCCGGGTATTGTGACGCCCTCTGGGAGATTAGGGATGTTTTGTTCCCCTGACATGCTGAAAAGGGAAAAGGAAGAAATTTAGATAAAGGACCGAAGGATACTACATATGGCTTTTAGAGGAATGTTTTTCAAAATAGACTTTTCTTTTTGAAAATGCTTTTCTTTTAAAACCTTTTTGAAAATAGTTTCCAAAATCTTTTATCTAATCTGGTATCCTTCAGCTCTGATACGAAATGTGACACCCCACGTCCGTTAATGTCACTCACTAAGGGAATGGATTAAGTTTCGTGAAGCGCTATAGGTAAACAGACACAAAATAATTAAAAGACAGATTTAAATAAAGCAGCAGGGGAAAATTTAAACTTTTATTTTAAACATAAGTTATAATACCGTGGTCCACAATTTCGTAAGTCAAATCATTATAATAAAATTACTTCAGTCTTGCACCATCAGAGTACAGTAAATAAAAACATCATTCCCCCAATAAAAAGATTTAAGCCATAGTAGAGACAATAACTTGAGCCATATTTCAGAAGTAGCTCATAGCAAGATGATATCTGATTCCTGATTAAGTCTGAATGTTTCCTCCCTGAGAACCTTGGGGAGAAACAAAAGAAAGAAGGAGAAACAACAGGATCAGACATAAAGTCTGGTGAGTCTAGTTACTTTTAGCCAGTAGATAAATAAAAGCAACATGATAGGCATATAAAGTGGATAAGAGAGATCACTACATAATTGGCAGGTGTGACAAGGTAAGCAAGTTAAGGTGCATGTGCCTCACTAATGATTACTCTGCACTACTACTAGTATATCTGAAAGTAGATGATCCCTTCCACTACGAGTTGGTAGGTTTAGGTCATACGTCCAAGTATACCTTAAAGCCTACCCTAATTGATCAGCTCCCTACCCTGTAGATATCTTGTGCTGGCCCCACAGTATGAGGTATCACTTCCTAAAGTGGCAATCCATGGTGTGCACAACCATATCTACGGGTGTCACGGTCATCTTAGCCCCCTCTGCCCGGCCCATGCACGCATATGTCCCCGGTCGATTTGCGCCTCCCGCATCATGCGTCTCGTTTGGATCTCTTACGATCAATCAGTAAGTGTGCCCCTTCTCCGCCTAATACGGAGTTCTTTACTTGATACCAACTCCAGGTTACTTCCTGAAATGGGTCCTGCACAATACAATACAAGCTCTCCCCTTATCTTGTATCCCCCACTAGGTTTTCCACTAACTATGTATACCCTTAGTTGTCTTTAATTACATAGCCCTATACTAGTTATGCTTACCCTAAAGGGTGTCTTTAATTACATAACTTGATTACATTATCTATCGGTCATGTATACCACTAGGTGTCTTTAATTACATAACCCTATTACATTATCTACTGGTTATATACCACTAGGTGTTTTTAATTACATAACCCAATTACATTATCTACTGGTTATGTATACCACTAGGTGTCTTTAATTACATAACCGTATTGGATTAAGTTCATGGGCCTATATATACATATTATCCACCCTCTCTAATTTACTTAACCCACCACGACCCATCCAATTTTACTTAACCCTAACTTAAGTCCATGGTCATATTAAATTAGGTTAAGTAGTCCATTTCATTTCCATGTCAAATTATAGTTATAATGGGCTAGACCTCCCACATTAGGCCTACAACGTGTGGATGCTGGATATGCCAGTCGGGTCCGGGCAGTCTTATTCCACAGTTGGGCTTAACCTCGTGTCTTAGCCCGATTCATATTTGCGTACTTATACCTCCCACATTAGGTTCAACATTAGTGGCTGCTGGATATGCCGGTTGGGTCCAGGCAGACTTCCACCACTAATGTAACCTAACCTCATGTCATAAGTACAATTTATTCCTAATTGTAAATTACTAAACATTCCAAATTAATCCAAATCTACCTATGTCATTATTGGTAACTTTTTTCTATGTTTTCCCCATTTGAATTACATGTCCCATTTCACATAAACATTACGTAATTCATGCCAATTATAATCCTTTTTCCTATTCCCTCTCTAACGTATTCGTATGTATTTTAGTGGCATCTAGGCTATAAAATAGCCTAGCTATAACAATAAAAAGGTATTATGACAAGGGTGATAGTTTTTCAACATGTCTTGGCATAAATATGAACATAAACTGGCATAATAACAAAGTGGATGGACATGTGATTAACATCATAATAAAGTGGACATCAAACTGGTAACTTGTGGCAATCACTATGATGTTCAAGTAAGCATAATGAGATCTAGATTAAACATTAGGTGTCCAATTACTTAGATATAACATAGTTAGGGTGACATAGTTATATGTTTAGATCTAAAGGTGGATTCACATGCCAAGCTTACAACATATCCCAACGTATCACAATATGACAGGTTAAAGGTGATTAACATAAAGATCTAGATCCAAGCAATGTCACAATTGTCCAAAGTAATAGATGTACATCCACCTTAACATGGTTACATGTCAAGATCACCATAAGCATCATAATCAAATCACCACAATTTTATTAGATCTAGGGAAATAGATTTGTCATGACATAGTATAGAATTTCATATTAACACATAATCATGCTTTACAACATATCCAATTCATAGTCTTTAAAAGAAAACTTTTCTTTATCTAAACCTAAAAGTAATCTAGAAACTCACAGCATTAGGTTTAGAGAATTCAGGAAGAGCGGATCTAGAATTTCTAAATTGGATTTATAGAATATGTTGCTGTATAAAGTGGTTCAGTTCGCACTCCAGCAGCATATGGCCTTTATGACTCCTAATGAAGAGAATATGAGAAATAGGACACGTATATATAGCTGCTAGGCCCCCTGAAATCGAGTGCTATGTCAGCCCTAGGGGTGTCGACACCCCTGTGGGTGGGTCGACCCCTAGGTCGACACCCCTTTGACCCCTTGATCGACACTAGGGGGTCGACCCCCTAGAGCGGGAATTTTCCCACTCAGAGGAATTTTTTGAATTTTAATCCTCTGGATAGGATTCTGACTTATCTCTTACTCATCTCTGACTCATGCGTATATATAAAATATTTCTGTGCGTATACAAACTCAAAATCCTCATAACTTCTTCATACGATGTCCGTTTTACGCAAACTGAATGTCTATCTTGACCAGAATTTCGAGACGGACGCAATAGTGTAGTCCATTTCCTCTAATTCTGAACATTAAATTAATTATTATTTAATTTATTCTCTTTAATGTTGTTAAAAATTCAGAGTGTTACATTGGGTTTGCACGTAACTACCAGGAGGGTGGGCCTTGACTGTAAAAGTAGCTTTGCAGTCAGAATGCTGTGATGTGGTGACACCATGGTGATCCGGCGGTCGCCTCAATGGGCAAGCAGAGGTCAAGACCAATAGAGATAGTAGATCGTTGGGTGCCCGCCATCGGCAGCCAGTGGGATGCGAAAAGACTAGAGCTAAACACAATAGACCATTCATCTTTCACTATCGGGGTACGGTGGTCGAGGGGAGATGCAAACTGGATGTTTAGATTGTTTGTTAGGGGTAGGTCGCTTAGCTCTTGTAGTGTGAGGGAGGGGCCGAGGTGGGACCATAGCCACCATGAATAAAAAACCTGACCTGAGGGATATCTGTATTTTGAGGCCCCTATAGGCGGGACTGTATAGATATGGAAAAGCTCTCGACCATGTTCCGTGTCTCTTGTATAGTCCTGCAACGGAACTCGGTGCACGTTATGTGCAGTTAAGGCATCGAATAAGGTTGATATGTATGTAGGAAGTCTAGATACATGCATGTCGGCTCAGCTGGGTGGTGTATCGTATACTTGAGGGCATTACTCTGGTATGGAATCTGATTCAGTCGAAGGTGGTAGTCTGTGCGCTTACGTAGCATAGTAATGATAGATATATGTAGAACGTAACAATGTTCTGTAGAGATCCGTACGTCACTCTGGCATAGGATGAGGGACTGTGTTTATTTTTATGACATTTCAGTGGAAACCGTGCGAGTGGGGAACCATGGGGTGTACCTTAATATTGGGGGGTAGCAACATGTGTACTATATTAGGCTAATCCACTAGGAAGTAAATGGGTACGACGTGTGTGTAAGCCTTGAGTGCTGTTAACCCAATTAACCTAATAAGCAAGAAAATGTGATTGAATGGTATATGTAGGATTATCCAAAGTGTATAATTTAAATCTAGTTACCACAACTTGTGTTCTAACCCCCTCCTCATAACATACTCGTAGGTCAGATTTGTGGCAGAGACATGATAGCTTTGGATACTGGTTAGGCGGTGTTATTAATACGGTAAGGCTATACTTTGATTATATTATATTTTATCCTTTCCGTTGTGAGATGTTTTCTGAGCTCTGACATATTTTATGTCTTTGTCTTTTCTTCAGTATACCAGAGCAAACCAACACAAGTTTCGATAGATTTGAATTAAAAAAAATCAGTCTATCCAAATTTGGGTTGTTACTTCTGGTATCGGAGCTTAGGTTTAGGATTCCTGTATAGATAATGAGTAAATGCATTTGTATTTTTAAAAATAAAAATATATCTGTTATATATATACCTAGATCCACAGAGGAACCCACTAAATAAAAAGAGCATAATATGATAAGAAATGGGACATTTGTTTTGTACACTAAAAGAATGAACATGGATATTGAGACCCTCAGGAAATTTAGTTGGAAAGTGTACAATATATTTTGTATGGAAGAAAGGTGAATCCCATATGATTAGTATTTTGGGTTAGTGGGTTTAGCGGTAAAACTTTATAAGTTGGAAAAGGTTAAAAAGAGAAAAATGGATTAGGAATATGTATAGTTGAGAGAATTGACTTTGTGGGAGTGTTTAGGAAAGCCTAGAAAAATTGGAAAACCTCTTTGAGTCTAGCGCCATTATTAACTTTCAAGAACTTGAAATTGTAAAAGTTTTGGGAAAATGGTTTATGGTGTTTTCAAGTTTTAATCTTAAAAGTTATAAATATGTAAAGTGTACATAAGTAATTTTAAAGTAAAATGGGGTATATTTTGTGAATAGCAATTTCTTGCAAAATTTTTGTCTAAAATAAAATTCTCTCAGTAAAAGGTGCATATTATAAAGCATGTATAGCTCGCTAATTTTCTTGTTATATTGCACGAAAGGATCTATAAGTAAAACTTAGTAAGTATTGCATTTTGTTAAAATTCTCAATAAAGAAAGTTTTGAAATCTCTATTCTTTTGATAATCATTTTTGATAAATTGTTTTAAAAGAGAAAATTTTGTTAGGTGGAAAAAATAAGTTGTAGAAATTAAAAATAGAGTAGATGTTTGCACTTGTAAGAAGTAATTGAACCGACCTTGTAGGTAAGAACGAGTTATAAATCCGATAGAGAAATAGTTGTCCTTATCTACTCCAGTTTTTGTGAGTTGAAAAAAAATGATTTACATTTTTTATAGAAAATGACATGTTTTATGGATTGGAAAAAGTAAGTTTTAATAAGGAAAATAAAGTTTTGATACTTTTTAACTTTTGAAAAAAAAGTGAAATGAAAAGGCCAAACCGTGTTTAAAAGTATGGAGTAGGTAAGGATTAGTGCCTAGGGAAGAAGGGAAAAGTTTTGAGGCTATGAAGTAAATAGCGAGAATTATCTTGAAATAATGGTAAGTTCCCATAGAATGCGTAAGCATTGAAAAGCCTAGGATGTTGCTTGAAATGATTATTGGTACACAACTAGGACTAATGGTGGCTACTAGGTAGAAAAGGGAAAGTAAGCATGTACATCCTTTTGTTTGAATTTTTCTGAGGGGAACTTAGTCTTGAGATTCTTGGCCTTTAGTAGTAGCAGTGTATAGCGTATGTTTTCCTGTTTTAGTTGAAAGACTAGAAGGCTTATTTGAAACTAAACTTAGATCAGATGTTTAAATAAGCTAAGAAAAGAGAAATGGTACAACTAAAAAGGAAACAACAAATTCAGTAAAGCAACAAACATGACAGTTCAAGAAAAATGGAAAAATTATGAGAAAAGATGGATAAGAATAAAAAAATTCAAGATAAGACGAAAAAGAAAATCTGTAACAGAGAAAATTTTCTTATGTGGGCTGTGCTTGGATAGAAAAATAGGGGATCTTTATAGGATAGTTTCATAAAATCCAAAGTATGGTTGGAAAAAGGTAATTAAAAGAAAAACGGAAGATGTGAAGTTTTCCGTCTTCCGCCTTTTTGTAACATAAGAAATCGAATTTAGAAAATTAGATTTTTATGAATTTCGAAAAATAAAGTTGCTTGGTAGGGTTTTGGATGCAAAAAAAAAAGGATGAACTACTCTCTTGCTAGTAAGAGTGTGGGAAAATTTGGATGAAAAAGCGTTTTTGGTCTTCAAAATATTGCATTCATGCAGAACTGCCTGTATATTTAGGATGTGAGCATCGTTTTTTTAAAGAATTTTTGAAAATTTGCATACACATAGGAGGTACTGCTTAGGCATACTTACATTATTATGTTGTATTTCACTATGCACAAGTGCACAATGTTTGCAAAAACTGGATGCACACATAATGGATGTATATTATGCGAGGGGTTTACTGATTTTTACCTTTATCAAATTTCAGGAACGAAATTTCCTAAGGGTGGAAGAACGTAGCACCCCGCAGTTTTAAGATAATAAAATGCGAGTAACTTAATAAAATAATGAGTATTAAGTAAAAAACGGACTGTGCCATTGCGTCCGTCTTCGAATTCTGGTCAAGATTGGCACCCGGTTTGCATAAAGCGGACATCATATGAAGTCATTAAGCCTAGAAGTTTGTATACGCATAAGAGAAATATATATATATATAATATACAGACAAATCTAAATATAAAATAAAGAATAAAATAGGGATTGCATGTAATAAATATATAAATTGAAAAAAAGAAATGGAAAAATGTAATGCATGCATTGAAAGAATGAAAGGATTGGTTGCATGTAGTGTAAATATGTTGCATGCACTAATTTGCAAACATAATGCATTAATATTAAAAGAGAAATAAAAGAAAAAGATTCATGCAATGGTTTAATTTAAATATTGAAACAAACGTGAAAAAGAGAAGTAAGGAGATAACAATAATTATCATTGTTCTAAGACATGTTAACAAAAGCCCTAGTAGTCCAGCTAGTTAGAACATGTGACTTGTATACAAGAGGTACGAGTTCAATCTCCGCCAGCGCCATATTTTTGTTTTAAGGAAACGGATAAAATAACACATGCTCATGAGAGAATATATGTATAAACACACATATTAGGAAAAATATACATATAAGGAAGTAAAGAAAATATATGTTTATATGTTTTTTTTTTGAAACTGGGTAAATAATTTTATTAGGCAATTAGCCCAAAATGATGATTACAAGAAAGCCCAATCGGCCCACGTAGCTAACATAGAGACAAATAATTATAATTACAACTGTCATCTCGTTCACTTCAAACTAGACCATTCTGCTTTTAGTTCCTTCGTCTTCCACTCTCGACAGCTACATCATGGCGGATCAAAATCAAGTTGCCTGCTGGTTCCAGGGATTTGAGCCAATGCATCCATCAGATCCTCGTTTGACATTGCAGCGTCTTCTGATTCCAAGCTATCGGCGATTTTCTTCCTTTTAATTCTTCGTCTACTGAGATTTATTTCGATAATTACTAATTTACTGAACAATTTCGCTGTGCTTGTTTTCCTTTTGAAAATACGTGAATTCCTCTCTTTCCAAATAACTGCGACAGCATTTGCCAAGGTGATCTTATCCAGTTTGGATTTCAAGTGTTCATTATCTGGATTCCTGACCAGGTAAGACGTAATCTCTGTTAAGTCATATTTTTGGGTGTTAGGGTCAATCGCTACCTTACAGTTTTGAGCAATGGTTTTTGAATATTCACATGCAAAGAATAAATGTTCATGCATTTCAAAGGTTGAACCGCATAGAACACACAGTCGCTCATCAGTTATCCCCCAATTTGATAGTCTGTCTCGTGTAGGAAGTCTTTGCATGATCGCTTTATAGGTTTAGGACTGATGACTCTGTCCCAAATCACTTTACTCCAACTTTTCTGATCATGATGCTCTCTAATGTCATTCCAAGATGTTCTGATTGAGAATTCACCATTAGAATTATTCCATGTCCAAATGTCATTCTCCCTACCTGTGTATATTGGCATTGCAGTGATTTTTTGTATGATTGGTATGTTGCATGGTATTTGATCACACTTCCACTGTTGATGATCAATAATTGAATCAACAGATAAATCAGAGGATCCATAAGCAGAGAATGTATCCCAACCAGCAATGTCAATCAGCGATTTCCCACAAATCCAGGGGTCCTTCCATAATTTTGTATCTTTGCCATTAGCAAATTCACGAGTACAATTCGCAGCAAGCTTATTCCTTATTCTTAAAATTTCCTTCCAGTTTGGGGATGCATTAGAGTCTAATGCCATATGCCAAAAATTATCTTTCACGTATCTTTGTCTCATCCACCTTGCCCATAAGCCGTTGCTTGTTATAATTTTCCAGCCTTGTTTTAGGGTAAACACATCTCACATGTCTCTTAAATTTCTCAACCCCGCTCCTCCTTCCTCTTTCGGTCTACATAAGTCCGCAAATTTGAGTTTTTTATATCCACCTCTCCATATAAAGTTTGCACATAATTTTTCTATCTTCACTATAGATGCAGTTGGAATTTGAAAAGTTTGAAGCCAAAAGTTTACTTTTGCTTGAATAACAGTATGAACAAGTTCAATTCTTCCTGCTAGAGACAAAGTTCTTGAGCTCCAACCTTGTAGCTTATCTTTAATTTTTCTAATAAATTCCACACACTCTCTATCCGTTATTTTGTTCGTTGAAAGCGGGACCCCCAAATATTTAACTGGAAGACTACCTTCAGTCACTCCAAGAATTTCAAGAACATTGAGTCTTTGTTCACAAAATTTGCTGAAATAACATTTAGTTTTGTTCTCACTCACTTTCAGGCCAACATATCTCTCCAATAGTAGGAAATTCTCTTTGATAGCTCTCGCTGCAGATTCATTTGATTTGATACATATTATCAAATCATCAGCGTAAAGAAGATGACTTATCTTAGGGTGGAAGTTGTAAACAGTATGTATAAGTTTATTATGCACAGATAACTCCATCCGAAGAGAAAAATACTCCATAGCAACAACAAACAAGTAAGGAGAAAGAGGATCACCTTATCTAATCCCCCGATTAGAGCTAATGAAGCCCCTAGGAATGCCATTAATAAGTATTGAGAAAGTAGGAGTAGTAATGCATTCATTTATCAATTTGATAAACAAATTAGGAAAGCCCATGCAATGCAGCATATGAATAATAAAATGACGATTTATTTTGTCGTATGCTTTGTGAAGATCTACTTTCAAACAGAATTTGTCGGCTCCAGGTCTGTTGAAATTTCTAACAAGTTCATGTGCCAACAACGAGTTCTCTGAAATAAACCGACCCTTTATGAATGCACTTTGACATTCCGAGATTACATCCGGTAATATTTGTTTCATTCTGTTACATACTACCTTGCTTAGAATCTTGTATAGAACATTGCAACAGGTAATTGGTCTGAATTCTTCTGGTCTGGTGGGGTTTTCAACTTTGGGAATGAGACAAATGAAAGTGTGATTCATTTCTTTGATAATTTTTCCAGACATGAAAGCTTCCTGAATTGCTTATGTGACATAATTTTTCAGGTACTGCCAGTGCTGTACGAAGAATCCAGCCCCCATCTCATCGGGTCCTGGACTAGAGTCAACACTAATGGACTTGAGGGCCAGCCACACCTCATCATGAGTAACTTGACTGGTCAGCATCCGTCTTCCTCTGGAGTTCACAATTCTCCTACATTAAATAACAGGTAAATTAGTTTCGCATTCGCCATTATATAGAGAGGAAAAATGAGCAATCGTTTCCCTATCTAAATTAGTGTAATCAGTACAATGATTTCCGTGCTCATTAATAACTTGAAAATTGTTGTTAATATGCTTTCTAATAGACATTTTAGTGTAAAAAAACTTTGAGCATTCATCCCCCTCTGTCAGCCATTGGACTTTAGCTTTCGCTTCAGTTCAGTAGATTTCTGTTCAAGAACTTTATTCAATTGTCTTTGTGTGTCATGATATTTGCTCCATATTTCATCAAAGTTATCCCCACCATCTATCATCTGAAGCTATTTTTCACAATCTGTTTGCATTTGATTGATCTTATCTGAGTCTTTTGGTCTGCATTTGTTCCATTCTTTAAAGCAATTCTTGGCATATTTAATCAATTGTAGGATCTTATAACCTGCACACCCCTCTTGTAGAACACAGCAGTTAAAGTCTATGGCATTTTCATAACCATCAATTTTTTGCCAAGCATTAACATATCTAAACGGTTTTCCTTTGACACTGCTACATTGATTCTCCTGTAGCTGAATAAGAATAGGACTATGGTCACTTGTGAAAGTAGAGAGAATTTCCACTTTGATGTCAGGCAGTTTGATTATGCATTCAGTGTTGACAAGGACTCTGTCCAGTTTGCAAGATATTTTCTTACTTTATCCGCTTCGCCATGTGAATTTCAGGCCATTGTGTATTGGTTCTAGCAGCCCAGCTCCAGAGATGCAGTTATTGAACTCTGTAAGTTGAGCAACGCGAAGTGGAATTCCTCCTCTTTTATCTTCTTTACTTAGAACAACATTGAAATCTCCAGTAACTATCCAGGGAGTGTTAATGTTCTTGGCTAGGTCTTTTATTTTACTCCACAAAGCACTTCTCTCTTGTGCAAAATTGCTTGCATATACAGTAGTTATAGTTAAGCGAAGCCCCCCACTATTAATAGCGATAGCTGTGATTTGTTGATCATCTTTATCTAGCACGTTCAACTGCCAAGCGGTTTTACTCCAGAGCAAGAGAATTCTTCCCTTACTACCAGTATCATTATTGTTGGCATCCCATTCATTGCCAAAAGAGTTTAGAAAGTTATTCATGTTTTCATCTGAGAGTTTATTTTCAAGTAAACAGAGAATAGAAGGATCGTAAGTCCTTCTAATGTTGTAGAGGTCTAGTTGACGAGTGTCATTATTTAGACCTCTAACGTTCCAAGAGATGATGGTCATTTATTTTGTGGTAGTTGACTCCTCAAGACCATGTATGGGGAGCCTACCACAACCTTCTTCTTTTTATTTTCCATTTGTAACCCAGTAAATTGCAAGTCATATTTTTTAATCCCTTTTGTGTATTTTGCTGGAGTACATTCTTCCTCTTCTTCTTCATTTTGTGAAATGTTAACATCGTCTAATTCATTATGTTCATTCTCCGCAGAGCATTCATGTTGATCAGAACCTGAGCTCACATGATGAACAGATGGGGACCACTCAGCATTCAGAGGCACAACAGCCTCCCCTTGGCTTTCCATATCGTTTACAGCAGTAGAACCAACTGATGCATGATGTATTGTAAATATAGTAGTAGGTGTAGTAGCCAAGGCATCTGTAGTATGTAATGTATCTGTGGGTGGGTTATTTTATCTTGCTTCTAAGTCATCTAGTTGATTTTGGGGTTTATGTGGCGATGTAATTATAACTGGGTTATCTGCTGTGTTGTTCTGTTGTGTAGTACTAGTTTTTGCTTGCCATACTTGATTGATCGGTTTCACCATAGTGGCGCATTGATCGTTCGTGTGACCGAAGCATTTGCAAGAGTTGCAAACAGGAGGAACATATTCATATTCAACATTTTGAATGTATTGCCAGCCTTGTCTTTAGCGCGAACTTGTTTGACTAGGGGATTAGAAGCTTTAATTTTGCATATTTCAATCGTTTAACATTTCTCGTGTAGTCGTCCATGTCTAGTGGTATGCCTATTAAGCTAGCAATTTTGCTTATGCCTCTTACATTCCAAAGAGATAGATCCAGATTATGCAATTTCACCCAAACTGGATGGGAATCAAGCATATCTCGTTCCAGTCTTAGGTTTGATTCCCACTTTTTGGTAAATATTAATTTGCTATCCATGAACCAAGGACCTTCTTCTAACACCTGCTTACAGTCAAGTTCAAATGCAAATTTAATTAAATAGAATCCATTTTCTCGAGCGAAAACATCCCACCGACCAGTTGGTCTCCATACTCATTTGATATATGCATTAAGATGAACGTAATAAGGTCTACGTCCTTCCAGGTAAATATTAATTGAGTTATGCCACATGGAATTAGCTTTTGTGAAAACTTCATCATCTAGATCTGCGAAACAGCCATCAGCATCTGTAGTTGAATCAAAAAATTCCACGTCTCCCTCAATCTTTGTGTTTCCTGCAACAGCTTGTGACCAGGACCTAATTCCTGGAACAAAAATCGGCGCATTTTGTCTCTTACGAAAAGCTTCAGGTTCCCTTTCTTTGTCTGTATTCGAATCTGCTACAGCTTCTTTATTTGATTTCAGATTCGATTTCCTGTTACGAGCCTCCTGCCAAGCGTAATCAGGATTTGAAGTTAAGCTAGGGTTACGCCCCCCTGATGAGGACGCCATTAAACAAAATATTGTTCATATATTTATATGTATGTATATGAGAATACATGCGTATATATGTATAGGAATATATGTATGTATATATATATATGTATATACACACAAGAGATAAAATTCAAGATAAGGCTGAAATCATAGAAATATGGAAAGAATCAAATAGCGATGCAATACCGTTTGAATTTTGAAAACGAAACAAAAGTTATGCGTATATATATATATGCGTAAAATGGTCGTTAGAAGAATCTATAAGAAGAATATATGTGAATATAATAGTTAAATAAATTCCAAAAATTCAAAAGTTCAAAAAAAATCAAATTTCTACGCAAAACAATTCAAATGTTCGAAATTAAAACTTTTGCGCCTAGTCGACACATTTAATTGGTAGGAAATGACAATGCATGCTTTGTTGGCTTTATTCTATTGGTCCAATTCAAAATTATTGTTGACATGGCAACTCCTAATGGCTATATGACATGGAGAGAAAAGATCTCATCAGGGAAAATAGACAGTTAGAATCGATTTAATCTTCATATATAAAGGACTATATAGCTCTCTATTCTCATTTGCTGTTTCTTCACTCTCTTCTTCTTATCCTATTTTATTTCTGAATAAAATTATTAATTATATTATTGGAGCGCTATCTAAATGAAGATTTAAAAAATAATCGTCAACAACGACAAATTCAGAAAATAAGGCGTTTTCAACTGCAACAACAGTACAAACTCATGACTCTCCTTCTGCAACCAATCCAAAGAGATTCTTTTCTAGATCAACATATCAAGGTAAGTGGATTCAAGTTATATCATTTTTGATAATGATACATTATCGTTAAACATTCCCTGTTATTATACGATGTGAATTCGCTAGAATAATTAAAAAGCATTGAAATGTTATATATGACATGTTGAAATGTTTAAACATATGTTAAGTGACGAATACGACATGTTGGAATATTAATATGTTAAGATATTAATATGTTGAAAAATTCATATGTTGAAATGCAAACTTGTCAAAATATGTGTAACTATTACTGTTGTAATTACATAATTCACTTATGGCATATTATTAGTTGCAGAATTGAGAAATGACATGTTGACTTGCTAGATTTGAACAATTACATGATTAAACGATTACATGTCAGAATAGAAACTATTGTATTTTAGAAAGAACATGCGACATAAAATAGGCATAATATGATAACATGTGAAATAGGTTGTGGTAAAAATGTGAAAAGAATAATATGCCTAAATTTACAGTAAATATGAAACTATAACCGGACTTAGACACCAGGTTAGATAACACTTGTGATAGAAGTCTGCCCGGAACCGCCAGGAATATCCAGCATCCACAAGTGGTAAATCTAATGTGAGAGGTCTAAGTGCATAAATAAAACATGTAACGGTGCTGAGACACGAGGTTAAGTCAACTTGTGGAAGAAGTCTGCATGTCACGGAACCGCCCGTCAAAATATGTTAAGGTTTGTCCAAGGAACAAAAAGGAAATTATAACATAGGTTATAGAAAGGAGACTTATTAATGAATCTTTGTTAAGAAAACTAAGTTAATAAGTAAACAACGATAAGTTGTAGTGATAGGGTATGATGGAATTATGATTAAATAGGAAAGAATGAGACAAACTTATGAAATGAAATAAGCTATATTTAATCATAAATAATGAGAGACATGTAAATAGAAAATATGTGAATTGAGATAAGTAAAACATGTTATTGTAACTATGAATCAAACAAGAATGTAATGGGATTGTGGATTACAGACATTGGATCACAATCTAGAGAATAACATGTTGTGGGCTTATTAATAAACTTAAATGTGTTTAGTTATATGACTGAAATTAATAAGCAAGAGATACTTGGTAACTTGAATAAGAAGTCAATGTGAATGGGAATAACCGAGTTAAATGGAAACCTAATGAGGTAAAGCAAGCGCATAAAAGAATGTTTAGACATAGGATCTAATGACACATTAGACTGAGGCACTTGGACCAGTCCGTACACTTGAGGGTGAACAACCCAACGGGGTAGATCATCGTGGTGTCATGAGGCACAAGGGGAGCGCAAGTTCGTCTGATTATTCTGTCGGCTCCAAAGAACTAGAAGGGGAAGCACACGGCTTCTTGAGATACGTTAGATGCTCTTGGTAGTCCTCTGTACGATGGCAAATGTTTAGGTTGTGCTCGTAGGGGTTGGGTATGCGTGTAACTACCAGATGGGTGGGCCATGACTGCAAAAGTAGCTTTGTGGTCAAAATGTTGTGACGTGGTGACAGTAGGGTGATTCAGCGGTCGCCTTATTGGGGAGGTAGAGGTCAGGACCAACAAAGGTAGTAGATCGTCGGGTACCCGTCATCGACAACCAGTGGGATGCGAAAAGACTAGAGCTAAACCTAATAAACCATTCAACTTTCACTATCGGGGTACGGTGGTTGATGGGAGATGCCAACTGGATGTTTAGATTGTTTTTTAGGGGCAAGTCGCTTAGCTCTTGTAGTCTTTACTAGTTGAGGGAGGGGCCGAGGTGGGGCCATAGCCACCATGAAAAAAAACCCCGAGGGATATCTGTATTTTGAGGCCCCTAAAGGTGGGCCTACACAGATATGGAAAAGCTACCGACCAAGTTTCATGTTTCTTATATAGCTCTGCCACATAACTCTGTGCACATTATGTTCAGTTCAGGCATCGAATATGGTTGATACGTATGTGGGAAAGTCTATATACATGCACATCGGCTCTGGATGGTGTATCGTAGACTTGAGGGCATAACTGTGGTATGGAATCCGATTCAATCGAAAGTGGCAGTCTGTACGCTTACGTAGCATAGTAATGACAGATATATGCAGAACGTAACAATGTTATGTAGAGATCCCTACGTCACTCCTACGTAGGATGAGGGACTGCGTTTATTTTATTTCTTTGACATTTCGGTGGAAACCGTGCGAGTGGGGTACCATGGGGTATACCTTAATATTGGGGATAGCGACATATATACTGTATTAGGTTAATCCACTGGGAAGTAAATGGGTACGATGTGTGTGTAAGCCTTGAGTGTTGTTAACCCAAGTAACCGAATAATCAAGAAAATGTGATTGAATAGTATATGTAGGATTATCCAAAGTGTATAATTTAAATCCAGTCACCAGAATTTGTGCTTTGACCCCCTCCTTATGACATACTCGCAGGTTAGATTTGTGGCCGAGACATGATAGCTTTGGATACTAGTTAGACCGTATTATTAATACTGTAAGGCTATACTTTGATTATATTATATTTTATCCTTTCCGCTATGAGATATTTTCTGAGATCTGACATATTTTATGTCTCTGTCTTTTCTGCAGGATACTAGAGCAAACCAACACGAGTTTCGATAGATTTGAATTAAAAAAAACCGGTCTGTCAGAATTTGGGTTGTTACAAATACATGTAAACGTAGAGAAAAAGATAAATGAGAATCTTTAACGGAATGAGCTGGGCCAAAGCTCTCTCAAGCACTAGATCCTTTATCATGAGAGCGGGGGGAGAAAGGAAGAAGAGAAAAAGAAAACTAGTCGCATATAGCCTGGTGAGTCCAGTAATTACTAGCATGAATGATAAGAGAGGAAATCCAGATAGGATTATAATATGAAGCTCAACACAGTAAACAAGAACAAGAATATACTTCCACAAATATATTCGATTGTCACATCATTCGATTTATGCACCATTTACTGCAACCCATAAATTAGGATATAATCTAATTCTACCCATCGATCGGCTCCTAAACCACAATTGTGATAACCTATGCCGACTATGGCTTCGGGCTTATCAAACCTAACCCATTATCTTTAAGGACATACCATAACTCATCAGCATAACAGTGTCTTATCTTCCCTAATCGACGCGATGCACGCTCACTTCCCTGCTGAAACACACCTATACCCACCACATTTGGACCTCTTGCTACCCAATTCATTATAAGCGTGCCTCAACCTCCTCGTGAGACCTTGGTGTATTGTGATAAAAAGGAATACGCACTAAAACAAATCCCCAACCAAAAATGCAAATTGACAGAAGCTACCTCTAGACTTAGTCCCCCAGTTCAATTTACTAATGCCAAGGCCCACATATAATTATTTTTGATCAACTAGATACTCTAGACCCCCATAGTATTGTCAGCATACACCTAGGTCACTAAAATTTAATTATTTTAATTGACCTCTCATTTTTTCTAATCAGTCTACCCCTACCGCTGGAACAAACCAGTACCACGAGCCCCTTATTTCCCTAATCATCTTTCGCCACCGGAACAGACTCCTACTACACATTTTCTTAATGAGCCACTTATTTTTCCTAATCAACATATGCTTCCGGAATGGACCACTAATATTCATGCTTATTAATTTTTTTATTTTAAACTTGATGCCAATCATAAGTTCATTAATAAGCCTATCTTCTTCATGTAACTTTTTTCATATCATAAAATTCAATTTATAGGTTGTCTATAAACATCACCTTTGTTCAATTTCATTTTACAACCCAACCCTGCTGTCTAGTGTCTATAAAAAAGCCATTTATTCATTTCATCAGTGTTACCGTTCTGTTATATTTTTATTGTATAATTTCACCTAGTTTATCCTTTTTGTATGTATTTCTTACTTTCCCAATTGCGCTTTTATTACCAATTCCATATTTTAATCCAAACATTGCATAAACAATAAGGAGTAAATGGTTTAGGCTCTTAAAGGCCTAAACTCAACATCAAAATAAAAATGACAATGGCCAAGGCTTAGATAAATAAGAAAAAATCTGAAACAAAATATGGCTGAAACTGAACTGTAATGAAATTAAATACGAAGAAAAAGAGCTTTAAATGAATTGAATAAAACTACAGTTATAGAATTTATTGCTGAAACAAACGGAAGAAAGGATAGAACAGTAATCGAATTACATAGTGTAATAACCCGGAAATCCGAGCCAATTTAAATTTTTTATTCTGGCAACTTTAGTGAATTTTGAAAATTTAAAATGAATTATTTTAAATAATAATGACGAAAAATTTATTTTGAATAGAATTAGAATGTATATATTTTTTTAAGTCGTCGTTAGAATATAAATATTTTATTTTAATTATATAACGAGCTTGAAATGGCGCGGTAGTTCGAAAATTCGATTTCAAATTTCAAATGAATGTACAGGATTCAAAATAAACCGGATTTTAGCAAAACCAAAAATATTAGAACCTAATTGAGAATATCTTTCCAAAGAATTCGAAAAATTGAAATTTCATAGCGGGAATAGAAAGTTATTCCCAGTTGAAATTTCAGAATAGTCGCTGTGGAATTCTGGCCCTTAAAAATAGAAATTTTGCAAACGACCTCGGTTTTCTATGAAACCACTTTTTTTGGATCCAGGATGTCAAATTATTGCTAGATTCCAAAATTCATAATTTTCTGAATCAATATATGAGCGTGGTAAAGGAAAACGTGTTTGGACCGTTTAAGTCAGTTTTGATCGACCAGAAAATGGCCATTTTTCAAATGGTCTCAGAATTTGACAAAATTAGTTTTGTTAGGAAATTATCGTCAATACGAAGGTAGAAAATATTTTTTTGGAATTTTTAGAGTTCGTATGTGGCCCCAGTAAATTGAAATGTACATTTAAAATTGAATATATAGATTTAAATTTTAATTTGATGAAAACTGACCGTAACAGCCAAATTGGGTAACGAAACATATCCCATTGTGTTTGGAATGGGAGTAATTAGCTAGGGGCGACAGTCGTTGGGCCTTGTTTAGAGTTCGAATGCGAAATGCAACTTTTAGAATTTAAAAGGATTAAACAATAAAATATGTATATAATTTTTCGTTAACGCCCCCTATACCTTCCCTTTCCCCATCGATACTTTCAGAAGAATAAAAGAAAAAAAAACAAAATCATCGCGCCATAAACCCTCGTCACCCACCATGGTTACCACCGCCAGAGCCTGCGCCGCAACCCCAACCCCAATGCCACCTCGACAGGCTCTCCCCCTCTCCTCCGCAGTCCCCCTTCTCTCTCCTTCGCGGATCCCTAAGCCGATCCCTCCTAAAACCGACGCCCTAGCCACCGCCATGGCCCCACTGCCTGCCGCCGACCACCTGGAGCACCCTACCACACCAACAAACCTCGACCGCCCTTTCTTCCCTCCACCCGACCAGCGAGCATCCCGATTTCCCCCCATTTTTTTCATCGATTTTCCCCCTTCGAGCAGCGAGCCCCAGTGCCCCTCCTCCTCCCCCTTCGTCAACTGAACTGTGAGTTTTCAGACCTTGTTTTTATAATAGAAAGTTAAGGCCTTTATGATAGAAAAGTTAAGATATATATATATATATATATAATAAACCCTATAATTTATCTTTAGTAATGTAATATGAAGGAGTGGATTGATTATTATGTCATTGTGAGTAGCATTGATTTATAAAGATTAGATTTTTACAAGCAAAAAAGATTTGATTTTTTAATAAAGGAAAGATCGTATTTTTGATAAAGGAAAGATTATATTTTTATCAAAGGAAAGGTTAGATTTGTAACATGACGAAGATTTGATTTTTCTTCGTAGAAAGATTTGGTTTTTTATAAAAAAGATTAAATTTTTGAAAAGAAAAAAGTTTGATTTTTAACTAGAGAAAAGAAACGATTTTTATAAATATTAAAAATATGATTTTTATATTAGTAGGGTATAAAAAATATAATTTTTATATATGTAAAGATATAAAAATATAATTTTTATATGTGTAGCGAAGTAAAAAATATGATCTTTATAATATAAACATCAACATAAAATATGATTTTTATGTATGAAGTAACAGTATAAAAATGTGTTTTTTAACAATAAACTGCGTGATACAGGTTTCGATGGTACTGTCGAAAAACAAATCTAAATCCGAACCGTTCAGAAATATAGAATGTCGGAGTGGGAACCCAAGGTGAGAACTCCTCACTTTTAATTTATTTTCTGGTTGAAATATATATTAGGATGCAAACGGTGCTTAGCAGCACCCGACACCCGTCATCCACAGACCATGGATGACTTGTTTGTTTGATTGCTGTGTTGTGAAATTTTATTGTGTGATAAAGAGGAGTCTGAATCAGAAGACGAAGATTTAGCTTTTATTGCCAAAAACTTTAAGAAATTTCTGAAATATAGAAAAGGAAATTTCAAAAAGAATATTTCAAATAAGCCTTCATCTTCAAAACTAGAATGTTTCAATTGTTATAAGAAAGGTCACATGATAGAAGATTGTCCAGAAATGAAAGAAAATCAAAAGAACTTCAATAAAAGCAAGAAAGAAAAATTCAAGAGGAAAGCCTTTTCTGTTACGTGGGACGACTCAGACTCAGATTCATCAAGCAGTGACAGTGATAGTGATAGTGATAAAGAGCAAGCAAATGTGTGTTTTATGGCACAATAATCTGAGGTAAGTGAATTATCTTATGAAGAACTAGTAGATGTTAATGCTGAACTTTTAAATTTAATAAAAACTCTAAAGAAAAAGATTAAAGAAACTCGTGAAAATCAGAATAAAGCTGAATTCGAAATAGATATGTTAAAGGATGAAAAGATAATTCTAGAAGAAGAACTTGAAAAGTTCAAGAAACTCTTATGAATTCAGATAGTCAGCTTTCTCTTTTGCGTCAAGAAATTGAAACTCAAAAGACAAAGAATGATGAAATTAGTTCTGAAAATCATTTGTTGAAAATTAGAGTAAAAGAACTAGAATTAGAAAACAAAAGTATTCAAACTAAGTTAGAAAACATTTCAAAAAATGTTTCAAATTTTAACAAGGGTAGAGAAAATTTAACAAGAATCATAGAAAACTCTCAACCCTCTTCAAACAAAAATGGTTTAGTATTCAAAAATGAATTGAAATTTTCTCCAAAGAAAAATACCAAGTTTAGGAGGAAAATTAATGCAAAACCAAAATCCACAAAAACAATTAATAAAATTAAGATATGGGTTCCAAAAACTAACAATAGTTTGATTAGAAAGAAGCACATTAACTCATTTATGGAATCTGTACATAATAATGAAAATTATTTATATAAAAGTGATACTAAACCCAGTTGGGTTTAGCTTCCTAAGACCTAACTTTTAGGACCCTATCAAAAAGTGGGTACCAATGTGCTTATTAATATTTTTTGCAGGTATCACTTAAAAAGAGAAAATGGATATTAGACAGTGGTTGCTCAAAACATATGACCGGAGACAAAGATATGTTAACAAATATATCATATTTTAATGGTGGCTCAGTTACCTTCGGAGATAATTCAAAAGGATTTATATTGGCAAAGGAGATGTATGCAACTATGGTATTTCTAATATTCCTTTTATTACTAATGTTTCTCTAGTTAAACATTTAAAACATAATCTATTAATTATTAGTCAATTATGTGACAAAGGTTTTAAAATAACCTTTTCTGAAAACAAATGTAGTATTTTTGACAAAAATCAAAATATTATTTTTGAAGGAAATAGAGATAGAAATATTTACATTTTAAATATGAAAGTAAATAATAACAAAGAAATGTGTTTGATTGCTAATAACAATGATTCTTGGTTATGGCATAAGTGTTTTTGTCATATAAACTTTAAAACTATACAAAAACTTTCTAAGCGTGAGTTAGTAAGAGGTCTACCCGAAATAAATTTTAAAATAAATAATTTATGCGAAGATTGTCAGATAGGTAAACTAACTAAATCTTCCTTCAAATCAAAAAAGGTCATTTCAACTCTATAACCATTAGAACTATTACATATGGACTTGTTTGGACCTACTCAAATACAGTCATTAAATCATAATCGTTATGTATTTGTTATAATTGATGAAATTTCAAGATATACTTGGACTATGTTTTTGAAAAATAAAAGTGATACTTTTGATCATTTCAAAGATTTCGTTAAAAAGATTCAAAATTCTAAAAATTTAAAAGTTAAAAATATTCAAAGTGATCATGGTGGTGAATTTGAAAATGAATCTTTTGAAGTATTCTGTAAAAAGAAAGGAATAAATCATAATTTTTCTTTTCCTCGAACTCCACAACAAAATGGAGTAGTAGAAAGAAAAAATAGAACCTTACAAGAATGTGCAAGAACTTTACTTAACAGTAGTACATTACCTAAACAATTTTGGGCAGAAGCTGTAGCAACTGCTTGTTATGTTTTAAATCGTATTTCTATTCGTCCTTTAACTAAAAATACTCCTTATGAACTTTTTAACGAAAGAAAACCAAACATTACATATTTCAAGATTTTTGGATCTAGATGTATTATTCTAAATACCAAAGATCAACTTGGAAAGTTTGATGCAAAAGCTGATCATGGGATCTTCGTTGGATATTCAGAACGTAGTAAAGCATATTGAATTTTCAATAAACGTACTAATGTTATAGATGAATCTTTACACGTTTCTTCTGATGAAAATTATAATAAAAATATAAAAAACAATGATGATGATGAAAATATTGATAATATTGAAAATACAAATAATAATTTTATAAATAATAGTCCTATAGAATATATTAGATCACCTCCCAGAATATTAAAAGATCATCCTACACAAAATATTATTGGTGAAATTGACACACATGTTCGTACAAGAAGTCAATTAAATCAAATAAGTCATGTAGCTTTCCTTTCAAATATTGAACCCAAGAATCCGAAAGAAGCTTCTACAGATGATTACTGGATTATCGCTATGCAAGAAGAGCTAAACCAGTTCGAACGAAATGACGTCTGGGAATTAGTACCTCGACCAATCGATCAATCAGTTATTGGTACAAAATGGGTTTACAAGAACAAAGCAGATGAACTTGGAAATATCACAAGAAATAAAGCTAGATTGGTTGCTCAAGGATACAATCAAGAAGAAGGCATTGATTATGAAGAAACATTCGCACCCGTAGCTAGATTAGAAGCAATACGTAGCTAGAAGAAGACCTAACTTTTAGGACCCTATCAAAAAGTGGGTTAAAGTTCGAACTCATATCATGATCTGCTCACCGATCCTTCAGCAGGGTAGAAATTCTGAGGGCGCTGAGTCTCCAGCATCCTTCTCAGCGCTTAATCATAGACGCTTTTATACTCTCCTGGCGGTCGCCTTGGTTAGAGTTCGAGCTAAGCCGTTCGGTCGCTCCCCGATCCTTCAGCGGGGTAAGAGCTCTTTCTCAGCGCTTAATCATAGACGCTTTTATACTCTCCTGGCGGTCGCCAAGGTTAGAGTTCGAGCTCGGCTGTTCAGTCGCCCCCCGATCCTTCAGCGGGGTAAGAGCTCTTTCTCAGCGCTTAATCACAGATGCTTTTATACTCTCCTAGCGGTCGCCAAAGTTAGAGTTCGGTCAAGGCGGTTCTTATCATGGTACATCGCCTTGCCATGTGGACGTTATTTTCGCGTCCTTTACGTTTTCTCTCGGCTCTGGAGAGTTAGAGTGCAATCACTGGTGTGGTTCACTTTATTGCACCTTCATCGTTCGGGCTGCGAATTACTCTCCATTCTGATGGAAGGCACCTAGAATTTCATGTTTCTGTGATCGCTGTATGATTTTACAGCAAACTTTATAAAGATAGAAGAGCAGATAAATAATAGTGCAAATAAAGGTAAATGACACACAATATTTTTATAGTGGTTCAGTCAAATCGTGACCTACGTCCACTTTATAGTCCTTTGCTCAAGACATTGGACTATTCTAGGCAAGTCATGCCTTTTACATGGTCCTATGAAACAAAAGGATAAATCTGATGACTTTATATCAGATAAGGCCGCAAATGTTGGGCATTCCACACTCTGGGGATTTCTTCTCCATCTACGGTTGCTAGCTTGAAGGTTCCGTTATCAAGCCTTCGTAGAACGGAGTACGGTCCTTCACACTTCGCACCCATATGAGTTGGGGGTGGGAAGACACGCTTCAAAACCAAGTCTCCGGGTTCAAAGGTTCGGGCTCGAACTCTTTTGTTGTAGTATCTAGCGACCTGTTGCTTGTGTCTCAAAGCACGCAGGTCCGCTTCATCCCTTTTTACTCTATTATATCTAGGGATTCAAGGAGCAATTTATTATTAGTCATCGGATCGTAGTAAGTGACTCGGTGAGATGGTATTTTTAGCTCAACCGGGATGATCGCCTCTACCCCAAAAGCAAGAGAGAAGGGTGTGTGGCCTGTCGCCGATTTATACGTGGTCCTGTAGGCCCATAATGCCAAGGGTAATTCATCGACCCACATGGCTTTGGCCCGCTTCAATCTTCTTTTGATAATGGATTTAATCACTTTATTTGCTGCTTCGACCTGTCCGTTCGACTGCGGATGTGCTACAGAGGTGTACCGTTTCTCAATATGGTACTTCTGGCAGAAATCCCTAAACTCGTTGCTATCAAACTGGGTTCCATTATCAGTTATGACGATCTTCGGGATCCCAAACCGGCAAATAATGTTTCTAACAACAAAATTAATCACTCGCTTGGTTGTGATTGTAGATAACGGCTCAGCCTCGACCCATTTGGTGAAGTAGTCAACAGCTACAATAACGAACTTTGCTCCGCCCTTTGCTATAGGGAGCCTTCCGATGATATCAATTCCCCACATAGCGAAAGGCCATGGACTCGCCATTGTCTTTAACTAGCCAGGAGGTGCCCTGGGAATTTTCGAAAATCTTTGGCATGCATCACGACGTCGTGCGTATTTTTCCGCATCTTTATTTATGCTAGGCCAGAAGTAACCATACCGCAACACCTTTTTTGCCAATGTTTGTCCTCCAGTATGGTCACCACATTCACCCTCATGTACTTCGTGCAGTACATGCTTGATGTCGTCATGGGCTATACACCGGAGAAGAGGCATCGAAAATCCCTGTATGTACAGGACTCTGCCTTACAGAACGTATCAGGAAGCTTTACGGATTATTTTACGCCTCTCGCTCTTCTTGGTCGGAAGCATTCCATTTATCAGGAAATTCTTTAGAGGGGTCATCCATGACTCCCTTTTATGGCTCAGTCTCTAGTATCAGATCAATTTCCATCTGACCTATGCTAGGGAACTGAAGTATTTCAACTGGGGCTAGCCCGGATTCTTCAGGATCGTCGAAACTAGCCATCTTCGCTAACTTATCCGCTTGTTGGTTCTCTGACCGCAGAATATGGGATATACTGTAGTGATCAAAGCTAGTCAGTAACTCCTTCACTTTCTCCAAATACGAAATCAATCTTGGGCTCTTAGCTCAGAACTTTCCAGTAACCTGATTTACAACCAACTTGGAGTCACAAAATATGTCCAGCTTCGCGATCTCTAATTCCTTTGCGATCCTCAGCCCGGCTATCAGGGCTTCATATTCAGAGTCGTTGTTAGTGGCGTGAAATTCCAACCGGATAGCATAGGATATCAGTCGTTTCTCAAGAGTTTCGAGCACCACCCCGGCGCCGGATCGTTTATCATTTCTAGCACCATCAATATACAATTTCCATGCACTAGGGTCGAGAAGTAATTTTGATGGGTCAGCCTCTTCGTTTACCATGTCATCCTCCGAAACAGTAAATTCTGCTATGAAATCTGCCAGCACTTGCCCCCGTATCGATCATCGGGGCTGAAAATTCAAATCAAATTAACTCAGTTCAATGTTCCATTTGACCAGCCTTCCAGAAGCTTCTGGTCTCTGTAGAACTTTCTTGAGCGGATGATCAGTGTACACGGTGATAGGATGAGCTCGGAAATAATGTCGAAGCTTCCTAGATGCAATCAATAAACTGTACGCTAGCTTTTCTATCCTCGGATAATTGCGCTCAGCTGCCGCCAATTTTTTACTCACGTAGTATACTGGCCTTTGAACCTTGTCTTCTTCTCTCACTAACGCTGAGCTGATCGCATGGGATGACACTGCTAAGTACACGAATAAATCCTCGTGATCCACTGGCTTAGACAGTATCGGGGGTCTCTCCAGATGATTCAGCAGGTTCTGAAAGGCTTCAATGCAATCAGGAGTCCACTTAAAATTGCGTTTTCCTCGCTTTATCAATTCAAAGAATGGAATGCATTTGTCTGTCGCTCTAGAGATGAATCTGCTTAATGCTGCTACTTTCCCTACAAGGCTTTGCACATCTCTGATTTGTCTAGGCTCCTGAATGCCTCTGATTGCTGCGATCTGGTCTGGATTAATCTCAATCCCGCGCGAGCTGACGATGAATCCCAAGAATTTCCTGGAGGCAACCCCAAATGAGCATTTCGTTGGGTTGAGTTTCATCCCATACTTTCGAAGAATACCAAACATCTCTGCCAAGTCTGTAGTGTGATTGGATGATTGTCTGGACTTAACCAACATATCGTCGACGTATACCTCCATTGTTTTCCCAATCTGGTTATAGAACATTCTGTTCACTAACCATTGATATGTAGCGCCTGCGTTCTTCAAACCAAAAGGCGTTACCACGTAGCAATATAATCCCAGATCCGTAATGAAGCTAGTGTGTTCTTGATCTGGAACATGCATAGGGATCTGGTTATATCCTGAATAAGCATCCATGAAAGAGAGAAGCTTATGACCCGCCGTTGAATCTACCAACTGATCAATTCTAGGTAACAGAAAACTATCTTTTGGGCAGGCTTTATTCAAATCCGAAAAATCAATACACGTACGCCACTTCCCATTGGCCTTCTTTACCAAAACTAGATTTGAAATCCAATCTGGGTAGGTTGAGTCTCTGATGAATCCGTTACTTCTTAACTTCTCAACTTCTTCTTTTAATGCTACGGACCTCTCTGGGCCCAGCATTCTCCTTTTTTGTTTTACAGGAGGATGCTTTGGGTTAATGCTCAATGAGTGGCTTATGATTGATGGAGATATCCCACACATGTCCACCTGGGTCCAAGCAAATACATTCAAGTTATCTTTCAGGAAGTACTTCAGTTCTTTAGCTCGAACTGGATCCAACTGGGACCCAATCTTCAGGACCTTCTCTGGGTCACTATCATCGATCAGTACATCCACAGTCGTTTCGTTGGGAGCCGCCATTCTGCCCCTAGTCTCTTCATTCTCTCTGGGATCTATATCCTCGGGCAGTTCTCTGGGCGACTCACCCATAGCCATTCTCTTTAATTGCTATGACGTCTCCTCCCTTGTGAGGGAAGAAGCGTCTTTAGTTTCTATATCTTTTCCTTTACGGAGTAGCTTTAGCTCTGCATTGTAACATGCTCGTGCAGCAACCTGATCTCCTCTGACTACGCCAACACCAGCCTCCGTAGGAAACTTCAATAACAAGCACCAGGGGGCTATACAAGCTCTAAACTTTGCTAGGGCCGGTCGGCCTAAGAAGGCATTATAAGGTGATTCAATATCCAAAACCACGAAGGGAAGAATTCTCACTCTCTGGCGTTCTCCTTCCGCAAGTGTTACCGGCAGCTCTACATATCCCATTGGAGCAGTTGAAGCTCCGTTAAATCCACGGATCCATCCTTCACACGGCTTTAAATCTTTCAATTCAAGGTTCATTTGGTCGAACGTCTTTTTGAATAGAATGTTGACTGAACTCCCGTTATCCACTAAAACTTTATGGACAGTGGCCGGGCCAATAGGAACTGTGATTACAAATGGTTCTTCGGTCAGAGCGTGGACCCCAATACTCCCTCGGTTGCGGAAAATGACATCATCTGACAACATCTTTTGTTGTTTTACTGGGACATTGTCCTCAGGGTTGCTACACTCTCCTGCCTCAAGATGATGCTTTGCTGCGTTTACGTACTGATCCATCGCCTTAAAACTATGCCCGGCTAGGTGAAGCCCTTCGATTATGGTATTGATAACAAGATCCTTTACTTTTTACTGGACAGTTGGCCTGGTAGTAGGTTGATTCTGGTTTTGGTTCGGGGTCTGAATAGCTTGTCCCCTGTCTCTAGGAGTCACCCGATACTCATCCAACTTCCCTTCTCGGAGCAGCCTCTCGACTACATCTCGCGGATGATGGCATTCATTTGTATTAATGGCCGTGAGTCTGATGGAAGAGACAAAACTTCCCCGTCTCACGTTCTTTCTCCGTCGAATCTCTTGGAGGAGGCCTTTTATGTTGGAGAACGTTGTACGAGTCTACGAATATATTCTCCAAAGTATCATTTATTGGCGTATAGTTTTCGAATGACCTGGGACGGGTCCTTCTCTGGGAGTCGTTCCTCCGATTTCTCTTCCGACTATTGCCATTACTGTTGTTACCATTGTTTCCTGACTGGTGGCCGCCACCCTGGTCTCGGTTTCCAACATTGACTTCAACCTTTCCCGAGCTGTCTCTGGTTTGCTTGATGGCCACATTACTTTGGATTTCCTCCTTATTTGCCATTTTCATTTTCCTGTTAACATACACCTCCTCCTGACGCAAGTGTATGTTTGCTTTCTCGTAAAACAATTCTCTAGTATGAGGTGGCTTGCCGGCCAGGTATCTCCCAAATTCAGTATCTTTATCTACCCCATCAATTAGGGCTGCCACAATAGTTGGCTCATGGGGATCCTTGACTTCGGTGGCGGCTAGGTTGAAACGATCCAGATACACCCTCAAGCTCTCGCCTGGTCGTTGTTTGACAAGGAATAGGTCAATCACACTCTTTGACCTCTGTGCATAAATGCGGAACTGTTCCACGAACCTTTCACTCAACTCCCTGAAACTGGAAATTGATCTTGCTGGTAAGCGAGTAAACCATAATAACGCTACATCCTCCAGGAATATAGGGAATGCTTTGCATTTTACAGCGTCAGAAGCTGCGGCAGCGGTCATTGACCAAGAATATCTCATTAGATGTTGGATTGGATTAGATCTACCCGCGTAACGGTTCATCTGAGGCATGTTGAAGCGCCTCGGGAATGTTACGTCTAGAATGTCATCAGTAAAGGGGTGTGACTGCGGTCAATTCTTCATTCCTTTGTCCACGGCTATCCGCCAGGATTTGATGGACCATAGCTGCAACATTTGCACTGGTCATCGGAGGCTCGGGATCAGCGCTTCTCGCTCGTTGGAATTCTCCGATCTCTCTTCTAGGAACATCCACGAAGTCCGGAGCTCGGATTGGGCTTCGTTGCCCCCTGTTACCATGAGTATTTGCACGATGAAGGGGCTGAGGTGGTCTATTCTCAACAGGATTATCCATAACTCGAGCTCTAGGAGTTGCGGCACGATTATTCAAGTTGCAGTTTGAGGGTCCTACACTATGTGTCTCTTCCTCTCGTGAAGGCAAAGTTCCAAATCGGAGCTGCTCTATGTTTTCAACCCTCTCATATGGTCGCCGCGGAGGTCTTGGCGATTCCTCTGACGAAGAAGAGTACTCTGGGGTGAGCGGGCGAACTGGGAGTGTTCTTCGTCTTGCGAGATCATCGATCCTTCTATCCATAGCAGTTAAGTTCTGCTGCAGCACAGAACTTTGCTGCCTTTGAGCATCTACTTCATCAAACAGCCTATCCCACATTTCAGAGAAGTGAGAGAGAGATCTCCTTCAGTGATCGGAGAAGAGGGGTCATATTGATCATCAACATTTTCTCTTATGCGTAGAGAACTTGAGCCAGGTCGAACAGAGGTACCAGGACGGGAAGAGTGAGCCATAACCCCCTTTCCAGGTCGAGTCATAGTCTGGTCATCACTTCGGATCGCAGTGGACCTGTGTCGGTGGCTCATAGCACCCTTCTGGGGTCGGATCGTGGTAACATTAGGGGGAGGGTTCGCGGTGTTATCTCGGGATCGACTGACGACCCCTTCAGATGCTCGGTTCGTGCCGCCCTCATTTCAGATCGTGGTGCCCCCTTCAAACCGGTTCGTGACACCACGTTCGGGTCGGATCGCCCCTGTGTCCACGCGATCCGCAAAGCCTTCCTCAGCCTGCTTATGCACACTTTCTTCAACTACTTCATTCGCGACTTCAATTGCCTGCGAAGCTCATACTTCCTTAGACTTCTTTCCGGCCATGATAACAGATGCCGCTGGAATCTTCAAAAATCTGAACAGTGAAGTTTTGGGACTGTTTTCTTCGGACTTGAATATCCAAACAACGGAGCAACAATCCAATATGCCGAGAAATCAATTCTCAGTGAAAGCACCAAAATGTTAGATCAAAATATGGCTCTAACACCCAAATTGTTCTGATTCGTAGAGAATTATAAATGAAAAATGAGGAAAAAGCAGAAAACACACACAATTTATATTGGTTCGGCGTTAACGAGCCTACGTCCACTTTATATGCTACTGATTATACTTTGGATGCTAGTACAACCAATGATTTCTCTCAAACTCACTCTTACAGTTATGATTTCTCTCAGTAATCTCAAAGTAAAACTGATAAGAAATAGTAGTATGACAGTATTGGTGAAATCAATATTCAAAACTAAAAAAAGATCCTGAAAAATGCCAAGCTTTGGGCTATTTATAGCTGATTTCTAGTGACGGATCGCGGTCATACATGGCCCACATCCCAAAGATCTCGGGCTGGTTCGCAGCTTGATGAAGAATTAGTCAAATTAATCGTTGTGGACAGGTGTTGCGATCACCTTAAACTTCGGATCGTGGATGACCAAGTCTGTGGCAATCATCGTGTCTTCTTGCTCGGATCGGATCATGGTCGTAGCTTAATGAAGAATTGGTCAATATGACAGTTGGTGACAAGTGTCGCGAGATCCTGCATTCTCGGATCGTGGTGGACTTGGTCTTGGTCATCATCCATCAGCTTCGGGGATCGGATCGAGCTAGCGATGGACGAATCGGATCGTGGTCAAAGGGGGGGCGATCGCGAGCCGAGGGGAGTATGGCGATCTGATCGGGTCTTCGAGGGTTAAAGGTGTGAAACTTCATATTTTCTTCTTGTGTGTGAACCTTGGTGGCTTGGTCAGAAAGCTAGCCAACATTAAGTTTGATGCTTTCTCTAATTACCGTCTCCTTCACTATGCTAGACACTTTCATTTTGAATCTCTGGTTGATTACAACAAAAACAATGTTAAAATCTATCCTCTCTTGGTCAAATTGTTCTTAGCAAACCTAAACCTTGACCATACAAAACCCCATGTTAAAAATGATACAATTTGGTCATGGGTATGTGGAAAACGTGTCCTTATAACCATGCAACGCTTAGGACAAATCTTAGAATGTTCATGGCAAGGGTTAGACATTGATACAATTGAAGTTGATATGGATACGCATGATGAAGTTTCTCATCAATTTCTTTTCGACGATCTGATTAACATGGGACATCTTACCTCCACTCATCTTCGTCCACAAGCTCGCCTACTTAACCGTATACTTGTATGCACTATTCAACCACGAACTGGGAGCTATGAAAAAGTGTACAAAAGGGATTTTCAAGCTTTATATGCTTTATATTCAAACAAACAAATTAACTGGGCCAAAATTATAATGGACGAATGGGTTGACATCACGTACAAGCGAAAGTACAAAACTCTACACTACGGTGCCTACATTACTAGAATTCTTGAAGCTTGTGACGTAAACATACCGACCAATATTCCATCCCTATCCATCAAAGAAATAGGTCCTAAAACATTAAAGCTAATGGACATTCCTCAAAATCCTCCTACCTTAGAATTTATGTCTTTTGACAGCTGGAAAGAACATGTTGCTGCCAATCCTGAATCTATCATTCCTGAACCGTCTCCTCGACGCCAAACTAGACAACAAGAAGACGATAATGATATTCAGGTCATTTCTCCCGAAACATCTACCAAGCAAGCCGTCCTATTACTATCTCAAAATCAAGCCAAACTTCAAAAAGAAATAAGAAATTATCATAAACAAACAACCAAGAAGTTTGGGTCCATCAAAGGTTTCTTGAATAAGATTTGGGAAAAGGGTTCGTGCGCTGGTACTTCTTTGACTCAAGCACCTGCTCCGTTCCAATGGTCTTCAAGCTCTGCCGAAGTTCCAGACTCAGAGGAAGGCTCTCCTAAAGATGGTGGAACAACTGTTGTTGGGTCTACTTCAGAAGATTGGTAAGCATGGTTCGTAAGACTTCTAGCATTAGTATCTTGCTTTAGTCTTTTGATTCTCTCCGACTATTTCCATGGTTTGTAATATATTTTTTGCTACTACTTCACACGAACCTTTCGTATGTGCTACTTATGTTATGGTGGTATGCTACTCTCTGTTTACTTATATGTTTCTACGTATGTTTTTCTGAGTGTTGTGTGTATACTTAACATCTCTTATAAGTATTCCTTTTTGTCGAATGACAAAGGGGGAGAAACATGTTATTTAATATGCATATTGACAGGGGGAGTTTATATAGTTGTCATTAGTCAAAAAGGGGGAGAATGTTACATCCCACTACATAGCGTTTTGACTATGACAACTATACATAAACGTACATATTATTATCTAACCTTGTTTTGCAGGAAGACATTTGACAAACATATTCAAGAACACAATAAATGAAGAATAAATATGTTATAAAGGTCTGTTAGTCTTAGATATTAATGTTAAAGTCTTCCTTGATGATCACACACTCACATTTTATATGTATATAGCCTTTCTTATATAAATTAAGTAAGGAATAGTCTGATAACAGAAAACAGACGTCTGGTCTGAAAATTTCAGACGTCTGTTTGCTGAGACAAATTGTTTTCAAAAGACAATATTCAGACTTCTGCTTCATATATTTCAGACGTCTAAATTTAGTCAGAAACGTACTGTTTCCTTTCGGCTTTAAAAATTCAAACTATAAACAGACATCTGAAAATTATTCTCAGACATCTAATTCTGAAAGGTTGCAACTTTTATAAAGAGTCACAACCATTTTTCTTCGTCAAAACCTTTCATGATCAGTTGTATCTTCTGATATATTATAAATAGAGGGTTGATTAATTGTTTCAATCATCAATTCTTACTTTTATTCTATCTTATATTCTCAAAACTCTTTGAATTCTAAAAACTATCTACTTTCGTATTTGAGACCTTTTAACTTCCATATTCCTTCACGTACTTCACAATTATCATCAAGGAAAGGCTATAGGAAGGGTGTACTTAATATTCGACAATCTGTGTTATCAAGAACAAAAAAGAGTCAACAATTATTCTGTATTAGTGAAGACCTCTTCAGTGGTTGAGGCAAGAAATCCCGTTCAGTGGTTCGGGTAATTGTGAACCTATTCCTCTGGGTGAAGTGAGGGTTTTAGTGTTAGTGAAATACCAGAAGTGAGTCTGGGACCGGACGTAGGACAGTGGTTCGAACCAGTATAAATCGACTGTGTGATATTACTTACTGCTGCTACTTTATTATTCTACTTATACTCCATTTTATACGATCCTACCGCTGCATAGAGTCTTTCAATATCGATTATATTCGTTTTTATAATGATTATAGAAAAGGAAGTGATTTCAAAATATAATCATTTGTATATCGATGATGTGGAATATTCAATTTTGATTCGAAATTGAATATGAAGTTGAAATCGTTTTGAAAACGAATTTAAAACGATTTATAAAATACGTTTTAAAAACGAAACCGACGAAATATATATATAATATATATATATTATATATATAGGATGGCCTGAATAGAACGCGCCGCGCCGCGACAGTTCGTGAATTTCGACCATTGACTTTGAATGGATATTTCAGGAGATCCGACCGTTAGATTCTCCTAAAACCGGAACCTTGGGTTCGTATCGAAAAGAGATTTCTAACGAATATAAGAGATTTGAAATCTAACAGTTGGATTTGGAATTATGTCCAAATCAAATTTGGAAAAGGTCGCTGTTAGTGCAGTTCGATGGCTGTTGATGGAAATCGACTGTACGGGCCTTGATAAAATTATTAAAAATATCAATAATTAGTGTAAAATCATAAGAAATGATTTGTGAAGAATTGAGATGAAAAACTCCATGTTTGAAAGGATAAAAATAGATTTTTATCGAAATGAACTAGTTTTGAACTAGAGTTATAAACCGTTTTTTTTTTTTTGAAATAATTAAATTGGATATGAAAGGGTTTTAAAAATAATCAGAATTTCCAATACGTGAATTGGAATGCATTTGAATCGAAATTATCTTCGGAATATTTCAATGTTGGATTTCGTGATTATCCAGATATGGTTGTGGAAATTTGAAAGATATATTTATATCGTTATTTCCAGTACGGTATTTGTTGGTCGTAGAATTTGATATTGAATATAAGCCGATATATTTTCTATTCAGAGCCTTGTATTTAATATCAAATGGGATTTGGGTTTGTTGTGAACGGTGTCTTCAATAACACTATTTGTAACAACCCGGAAAAATACCCGTTTGTGGTTGAGAATTATTTGGTTGAAACCACATAGGATTAGTTTGTGGAAAAGAAAAAAAAATATATGTCGCCTGCGTGCGAACTAGATGCATGAAATCAACATTGTCAAAAGCTGCAGTTCGTGTTTTGAAATCGTGATTTCAAACGATTCGTGCGGGAGATCCGACCTTCGGATTTTCCCGAAACCGAAACCGTTGGGTTCGCCTTGGTTTTGAAATCGAAACTTCAAACGAGTGTACCGGGAGATCCGACCGTCGGATTTTCCCAAAAATGGAACTGTTGGATTCATTTTGAAACGGTCTTTCTAATGATATAAAATTTGTGAAGATCCAATGGTTAGATTTTCAGATATGTGTAAATCAAATCTGAAGAAAAACAGCGCTATGGTCGCGTTATGGCCTGAAGCGTCATTTGAATAAATTGGCTATTATTAAATAAATAAAAATAGCGATAAATCATTATAAAATATTATAAACGATATGGAATAGAAATAAACTGAATTTACCCGGTTTATTGAATATTTGATGATTGAATACGAAATTTATAAACTAACTGAAGGTTAGCTAAGTTGGATGGTTTCCTGGGTTTTGATCTGATGTTGGTTTCAGCCTTTGGGGTTAAGTTTTGGGAAATCGTTCTCTTACTGATTTATGGTTAGTGACTGATGAATTGAAATGAGGCGTATGTTGTGTTTGTGTATCACGTTTTATTATATACGCGAGTTGCTCAGAAAGACTGGGTTTATCCTATTTTGAATAACTGAATCGACTATAAGAAGTCGAAGTCGAAGACGGTGGTTGAAGACTGGAGAACTTCACCTCGGTTGGATGGTAACTGATGTCCTAATTAGGAGGCATCCCAAAATATGGATAATGAGTGGTGATCGTCCAGATGTACGTGGAGATCGATGGGTATGCGAGGCATTAGTGCCTCCGGTTTCGTTCAAACCCAGAACGGACTTGCAAATGGACTGTGTTTGACATGGGAATTCATTCTGTGTGATTGACAGCCATCATTTGCATGGTGTGAATTTCCTGTGTGGCATGTTAAGATGCAGTGATCAAGGCTTCTGTTGAAAAGCAAAGTCTTGTGTTTGATGATCAAAGCAACGCCTGTGTGGTGTAGCTTTGTGTATAACGTGAATTCGCGAGCCTCACACCCCGGTATGAACCAGAAACGAGAGAGGACATCAGGGAGGGCATGCGTTTCCTTCTAGCTAGAGGTGGTTTCAAGGCTTAAACGGGCTGACATTTATATTGTCTTCACCTGTGTGGTTGTTGCTGTTGCGAGGCGCCTCGGATAAATCGGTCGATTCAGGACTGATGGAGTCACTCGTTGGCTCATTTATGCCCCAAAGGGCGGGGAAACGTATTGTTCAGGCACTATAATCCACTCCGTGTGGACCGGCCCTGACAATCCAAGGGGAGGTTGCGGTTGTTCCTGAGACATGGGCTAGAGCGTCTCGAAGTCGGTAAGGACTATCTTTTGCCTTGGTTCATGACGGAAATCCAATTTCCAAATACGTGACTTTGCGGTTTTGATTGTATACCTATATATGGAGACATGATATATGGTACATATGCCGTCTATGATCGATAGTTATGATTGAAATTGTTTTTGAAACATATAAACACTAGTAATAATATCAAATGCTTTTGTTTTATTCGTATCAAGCATGTTTTGGCCATTATAAGGTAAAACTCTATCCTTCGGTTTGCGTTGCATTGTGTGATGGGAACTGAGTCTTATAATGGCTTCATTTTTTATAAAAAGCATTGCGATGTTTAAAAGATTGACTTGCTTTAAAACCCATTACGCGAAAGTGGCATGGTCCTGTGATTAGCCATATTATAAAATGTGTTAAGTAGATTTCTCATACCAGTCGCGTGACTGACTCGTAGTTTGTTTCACTTGCAAACTCGGGTGCCCCTTTTTCTACACAGGCAACCTTGTGTTCAGGTTTTAGCAGGCTCTTTCTGGATAGCTGGAGCTGGAGATGGATTCTATCATTTATCTCTTTTTATGCTGTTCAGCTCCTATTGTACACATTATGTTTGTTTTTCGCTATAGACATTTATGTATAGCTGAACTGTATTTGTACTAAGTATGATCCTATATACTGTGTAACTCTGATGATTATGTTTATCCAGTGATTATTTGTACATTATCTGGTGTATTAATTTAATTCTGTTTTTCTATTATCTGTTTATGTGTTATATTCCAAAGATTTCCCTTGCCACCTTCAGTACGGGGTTTAGGGTCGTCACACTGTTCTTAAACCCAGTTGAGAAAAAGATTAAGTCTTTTTATTTAGATTTAATGAAGTGTACCAATTAAATGGTATTTAATTGGAATCGAATTTGAATTGATTTTTGGGTTTATCGTGAATGGTGTTTTAAATAATACTTGTTCTTCAACCCGATAATTAATGGAATGTGATTTTGGGTTTATAGTGAACCGTGTCTTAAATGACATTGGTTCTTTAACCCAGTTAAAGACAGGATGTGATTTCCCAAGTTAAATAATCGTTGATATTGATTTTTGGGAAGATTAAAACCAAGTGGAGCTTTAATGAATCTTTAATTAGATTGAAATGGTCGAGAATGGAGTATCACCAGTTTTGCTCCAAGCGATAGTTAAATCTTTAATTAGATTTGAACGTGGAATGGTAATTGAATTTACCAATAACACCGTAGTGTTAGATATGAAGTATGACCAATTTTACTTCATGGGATGAATAGGTTGGGATTGGGAAATTTAAAACAAATGATTACTTCGGTATGGTTCGATAATCCCAACTAGTTTGGATAAACCATAATTTGGTTTAAATTGGTATTCAAAAGAAGATTAAAGAATAAATTTAAAGAATTTATCTTTGATAAAATTAATGGGGACCTTTCCCAAAGTATAAGAATATTTGAATAAAGGAATATTCTGAATTGGAATGAGGCGTATGTTGTGTTTGTGTAACACTTGTTTATTATATACGCGGGTTATTCAGAAAGACCGGGTTTATCCCATTCTGAATAACTGATTCGACGTAGGTCGAGGATGAAGACAGTGGTCGAAGACCGAAGGTCTTCACATCGTTTGGGTGATTACTGATGATCTTGATTGGGCTGTACACCCAAGAGGAGGGAATCAGTTGGTGATCGTCCAGATGTACTTGGAGATCGATGGATATGCGAGGTACAAGGTTCCTTCGGTTTCGTTCAGACCCAGAACAAATTTGTAAATGGACTGTGTGTCTGACATTGGATTTTATTCTGTGTGATTGATTTTTATTAAATATATATCTGTTTGGCGGCGGAGAATTTAATCTCTTTCTTAACGCTCTTCTCTGAGACGTACGAGCTCATGGGATATATATTAATGGATATCAATCGCATGGATTGAATTGCCTGTGTGGCATGCCTAAGTGGCAAATGATCAAGGCTTCTGTTGAAAAGCAGAGTCTTGTGGTTGATGATCAAAGCACGACCTGTGTGGCATAACTTTGTGTAGCGTTGATTCGCAAGCCTCACACCCCGGTTGTGAACCAGAAACGGGAGAAGGATCCAGGGAGGGCATGCGTTTCTTTCTAGCTAGGGTGGTGTTAGTGACCTACCAGCCCTGACATTTATATTGTTTTCACCAGTGTGGTTATTGCTGTTGCGAGGTGCCTCAGATATATCGGTGACTATGTGGAGCCGATGGAGTCATTTGGCTCATTTACGCCCCAAAGGGCGAGGAAACACAGTGTTCAGGCATTTTATTCCGCATCGGTGGACCGGCCCTGTGGCTCCTAGGTGCAGTTGCAGCTGTAGCCTGAGGCTCGGGCTGGATAGTCTCAAATTTGGTAGAGGATGATCCCTTGCCTCGGTTCATAGATGGAAACCTAACTTCCAATACGTGACATTTGCGGTTTTGATTGTAGAGCCTATTACGGCGACATGATATATGGTACCCATGCCATCTATGATTGATATTTATGACTGAAATTGTTTTGACACTATGCACTTAATATAGTATCAAATGTTTTGTTTTTAACGTACCAAGCATGTTTGGCTATTATAAGGGAAAACCCTATCCTCCGGTTTGTGTTGCATTGTGTGATGGGACTTGGGTCTTATAATAGCTTCATTTTTCCAAAAAGCATTGCGCTGTTTTGTTATATGCACTGGTATTCTTGGGAGGAAACCCATTCCGTGTTATACGTCGTGGTCCCTTGATATATCTGATATAAAGTAAAGCTTTTAATAACTGTTTTAGTTCTCAGACCAGTCACATGACTGACCTGGAGTTTATTGTTTTAACCTAAACACTGGGTGCCCTTATTTTGACACGAGCAGCTAGTAGTTTTGGTTTTGCAGATTTATATTCACAGGTTCCTGGTTTACAGTTGGAACGATACTCGGAAAGCTCTGTATCCGTGTATTACTTTCAGTTGTGTATTGTATTATTTTCCACTGCTATGTAATGTATTGTAATCTCTGATATTTTTCTGTTGTGTAATATTTATTCATACTCTGTATATTCTTGTATTCTGATGGAATTGTTGTAATATACAATGAAATGTTCTTCGGTTTGTGTTCTGATCTGTCTTGTCCTCAAAGTATCCGCCCTTTCCTTCACGGGGAAGTTACAGGTCTTCACACATAGAGTATTGACAGAAAAGAAAATAGAAATCAAAATGTAACAGTCTGCATTTTACATATCGAAAGATCATAAAATATTTTTATTTCATTTTCTGGGGTTGGATCATTCTCATCTTTTAATATGTTGCTTATGGGGATGTGAGACATGTCAATAATTTTTACCGATTTTGTTTGTGACCATTTTGCCCCTGTCAGCCTTGTACTGGGTATAACTTCTGACTTGGATCGAATCAGAGGGTGACGCCTGTGCCATTGGAAAGTAGTTGATGGTTACCTTTTCGTAGTGTGGTTACATTAAGGATTTGGCTCAGCGGTTTGGGAGAAATCGTTGTTTTAAGTTTTTCCAGTTGGCTGTTCAGATTTGGAGAGCCTAATGGGCTGAATTGGGGAGGCCCATTAGTGGGATGGTGGAATCCTATAAATAGGGGGTGAGAGTGGAGGGAAAAGGTTTATTTTCCCATTCTCTCATTTGGAGGCATTGTTCTCCTTCTTCCTCTAACACCTTTCCACCACCATTAAAAATCCAAATCTAAGGAGGGAATCATAGATCTACACCGTTGGAGGCTAGATCTACATCATTTCAAAGGTGAATTTATCGGATCAAGGAGACTGGTTCGAATTGCTCGCTGTCCGGATTCATAATTCTATTATTTTAACTTGTTTTGGAAAATCGGTGAGTGATTTACATCTCTTACATGAATGCAATGAAGTATATGAGTGTTTGTGCATGTTTCTCATTAAATTGGGATGTTTTACCATAGATTTACACCATTACATGCTCATTTTCATATGCATCACTCTATGATCTTATCTAGCAAGTTTTACTCGATAATTTCATGTCATTTAACATGTTTATGTTTGTTAGATCTCTCATTTTGATCATAGGTTCATTTTAATGGATTTTGGTGAGATTTACATCATTTTATAGTAATCGTCATATTCATGTGATTAGTAATGTTATAATATGTTTATGATTGTGTTTGGTTGAGTTGGTTTTGTCGGATTCGTCGTTTGGCGAAGTTTTGATCGAAATCGAAGTAGAATCGAAGATGTGCAGAAAGTGGCTCGGATCAGACCAAAGTGGCTCGGGTTGGGATCAAATTCTGTCATGGAGGACAAGTCAAAGTTGGCTCGGGTTAGAGTAAAGTGGCTCGGTTCAGAGTAAAGTGGCTCGGTTCGGACTAAAGGGGGTCGGTTCGGACTAAAGGGGGTCGGTTCGGACCATTCTGGATTGGGTTAAAGTGAATCAGACCATTTTGGATCGGGATAAAGTGGATTGGACCATTCTGGATTGGACTAAGGTGGGTCGGGTCGGGTCGGACAAAAAGGGGTTGGGTCGGGCCTAAAGGAGGGCTCGGGTCGGACCAAATTGGCTCGGGTCGGGCTGTTCTGGACAGCCATTTCTGGTCAGCCATTTTTGCCATTTCTGGTCAGCTATTTCTGGTCGAACACTTCCAGTGATGATGTGACTTCAAAGTGAGTTCAAGTGGGAAGTTTGGAAGTGTTGAAATAATGCTATCAATTGCTTTGAACCTTACAAAGATGTTGGTTGGTTCAACGATGGTGGTGGCTTCGACAAGAGTCCAGAAGGGATGTTCGAAGTGATGTGATATGTTCGTTGATCGGTGAAAAGCAACGAATAGGCAGACAACTAAAAGGTCGTGAGTTGGTGGATAATGGTTGCTCGAGAAGGTCGCTTGAGCAGTAAATAGCGTCAAGGTTGGACGAGTAGAGATGCGAAGGCCGAGAAGTCATCGTTGTCGTAAGCTCTAGCAGGCTCAAAGCAGGGTTACGATGGGGGCACCTAATAGACCAGAAGGTTGCTGGTCGAGTACCTTGGGTATCGTTGAAAGGCCTAGTTGTCAAGGTTGGACATATGGAGTTTATGCTAGAACTGGGGTTACCATTAGCCCTTGACATATGAAAAGGTTGGGCGTCATACGATTAACGATGGTTTCAAAGCAGGATTGGCGGTGATAGCCAGAGTCAGTCATGGATGATTGGTTGTTCTGTGTGAGACTTATATAATCTGGATATTATGTGTGTTTTTCCATGATTGAATGGTTGATCTGGTTTCCATATATGAATTTTTGTTCCTTTGGTTGAATGGATTGTAAAGGCTATCACTGTCCGGTGTGGGGAAGACAAGGTTGAGTTCTTCTCTAGTGTCATGGGTAGATTAGTATGTTTATCTATCCCCTCTCATACACTTTATTATTGAAGTTGTTAGTCATTTTATCGCTCACTAAGACTGTTGTCTGACTCAAGGTTTTATGCATCCTCTTATTACCTTGGGCGGTTCATCCGATTGTGGATGGGCAGACTAAGTAACGGGTGACAGGTAATGCTTTAGTGAGGACGACGATGCTGATCGATGGCGAGCAGGAGGCTCACGTACCAGTTTTACTACTAGCCAATAATTGGATTTCCGCTGTTTGTTTTTCCGAGTCATGTAGTGAGGCAACTTTGTACAAACACTATTTCCAAGTTTGTGGATATTACTTTCTAGTTGTATGAAAGTCCAGTGTTTCTGCTTCACTATTACTACCAATTGTATATGTTCTATTATATTTTATCCTTGGGCTGTGAGTTTTACGACAGGTTCCGCTTGTGTTTACCTACTCTGATGATCGTCCATGACAGGCTTGCACATCTTTCAATGCATTATTTCTCTTGTATAGTGCGGGGGTTAGGGCGGTCGTCACACAAAAGGAATCTACAGTTTGTTATACTGTTAAGAAAAACCCCAATATGAACTGAATCTTGCAGTCACTGAAATTACTCATAATTTTAAGCAAACCGAATTAAACCCCGGAAGGAAATCTCTGTCTATGAATATTCTACAAAAATATGTGCGAACTCAAGTTTTAGTACTTTATTAGAAACATATTTAAGAGGAAGATTGCTTGAGGTGGAGGCAGAGAATGGAGTAGGGAGAAATAGGTTAGGTTCAGAGCATAATTATAATAGAGCTAAGGGGTTTAGGATCGTTGGATTTTAGGTTAAAAATATAGGCCTTTAGATTAAAGAAGCTTTCATAAAAACACATCCGAATGTCCGCCAAATCGATCGACAACGTGTGAATCAAGTTGCGCACGCTAGCCAAGTGGATCGACCCCTAGGTCGACCTCTTGTCGACCCAGCTAGAGGCTGGTCCGCCCCAGCTGCTCATGATTAATTGATGAATTTATTCTTAATTAACTCTTTATTTTATTGCAATTTCAAATTAGAATTTCAAACTTCTCTCATATCTTATTTGTTTTAAGTCTGATTTCAGTAAACAAAATGTCTGTCTTTGCCAGAATTTCATAATAGAGCCAATGGCGCGACTCGTGTTGCCCGTTTATAAGTATTTTTCTGATGAATGTTTATTTTATTAGTATTTCATTTTAATTGCTTTATTAAAATTTTGGGCTGTTACAACAGTTCTCAATATTTCATACTTATGTTTCTTCTTCTAAATTCTTTTATATGTATATGCACAAATTATTAAGCAAATGTTGTTCAATTAAGGCTATACATAAAATATTACGCAAATGTTACAATTGTATAAGATCAATCACTTATAATTTCATTTATCAACATTTTATAATCAGTTACAATAGTTAGTGCTCATATATTAGCTAAACATAACTACCCAAGGATAATTAATAACAACCGAATATTATTTTTTGTAATAAACAATCATATCTTATATAACTATGTTAATTATAAAATTTAATATTTCATACATAACATATAATCATACGTAAAATTATTTAACTTACACTTATGTTAGCAGAGCTAAGCTGGTTTTATAATGGCAGCAATCACTTTCGTTATAATAGATAATGAATGCAATGAAAGAACAGTAATCAAACATTCTATCTAACTACTACACTACCTGGGTTGAAGTGTCCAGTCCACTATACAATGAAAAATAGGAGTGAAGCTAAACACTTCAACTACTAAGAAAGAAGAAAAAACTACTCTTCTAACGGTGAAGAAGAAGAAGAAGTGATGCGGGCAGAAGGAGACCCTGGACTTGTATCATGTAGCAAACTGGCAAAGAAAGCAGTAAGGTTAGGAATATACACAGGATAGTCTTTTCCATAAATAAAATTCCTATCCCAATCCTGAGCAACTAAAATAGACTAGTTGCAATATGCATAACACCTACCGAACAAAGAAACAAGTCTGACTCATCATCATGATAATGCAAGCATCTAGTCTCATTGTCTTATTTACCAACAAACAAGTAATAAACTTTATGGCGTGGATCATAGTGCACATCATAGTGAAGATGATAACAAGTAGCATTATCATCAACAATCAAATGATCCTCAGGCAACGCTATACCAAGAGGAGAAGCCAAAATTTCTTCATCTATCACTTGATATTGGGAAACTATAAATGTGAAGATGCCTCTTAAGAGGGATTTTTTTCTAGATGGGACCATTAGTAGGCATTTTGCAAGCATCTAACAAGTGTGCAAAAGTGTTATCCACTAATAATCATGCATATGCTATTGGATCTAATTCAAAGTTAGAATTGATGGATTAGACAATACACTCAATGTGTATAGGTTGGTCACGTTGTAAACAGTGGGTCGGTCAGTCACGTTGTAACCAACGGGTCGGTCGGTCACATTGAGTTCACTGGGTCAGTCTGTCTTGGGCCTATGGATCGGTCGAGAAAAATTACATGGATCCGTCATTCTTTATTTTACATGGATTGATTGATACCAGCTGCTAGCCGGGTCAGTATTCTTCATGGGTCGGCAACAATATTTCCATGGGTCGATCAACATTAGCAATCCCATGGACCAGTTCACTCAAAAATGGGTTAGATAATATGTTGTTTTGGTACATGAGCGTCAAATAAGCTTCGTTTCATTTTATGTAAAGCATTTATATAGACTCTGTGTTCATAATGGGAGGGAATGTTATGTCAGCATGCAATACAGAATGTATGGGCGTAACGTTGCTTCATTGTAACATGTAGCGTGAGCATGTGATGGCAAACACCTTCATAGGGGTCGGGTTCTTTTCTTCCATGCAAAAGAAAACTGGGCACGTAGCAGCCATATAGGTCATCTGTTCATAAAACAACAATGGTTCGACACTATCAAAAATTGATGGGTCGGTCTGTAATCTTGAACGATGTGGCATCAGCTGCATTAAATAAAACACAGAACATTTACATATTGGAGATAATATAGTTGGTTATAAATTCATACATAAAGATCGAACATGTTAGCTTAGCTTGGGAAAATCTGGGCAAGATAGAATATTTACCAATTTAAGTAGTGTGTCACATGTTAATACGAGGGAGCAATATGGATTAATGCATCAGGTGATAACTCGATATATATAAAGCATGCACGCGATTTTGTTATTACAGCTATCAACAACTCACTAAACAAAAAGGCGGCTTCAACAAATCTGAAGGGTCGGTCACATAGACTACCACATGGATTGGTACTCAAAATTTTATATGGATCGTCCAGGAGCGTTGTATGGGTCGGCACTTAAATAATTCGAGGATCGATCTCTACAATTATACAACATAATCAAAGAATGGATCGGTCATTAAAAATGGAGCGGTGGCATGCCGTCTATACATGGGCCAGTAGTAAAAGAGGCGGTGGTACATTCATAATAATATGGATCGGTATGACAACTGTAAAGTATGGATCAATTATAAAACCCAGTGGCATTGTCGTAAATAAGATTGAGGCTGACCCAAACTCTGTGCACTATAATTACGACACTACCACTACCTCCAAACTACACCTATAAATACCCCACTTCTCTACCATTCAAGGGACCGATTTTTCCACCCCAAAGGGCTATCTAAATCATTTCTCCACCACATTTAGGCACTCTAAGCTCCATTAATGGCTTCTCAAGCTCAATCCATCCTCTTTCAACAACAAATGGATCAAATCTTCTCTAAACTCCATTAAAAATCTTTCAAACTCAATCTAAGTGATCTCCAACTACCATTAACTCTATCTAAAGCCTAGATCCAACACAAGATCATCATGGATCCGGTGAAGGTTTTCTAAGTGTCTAAGAGGTTGAATATCTACACAACTACCATCACAAATCAAAAGATCTCACCAATTCCTTCGCAAATGCAAGTGAAATCTAGAGTGAAAAGAGATAAAAAAAGTAGAAGATTGTTGTTAAATAGAAAAATGAGAGACATGAGTGAATTCATGTACTTAGTAAATCCAAAAGAGATAATGAAAAGTGCTTCCATAGTGGACGTAGGTCTAAATTGACCGAAACACTATAAATTCACGTGTTTTTTTACTTGCTTTTGTAGTTCTTGGCTCCATGTTTCTATTCCATGCCTTTTGGTGAAGTATTGTGAAAATACCCTCAGTGTTGAGGTTGTTTTTTGATTTCAACATTTGGCGCCTACCATGGGGACACGTTCATGCTTCTCTCAAATTGAATAGCCTTTGCATTGAAGTTCCAAGCCTGCTTCGACTATAGATTCTCTAAGTCTAAGATCCATGCCAGTTGACGAACTCTCTTCAAAGTTCAAAGCCTTATTCGAGATAATGTCAAAATCTGAGAAAACCACAAGTAAAACTGTTGGAGAAACCAATAACATTGCTAACTACGAAGTTGGACCGCATACTAACTGCTTTGAAGTTGGAGAGAACTCAGTAGGTGGAGCCGGAGTAACCAGAGTTGGACTAGATGTTGTTGCGGCCAATCTAAACCAACGAATGGAGACTTCGAATAAAGCTTTAATGGAAACTAATAATGCTTTGATGGAAAAAATGAACGCTCTTCTAAATGCTCAAGCAAATACCATTCCATCATTAAAAGGTTCATGTCAACCTTGAAGAGAACACAAATTTGGCAGCTCTGATCATAATCGTAACGATAATATGGGAGGCCTCAATGAATGGGAAAGTGATAGAAACGAAGCTAAAGTTCAAGGTTCAAAGCCGAAAGCTAAAAACCATTTAGATCTAAATACCCGACGAGTTGAAAGTCCCACAAAGGTTGCACCTCCCCACGGTGGAGGTAAAAGGCCTAGATCCTCTACTCGTGATCGCTCGCCAAGAGGAGCATCCAAAAAAAAGATCGAAGTCTGCTCTGCAGAATGACACAACTCGAAGGAGTATATTGAGGATATGGTAAAGAAAATCATGAAAGATAGCAAGGCTCGCGATGACAGTGAAATAGAATGTGACTTCGCCCCCAGCAAAAATCCATTCATGAAGAGGATCAGCAAAGCTGAGTTCCCTAGAAAGTTCACTCATCCTACTCTACCTCCATACAATGGGACTTTAGATCCAAATCACTTCCTATACAAATATGAATGGAACATGAATGCATCCAAAGTAACAAGCGAGATCAAATGCCTATGCTTCCCTCTCTATCTAGAAGGTGTGGCATTATTATGGCTTACGAGGCTACCACCCAAATTCGTTGACCGATTTGACTCAGAAATTCAAGGAGCAGTTTAGGCTGTAAGCTACAAAGGCCAAGGATGTTATTTCTCTGACATCAATGAAGCAGAATCCTGGAGAGTTTTTTAAAGCTTTCCTCAAGAGTTTCAACACTGCTTTGTCTGAGGTGGGGCATCCCGAAGCCCGCATGATCTTAATGTCTCTAATCAGTGCCGTAGATGAGAAAAGCGAATTTATTAGATGGATTAAAATGAAAGAACCAAACACGCTTGGAAAATTCTATAAAAAAGCAGAGGAGTATATGAGAGTGGACAATAATCCTGTGCCTCTTCAAATTATTGATGGTAACCTACTTCTTGAAGCTCCTAAAAATGTTTCTACTCAATACAATAAGAAGAATCCTGGAGGTCAATAAAGAGGAAATGACGGGAAAGGTAATCAAGATGGCAAAAAGACTCGCTTCTTTACATTCATTGAGCTTACCTGAAACACCCTACCTCCGTTAAGGTCACTCACAAAGGGAATGCCTTAACTTTGGTGGAGGTTTATAAGTAAAAGCCACAGATAAACTCAAGACAGATATAAATACACATATTTTAAATAGCGGAAACCAAACAGACTTTTATTTCATCAATACGTGTTCAAACAAAACATTCCATAATTGTCTCAAAATACTTCCAACATTAAAACCTCATTACTGTCTTGATTATTAAAGAAGCATAAAACATAAATAAAGTGACAAAAATCCCCATAGTGATATCCAAAGCCATAATCCGAGCAAAAGAGATCCAAATCAAACATCTACGGTCTTGGAGCTTGTAAAGAGTCTGACTGAGCTGAGTTGTTTCCTCCCTGTGGACCTGGAGGGGGGGACGAAAGAAAAGAAGACGAAAAGAAAATAGAGTCAAACATAAAGCCTGAGTAAATCTAGTAATTCTTCAGTATGTGAATAAGAAAAGGGCATGATAGATATAAACTGAAAATAGGAAAGTGTCACCAGCTAAGGAAGTGTCGTTTAGAATCGAATGTACTATCGCACCCATACTATATCTCTGCACCTACTTGAGTTTATTCTAACTGGCACCCCATGCTGAGGGTGAAGTGATCCCTATTTTCTAATGATCGGCTCCTACTCGCGTAAAACTTGTGTCATACGGCCCCAAGAATTGTAGACACCTATGCTGGTCCCACCATGGGGTGTATAAAGACCCATGGTGGCAGCCCCGGCACAATTTCTATAAGGCATAAGTTATACTACTGGTGTCCCCAGTGCCCTGTTTGTCTGCTCCGGAGTGTGTGCACGCCCGCACCTCGTTAGAACCTGCACTGTGCACCCACCGCCGTTGTTTTGACCGCTTACAATCAGCCCAGTAATCGTGCCCCACCCTGCCTAGTTACAGGGTACCGTGATACCTAACTTGGGTTACTGCTGAAACGGGTCCCTCGTTACTAGGGTTTTCTAGTCAAACATGTTAAGTGGTTAAGTGTTTGTATTTACCTAACCTCACCCATCAATTCTTGTTAACATGTTGAATTTGGTTAAGTGTTTATAGTTGACTTAACCCTACCATCTATCCTTAGCCTCTTAGAGCACCTGACCTCTCACATTAGACAGATATTGCTACGGTTACTGGATGTGCCAGTCGGTTCCGGGCAGATTTACACCGTAGCTCGGTCTAACCTCGGGTCATTATTGGGCTCAATGCTTAACCACCCACATTGGATATGTATTGTTGTGACTACTGGACAGCTGGGCGGGTCCGGGCAGGTTGACGTCACAACTCAATCCAACCTCGGGTTAAGCATACCGTGTTTTCTAAATTTTCATATTTTATCACTTCTCAATTATATGTAAATGTCATGTCTTTTATTCTTGGGTATAACAATTCATACTGCCTAAATGTCATTGTCGTTGGCATGTGCCAAACATGCCAACCTATATATTTTCATGTTTTACACCTAACGTTATTACCCCCGTTTGTACGTTCGCAACATTATAACAAATGTTGGGCTCGACACAATTCAGCACAACTTTATAAACGTGAGAAAAGGGGAAATCAAGCACATGTAACATCTTACAATACATAAAGGTGTGTGGCGCATGAACTTGCAATTTAGCGATTCAACTAACATAAATTATGGGTCATGTGAACTTGCATTCAAATCAAAGTATAACTAAGTAGGTGACATATGAAATGGCATAGTTTAGGCTTATACAAACTTGGGTTTAAACATGTTTAACTTGGCATAATGTCAACCCCAAAACTAACATGTTATATATTCACCAAAATGTCCAATTTTACATATATTCATATAGCCTATTTCAACATGAACTTGCATAGTTTATGAACCCAAACGATACTCAACATAAATCCAATTATACTTGCAATTAAACATAAGAACGTGTTCATAAGTTTTGGGTCATATAGGCATAAAAGGTCTCAAATCTATAACATGTTTACATAAATTCTTACTTAGACTAAGGGAATATATAGAGTCCATGCCATCGACATAAACATAAAGGGATCAATTACTAGTTTTTGCCACAAACTTGCAAGTGCCATTATTTTCATATATAATTGTTCAATAGGCTTGCATCAATAAATTTATGCCACAAATATCATTACACAAGTCATGACAGAATTATTACAATACACAGAATTCATACAATAACACAATTCTACTTTCATTTACATCGAATCACATCACAGTTTTTATTCATATTCTGAAAGGTCACTATACTTACAACGAATGCAGAATCTTGAATTCTGGGTTCTTAATTCTGAAATTGAGATGCGCTCTTTTGGGTAGATTAACGTTGCATTGAATTAATTTGATTAAGTTTTAATCTTCTTCTTCTTCTTAATTTGATTCGTCTCTAAGCTTCTCTCTCTTGACGGCGATGCTCAATTCCTCCCTGGCAGCATGACGACTCCCATCTTTTTTTTTGTGTGAATTTTTAGTTGAGACTTAGGGTGTATTTATAGATTTTTAAATTGTTTTGAGCCGTCAAATGAATATAGGAGGAATCTAGACCATACAAAGTTCAAAGAGCCAATCAAGAGGTGACATGTCAGCCCTAGTGACACACCGAGCCACAAAAATTCGAGCCAGAGTCAGACCTAGCCAGCCAGGTCGACCAGGTAGGTCGAATGGCAGGTCGACACCTAGGTCAACACTATGGTCGACCTGGGGTGGCCAGGTCGACACCATGGTCGACCTTATGGTCGACCTGGTCTCTGGGCAGGAATTTTCCCGCCCAACCCAGTTTGAACCTGTTTTTCGAATTTCGAATTTGAAACTGAGCCGTTTGAATTTAAATTTTATTCTGAAACTTCTGAAGGTCATAACTCCTTCATACAGAGTCCGATTCACGCAAACTTGGAATCTATCTTAAGCAGAATTCCGAGACGAACGCAATGGCATAGCCCATTTCCCTTAATTCTTTCATTTAGAATTAATTACACTTTAATTTGTGAAGCTTAACGTTATAGAATTCCCGGGGTGTTACATTCTCCCCATCTTAAAAGGATTTCGTCCTCGAAATCTTCAAGTTAGGAAGAATGTATATCCTACCATCCAATAGTCCATCTACTCAACCAACAAACAGAGGCGTCCACTGTCCTTAAAAGACTTCTAATGCTTCATGATCATATGCATAGTGTGTTTACATGTCCTTATCTAATGTAGAAATCAGGCGGTCTACTGATTCAGTTGACCTCCTTAATGCGAATCATGTAAGTGTCATGAATCCATTATGTATGCAAATTTCTCCTACTTATAATTCTACATGAGTGCACAATTTATTCATACAAATGCGACAACCATATGACAGCATATCAAGTTTCAACCATATACAAATGAGAATACATATATGCATATGCAATATGAGGTGACTGAGCCAATCTAAAACCTAGGGTGTGTGTGTATATGCATCCACGAGCAACCACTAGCAATCAATAACAACCATTTGCAGCCATCATCCATAACATGTTTTCAAATACATGTTTGCATCCATTTGTTTTCTACCTAAGGAATTAGGAAAAGGACCGAGGAGATATACCTAAAAAAAGATAGATAAGCATAACTTAAGGAAAAAGAGAGATCAAAGATGTACCCTCAAAAAGAAGAGGGTAGGAAGCGCGTATTATGTCCTCAGTTTCCCAAGCCGCGTCTTCCTCGGCGTCGCTCCACTGAACCTTAACGAGCTTAACTTCGCGGTTGCGTAGCTTTTTCACTTTAGTTCCTAAGATGCGGGTTGGAACTCTCCTCACAGTTGCTTCACGTTCCACCTTGGCTTCTTCTAGAATGCTAGGTTCCACCACTTCCGTAGACTCATGCAAACACTTCCGGAGGTGAGAAACATGAAAGACGTTGTGAACTCCGGCCAATCTCTCGGGTAGCTCTAATCTATAGGCCATCTTCCCAACCTTCTCGATGATAGGAAATGGTCTTACAAATCTTGGTGCTAGCTTTCCTGCGGATCCAAAGCGAACGACGTTCCTTAAAGGAGATACCTTAAGGAAAACCTTGTCCCCAACCTCAAACTCAAGGTCGGTCTTTCTTTTGTCGGCGTAGGATTTCTGTTTGTCTTGGGCTGTCTTCATCCTTCTCCGTATCAAGTCCACTTTCTCTGAAGTCTCTTGAATCATGTCCGGCCCAAGTATAAGTTTATCTGTAGACTCCCAACAACAAGTTGGTGATTTGCACGGTCTTCCATACAAGGCTTCGAAGGGTGCCATGCCTGTGGTAGCTTGGTAGCTGTTGTTGTAGGCAAATTCCACTAAAGGAAGGTGGTCCTCCCACGTCCCTCCAAAGTCAAGAACGTAAAGTCTTAAAAGATCCTCTAAAATTCTATTCACCCTTTCCGTCTGGCCATCGGTTGGGGGGTGATAGGCCGTGCTCAAACATAACTGTGTGCCTACAGCTTCTTGCAGACTCCGCCAAAACTCGCTTGTGAAGATAGGGTCTCGGTCACTAACAATGCTGGAGGGTATCCCATGGAGTCGAACTATTTCCTTCAGACAAAGAGATGCTAGAGATGCGGCAGTCCTTCTACTCTTGATAGGTATAAAGTGGGCGCTTTTAGTAAGCCCATCCACTATTACCCAAATGCTAGCGTTGCCTCTTCTCGACCTAGGTAGTCCATCAATGAAGTCCATTGAAATGCTGTCCCACTTCCACTGTGGGACCTCTAAAGGATGAAGTAGTCCTCCAGGTTTCTTCTGTTCCGCCTTAACCTGTTGGCAGGTCATGCACTTAGAAACGAAATCTGCCACGTCCTTCTTCATGCCGCTTCGAAAGAAAGTCCTTTTTATATCCTTGTACATCTTATCACCGCTAGGGTGTATAGTCATCTTGGAATGATGCGCTTCCTCGAGAACCTTCTTTGTCAACTCCCTTGCTTGTGGGACGCATAATCTTCCATCTCGCCTCAGCCAACCCTTAACATCGATGGCGTATCTACTGAGGTGACTAGAAGTCTCACCCCTAATAAGTTTATCAATCACATCAACAAGCTGAGGGTCTTCACGTTGTGCAGCTCCTATTGAGTCCAAGAGAGTAGGGCGTACTTCGAGAGATGCTAACAAACCCGATACAAAATCAGAGGAGGGCCTAAAGTTAAAATTGGCTATATACTCCAGGTTTGCCTTTCCACAAAGAGAGGGCTTAAGGTCAGTTTCTTTCGGCTCAACGCGTCTGCTACTACATTGCCTTTGCCTGGAGTATAGGAAATTTCAAAGTCATACGAGGCAAGAAACTCCATCCATATTTGCTGCCTCAAGTAAAGATCCTTCTGCGAGAAGAGATATTTTAACGATTTATGGTCAGTGTATAATTCGAACTTCTCACCTAGGAGATAATGGCGCCAAGACTTAAGTGCAAAGACGATGGCGGCCAACTCAAGATCGTGGGTTGGGTAGTTCTTTTCATGAACTTTCAATTGTCTTCCACCATAAGCTACTACCCTTCCTTCTTGCATTAGAACAGCGACTAGTCCCGTTCCATATGCATCTGTGTATACTGTGAACATTTTGCTTCCATCTGGCAAAGTCAGAACTGGGGCTGTTGTGAGAGCCCATTTTAATCGTTGGAAAGCAAATTCGCCGTCCAAATCCCAAGTGAACGCCAGATTCTTCTTTGTTAGCCTTGTGAGTGGAGCTGAGATTTTCGCGAAATCCCTAATGAATTTTCGGTAAAAACTGGCTAGCCCAAGAAAGCTTCGAACTTCGGTTGCATTTCTTCGTGTCTTCCAATCTTGCACTGCCACCACTTTCACGGGGTCCACAGCCAACCCCTCTTGGATACTATATGCCCCAGAAATCTTACCTCCTTTCTCCAAAAGTGGCACTTGGAGAATTTGGCTTTTAGGTGATGTGCACGGAGAGTATCCATGATTTCTTTCAGATGCTGAGCATGTTCTTCCTTATTCTTTGAGAAGATTAAGATATCGTCTACGAAGACAACCACAAATTTGTTGAGGAATTCTCTGAACACCCTGCTCATTAGGTCTACGAAATAAGCGGGTGCATTTGTCAAGCCGAAAGGCATGACAAGCCACTCGAAGAAGCCGTCTGGGGTTCTGAACGACGTTTTATCAATGCTATCTTCAGCTACTCTTAACTGATGGAACCCAGTTGCCAGATCAAGTTGGGAGAAGACCATTGCAGCCACAAGCTAATCAAAAAAATCGTCGGTTCGGGGAAGAGGGTGCCTATTTTTCTTGGTCAATTTGTTTAACTCCCTATAGTCGACGCAAAGGTGAAGCGAACCGTCCGCTTTGGTTATGAACACCACTGGAGCACTCCATTCCGAAATGCTCCGTCTAATGAACCCCTTTTCGAGAAGTTCTTTTACCTTCTTACTGAGCTCCTTTCTCTCCTTTGGAGCCATGTGTCTGACAGGTAAAGCTACAGGCTTTGCATTATCCACAAGATATATGCGGAAGTCTATTTCCCGCCTCGGAGGTAAGCCTTTCACCTCCTCAAAGACATCTGGATATTCCTGGACTACTCTAACTGGTTGCAAATTCTCATCAGAAGCATCAAGCGACTCTAGATAACTAAGCATAACAGCATTCAAGGGATTACAAGAAATTTCTAGAGTGTTACCATGCCAAGTCAAGAGTCTAACTACTCTTTTCTCACAATCGAGAATGGCACTATTACTGGATAACCAGTCCATGCCTAAGATCAAACCATATCCCGAGAAGCCAAAAAAAAAGCATTACAACTAAACTCAACGCTGAGAATAAAGATTTTCAAACCCAAACAAACCATTGACAAGTAAGCGGGGCCCCCAATTGGATTTGAAACTACTAAGGGATCTTCTACCATACTAGTGTCCAGATGCGGAGATTCTACTAAGGCAGATGAAATAAAAGAGTGTGATGGGCCAGAGTCAAAAAGTGTGTGAACTGGATGATCATAAAGTAAACTACAATTTCTACAGAAATATTACTACCTCGTTCTTGCTGAGGTGCCACTAGCGCATGAACCTGACCCCCTGAAGTGGATCCAGCTTTCTGTCCCTGCCCTTTCTTCTTTGGGCAGTCCTTAGCTTGGTGCCCAGTATCTCCACAATGGAAGCAACCACCCATCTTCGCCTTCCTTTTTCGGCAGTCTTTTGATATATGCCCCACAATGCCACAGAAATTGCACCTTCTCTTCTCACGGGGCTTATTGTTCTTCCCTCCTTTCTTGAAGTCTGTTTCCTTAGCTTGTAAACCCTCTTTTTTCTCTTCCACCTTAGTCTCTTTCTTGCCGTTGTCTTCCTCGTGTAGGAACGCCATGTCCACCAAGTTTTCATAAGTCGCTCCCGTGGATACATGGGTCATAGCAAGCTGTGTAGAGGCTCATTCAAACCTTTAACGAAGCGAAGCGCCTTCTTGTGTTGGGTGTTTACTAAGTCTAGCCCAAATCTGGCCAACTGATAAAACTGATTAACATACTCCTTGATTGTCATACTTCCTTGTTTCAGGTTAGAAACTTCTCCATTTGCAGGCTTCTTTCAGCTTGGGAGAGGAATTTCATCTCAAACCTTGTCCTGAAATCTTCCCATGTTTCCACCGCCCTCTGAACATTGGTAATTTCCCACCAATAGGAAGCCTCGTCCTTAAGCAACCATACCGCTAGTTGTATCTTTTGCCTGTCATCAACTCTGAAGATGACAAACAGATCCTTAGTCTCCTTTAGCCAGTTTCTTGCTCCTACAAAGGACTCTGTTCCATAAAAGTCTTTTCCACCCATAGCCTTGAAGTCTCTACATGTTTTTGCAAAGGCATTTCCACGAGGAGGAGGAACCGCGGCCACTGGAGGAGGAATGTCTTCTGGGTCCGTGCCATTGGCCCTCTCTTCCAAATACCTCCTAAACTAGCCGGGTACCGGCACTCCTTCAGGAAGGTTAAGGTCTCCAGACATGCTGAAACAGAAAGGAAAGATTCAAAACGAAGGATAGAGAGAGATAGTGCATGTGGCTTTGGGGGATTATGTCTTTTAAAATATAACACTTTTTCTTGAAAAAATGCTTTATTAATCTTTATTTTGGAAACAATTTCAAAAACTTTTCTTATCTAGTAAACCTAGGCTCTGATACCAAGTGAAACACCCCACCTCCGTTAAGGTCACTCACAAAGGGAATGCCTTAACTTTGGTGGAGGTTTATAAGTAGTGTGTCACATGTTAATACGAGGGAGCAATATGATTAATGCATCAGGTGATAACTCGATATATATAAAGCATGCATGCGATTTTGTTATTACAGCTATCAACAACTCACTAAACAAAAAGGCGGCTTCAACAAATCTGAAGGGTCGGTCACATAGACTACCACATGGATTGGTACTCAAAATTTTATATGGATCGTCTAGGAGCGTTGTATGGGTCGGCACTTAAATAATTCGAGGATCGGTCTCTACAATTATACAACATAATCAAAGAATGGATCGGTCATTAAAAATGGAGCGGTGGAATGCTGTCTATACATGGGCCGGTAGTAAAAGAGGCGGTGGTACATTCATAATAATATGGATCGGTATGACAGCTGTACACAATTGTAAAGTATGGATCAATTATAAAACCCAGTGGCATTGTCGTAAATAAGTTTGAGGCTGACCCAAACTCTGTGCACTATAATTACGACACTACCACTACCTCCAAACTACACCAATCAATACCCCGCTTCTCTACCATTCAAGGGACCGATTTTTCCACCCCAAAGGGCTGTCTAAATCATTTCTCCACCACATTTAGGCACTCTAAGCTCCATTAATGGCTTCTCAAGCTCAATCCATCCTCTTTCAACAACAAATGGATCAAATCTTCTCTAAACTCCATTAAAAATCTTTCAAACTCAATCTAAGTGATCTCCAACTACCATTAACTCTATCTAAAGCCTAGATCCAACACAAGATCATCATGGATCCGGTGAAGGTCATCTAAGTGTCTAAGAGGTTGAATATCTACACAACTACCATCACAAATCAAAAGATCTCACCAATTCATTCGCAAATGCAAGTGAAATCTAGAGTGAAAAGAGATAAAAAAGTAGAAGATTGTTGTTAAATAGAAAAATGAGAGACATGAGTGAATTCATGTACTTTGTAAATCCAAAAGAGATAATGAAAAGTGCTTCCATAGTGGACTTAGGTCTCAATTGACCGAAACACTATAAATTCACGTGTTTTTTACTTGCTTTTGTAGTTCTTGGCTCCATGTTTCTATTCCATGCCTTTTGGTGAAGTATTGTGAAAATACCCTCAGTGTTGAGGTTTTTTTTTGATTTCAACATTTGGCACCTACCATGGGGACACGTTCATGCTTCTTTCAAATCGACTAGCCTTTGCATTGAAGTTCCAAGCCTGCTTCGACTATAGATTCTCTAAATCTAAGATCCAAGCCAGTTGACGAACTCTCGTCAAAGTTCAAAGCCTTATTCGAGATAATGTCAAAATCTGAGAAAACCACAAGTAAAACTGTTGGAGAAACCAATAACATTGCTAACTACGAAGTTGCACCGCATACTAACTGCTTTGAAATTGGAGAGAACTCAGTAGGTGGAGCCGGAGCAACCAGAGTTGGACTAGATGTTGTTGCGGCCAATCTAAACCAACAAATGGAGACTTCGAATAAAGCTTTAATGGAAACTAATAATGCTTTGATGGAAAAAATGAACGCTCTTCTAAATGCTCAAGCAAATACCATTCCATCATTAAAAGGTTCATGTCAACCTTGAAGAGAACACAAATTTGGCAGCTCTGATCATAATCGTAACGATAATATGGGAGGCCTCAATGAATGGGAAAGTGATAGAAACGAAGCTGAAGTTCAAGGTTCAAAGCCGAAAGCTAAAAACCATTTAGATCTAAATACCCGACGAGTTGCAAGTCCCACCAAGGGGGCACCTCCCCACGGTGGAGGTAAAAGGCCTAGATCCTCTACTCGTGATCGCTCGCCAAGAGGAGCATCCAGAAAAAAGATCGAAGTCTGTTCTGCAGAATGACACAACTCGAAGGAGTATATTGAGGATATGGTAAAGAAAATCATGAAAGATAGCAAGGCTCGCGATGACAGTGAAATTGAATGGGACTTTGCCCCCAGCAAAAATCCATTCATGAAGAGGATCAGCTAAGCTGAGTTCCCTAGAAAGTTCACTCATCCTACTCTACCTCCATACAATGGGACTTTAGATCCAAATCACTTCCTATACAAATATGAATGGAACATGAATGCATCCAAAGTAACAAGCGAGATCAAATGCCTATGCTTCCCTCTCTATCTAGAAGGTGTGGCATTATTATGGCTTACGAGGCTGCCACCCAAATTCGTTGACCGATTTGACTCAGAAATTCAAGGAGCAATTTAGGCTGCAAGCTACAAAGGCCAAGGATGTTATTTCTCTGACATCAATGAAGCAGAATCCTGGAGAGTTTTTTAAAGCTTTCCTCAAGAGTTTCAACACTGCTTTGTCTGAGGTGGGGAATCCCGAAGCCCGCATGATCTTAATGTCTCTAATCAGTGCCGTAGATGAGAAAAGCGAATTTGTTAGATGGATTAAAATGAAAGAACCAAACATGCTTGGAAAATACAATAAAAAAGCAGAGGAGTATATGAGCGTGGACAATAATCCTGTGCCTCTTCAAATTATTGATGGTAACCTACTTCTTGAAGCTCCTAAAAATGTTTCTACTCAATACAATAAGAAGAATCCTGGAGGTCAATAAAGAGGAAATGACGGGAAAGGTAATCGAGATGGCAAAAAGACTCGCTTCTTTACATTCGTTGAGCTTACTTGAAACACCCTACCTCCGTTAAGGTCACTCACAAAGGGAATGCCTTAACTTTGGTGGAGGTTTATAAGTAAAAGCCACAGATAAACTCAAGACAGATATAAATACGCATATTTTAAACAGCGGAAACCAAACAGACTTTTATTTCATCAATACGTGTTCAAACAAAACATTCCATAATTGTCTCAAAATACTTCCAACATTACAACCTCATTACTGTCTTGATTATTAAAGAAGCATAAAACATAAATAAAGTGACAAAAATCCCCATAGTGATATCCAAAGCCATAATCCGAGCAAAAGAGATCCAAATCAAACATCTACGGTCTTGGAGCTTGTAAAGAGTCTGACTGAGCTGAGTTGTTTCCTCCCTGTGGACCTGCAGGGGGGGACGAAAGAAAAGAAGACGAAAAGAAAATAGAGTCAAACATAAAGCCTGAGTAAATCTAGTAACTCTTCAGTATGTGAATAAGAAAAGGGCATGATAGATATAAACTGAAAATAGGAAAGTGTCACCAGCTAAGGAAGTGTCGTTTAGAATCGAATGTACTATCGCACCCATACTATATCTCTGCCCTACTTGAGTTTATTCTAACTGGCACCCCATGCTGAGGGTGAAGTGATCCCCATTTTCTAAAGATCGGCTCCTACTCGCGTAAAACTTGTGTCATACGGCCCCAAGAATTGTAGACACCTATGCTGGTCCCACCATGGGGTGTATAAAGACCCATGGTGGCAGCCCCGGCACAATTTCTAAAAGGCATAGGTTATACTACTGGTGTCCCCAGTGCCCTGTTTGTCTGCTCCGGAGTGTGTGCACGCCCGCACCTCGTTAGAACCTGCACTGTGCACCCACCGCCGTTGTTTTGACCGCTTACAATCAGCCCAGTAATCGTGCCCCACCCTGCCTAGTTACAGGGTACTGTGATACCTAACTTGGGTTACTGCTGAAACGGGTCCCTCGTTACTAGGGTTTTCTAGTCAAACATGTTAAGTGGTTAAGTGTTTGTATTTACCTAACCTCACCCATCAATTCTTATTAACATGTTGAATTTGGTTAAGTGTTTATAGTTGACTTAACCCTGCCATCTATCCTTAGCCTCTTAGAGCACCTGACCTCTCACATTAGACAGATATTGCTACGGTTACTGGATGTGCCGGTCGGTTCCGGGCAGATTTACACCGTAGCTCGGTCTAACCTCGGGTCATTATTGGGCTCAATGCTTAACCACCCACATTGGATATGTATTGTTGTGACTACTGGACAGCCGGGCGGGTCCGGGCAGGTTTACGTCACAACTCAATCCAACCTCGGGTTAAGCATACCGTGTTTTCTAAATTTTCATATTTTATCACTTCTCAATTATATGTAAATGTCATGTCTTTTATTCTTGGGTATAACAATTCATACTGCTTAAATGTCATTGTCGTTGGCATGTGCCAAACATGCCAACATATATATTTTCATGTTTTACACCCAACGTTATTACCCCCCGTTTGTACGTTCGCAACATTATAACAAATGTTGGGCTCAACACAATTCAGCCCAACTTTATAAACGTGAGAAAAGGGGAAATCAAGAACATGTAACATCTTACAATACATAAAGGTGTGTGGCGCATGAACTTGCAATTTAGCGATTCAACTAACATAAATTATGGGTCATGTGAACTTGCATTCAAATCAAAGTATAACTAAGTAGGTGACATATGAAATGGCATAGTTTAGGCTTATACAAACTTGGGTTTAAACATGTTTAACTTGGCATAATGTACCACAAAACTAACATGTTATATATTCACCAAAATGTCCAATTTTACATCTAATCATATAGCCTATTTCAACATGAACTTGCATAGTTTATGTAACCCAAACGATACTCAACATAAATCCAATTATACTTGCAATTAAACATAAGAATGTGTTCATAAGTTTTGGGTCATATAGGCATAAAAGGTCTCAAATCTATAACATGTTTACATAAATTCTAACTTAGACTATGGAATATATGTAGTCCATGCCATCGACATAAACATAAAGGGATGAATTACTAGTTTTTGCCACAAACTTGCAAGTGCCATTATTTTCATATACAATTGTTCAATAGGCTTGCATCAATAATTTTATGCCACAAATATCAATACACAAGTCATGGCAGAATTATTACAATACACAGAATTCGTACAATAACACAATTCTATTTTCATTTACATCGAATCACATCACAGTTTTTATTCATATTCTGAAAGGTCACTATACTTACAACGAATGCAGAATCTTGAATTCTGAATTCTGAAATTGAGATGCGCTCCATTGGGTGGATTAACATTGCGTTGAATTAATTTGATTAAGTTTTAATCTTCTTCTTCTTCTTAATTTGATTCGTCTCTAAGCTTCTCTCTCTTGACGGCTATGCTCAGTTCCTCCCTAGCAGCATGACGAAGCCCATCTTATTTTTTTGTGTGAATTTTTAGTTGAGACTTAGGGTGTATTTATAGATTTTTAAATTGTTTTGAGCCGTCAGATGAAGACAGGAGGATTCTAGACCATACAAAGTTCAAAGAGCCAATCAAGAGGTGACATGCCAGCCCTAGTGACACACCGAGCCATAGAAATTCGAGCCAGAGCCAGACCTAGCCAGCTAGGTCGACCAGGTAGGTCGATTGGCAGGTCGACGCCTAGGTCGACACTATGGTCGACCTGGGGTGGCCAGGTCGACACCATGGCCGACCCTATGGTCGACCTGGTCTCTGGGCGGGAATTTTCCCGCCCAGCCCAGTTTGAACCTGTTTTTCGAATTTCGAATTTGAAACTGAGCTGTTTGAATTTAAATTTTATTCTGAAACTTCCTAAGGTCATAACTCCTTCATACGGAGTCCTATTCACGCAAACCCGGACTCTATCTTAAGTAGAATTCCGAGACGAACGCAATGGCGTAGCCCATTTCCCTTAATTCTTTCATTTAAAATTAATTACACTTTAATTTGTGAAGCTTAACGTTATAGAATTCCCGAGGTGTTACATCACCCCTTTAAACAATACTCCGAAAAACCTTTACCTCACTACCAAAGATGTAGAACATTATCTAGGACGACCATCGCTAAATATTTTTATGAGAGAAGCGAATTCTAGAAATTCTATCACTTTCACAATCAACCTGGCCATGATATTAATGAATACTATTACTACTAAAATTAACTCCGAAATAAACTGACGGCGAAGGGGTAATCGAATAAACCCAAGCACATAGGAATTCTCCAAAAGCAAGAGGCAAACACTAGAAGTAACCAAGAGCATGAAGGGATGATCCAAGAGCTGCATAAACTGACACCTTTTTATGAGAAAGGAGCTCAAAATTTATAGAATACCAGCAGAGTATATCCGGGAGGGTATGTCCGGAAGGGAGTTCTGTAGCAAAAGGCCATATAAGTCAGAAAACTAAGAAAGAGGGATGCAAGATCTCCGCTAATTGAAACCCAAAAGGACAGAAGGAATGGTGGTATTAAACCGCTTAATACTAATACATAAGGAGGCAAAGGCATCAATAGTATCTAGTCAAAAGTATATAGAGATTATTTTGAACCAGCTTCCAAAACATCTACTACATAAACACCGAAGCGTCATGTTGATAAACAACAGACAAATCGCCCGAAGCTACCTTTCGGAAGATCAGGTTATACCCAAAGACTCCACTGGAAGGAAAAATGGAACCCTAGAAGGGATACAGGCTATTCATACTAATCTACTTAGTATAGACACCGATAGTTGTTCTGAACCTGTAGCTACTTACATACATTGTGTGGGCAAGCTCCTCTAAGTATTCATGAGAAAACCGTAAGCCTACACCTAGAAGCCACAACCGGGAGCAGAAATGGCTTCCGAAAGCCATTTACATTGACAAGCTCACGTCAATCTCGAAGAAGCCTCTACTGACCCGGATCTTCACTTTAGAAGCTATAATCAACACCACAAAGCGGTCGGGAGCTAAAAAATCCGAGACTAAGAAGAAAAGCGGCCGACTGAGGCTGCTGCGGGACCAATGGCCCAACAGCAGAAGGGGACCCGAATTCTCTGTAAATAAGACCATAAGGGTAACATTTTGGGCGATTTTCCTCATTTTGATTCTAGAGTAAACCCTAATTCTTAGATCAATTTGGGGATTTCCTCTATTCTATTCATGTATTCTAAATTAAAAATCAACAAAGAGCGAATCAATAATTATGATATTTCTTTATGAGTTTGCCACGCTATTTCCTAGTTATTGTTGTCGCAGCGTACTGTTTGTTTCCTACATGTACATGAGCGCTTCCCCATGCCTTTCCCAAACTAGGTGAAACACCCCTACCTCCAAGCTTAGACCTTTCCCTAAGCTTAGCGCGGAACCCCTTTCCATAAACTGTTAAGTCCCTCACCAAGGGTTGTGTTTAGGAATCTATCATCCCAAGGTAACTGTTGGCTCTTGAATCGCTGAAGTGTGATACTCACCTCATCGAGGGAAGTGTAACTATTCTTCCGGATTCTGGACCTTGATACCTATTAAACGGTGAACTAACTCAAACCTACGAAGGCTAAAAACTCAATTTTCCCTTTGGTCCACTTCCGTAGACCAATCTCCGGTGTTGACGAAAAATATCGTTAACATTTGAGCTCTAGAAGGAGTGCTTGAACCTCCGATCCTTTGGTTAACCTTCCCACATATCTACTAGTGTTGTTCCGTCACGGATTGGACTAAGGCTTTGAAGAAGCAAAGTTATGGGTAAGTGGTCCCAACAAGAGTCTTCAGAATCTCGAATGGATAAGCTGGAATTCACTGACCCTTTAGTTAACCTTCCCACATATCTACCTGTGTTGTTCCATCCCGGATTGGACTAAGGCTTTGAAGAAGCACAGTTATGGGTAAGAGGTCCGAATAAGAGTCTTCTGAATCTCGAATGGATAAGCTAGAAATCACTGACCTAAGAGTAACAGAAGAACAACGGCTGAGAGTGTATGCCTTGCGGATAATTAAGCGGAAAAGGGAAATAAAACAATATGCTTCCGACGCTTAGAATAATAGCCTTTCCTACGTAGGACAAATCCTAACACCTCCTCTAAGTGGCTCTACATCAAAGGATAATAACATTTTCTCTCACATAAGGAAAACTCTCTACAAGAAAATTAGAGGAACAGTGTTTGAACAAGAAATAATGAATGATTTTGACCACTTTACCAACAAATGGTCTGAAGGTACAACACCTCAACCACAGTATATTTTGGGAAGTAGGAAGAAAAATATAGGTAAAACAACAAAACTGGGTTGCAAAAGGGTTAAGTCCCAACGGAAGGAGAGAGGCTATTGCCAGGATTACCCAAGGGATACTACCTTACCAAGGGAAAATATCTACTTCCTCACCAAACACGAACTCAACTATTGGCCAATCGCAAAGAAATACCCAAAAGTCAGGAGGACCCTACTGCTATTACCACATGATAAATGGACATGAAACTAACCACTGCAAAACCTTTGAGGGAATGGTCATCAAATTCATCAACGAAGGCCGATTACAAGAGTTTATAAAAAGATCAGATCAAATTCAATAAAATTCCTTAGAGAATGGATTACCAAGCACAACCAAGGGTATGGAAAATACTCCTTTCAAAGTTTAAAGAAGCCCAAGATGAGCCAAACCGCAAATGGATCAAATCCCTTGTCATCACCAAAATTGGTCAGGACAAGTATTCCCCCGGAGGGGCATGGTGTGTTAGTCTTTCTCCATTCCCAAATCAGAGGCGGCTAGGTTAACACATCAAAAGCGTAAGCCTCCATTTCACACCAGAAATGGTCATGGAGTTGCATCTAAAATTAGCACGCCATGCCTTTGCTCGTAGAAGAGTATGCCTTGCCTCTGCTATGAACTAAGCACGTCCTACCTCTGCTCGTAGAAGAGCACGTCCTACCTATGCTTATGTTCCGCGTTACCTGCAGAAGGGAACAACAACCCCTACCATCGCCTGATGGTCAGGATATGGCACCCCTCGGAGGGGGTGGTGTGTAAGCCTCTATCAGTACCTACGGTGGTCAATATAGAGCATTAGAAGAGTAAACCTTAATTCCATGTCTAAAATGGCCCGGTTTAAGTTTCTAGGACCTTATCATCACCTATGATGGTCAGGATAAGGCGCCTCCTAGAGAGAGGTTGGGTAAGTCCTTCGGCCCTACTTGTGGATAAGCTAGCCAAGTGCACGGACGCACAAGCCGAAAGAGTGGCCAACAAAGCATGCACATCCTCTTCTTTGACATTAAAAGCCTAGAAAGTGGCTCAGGAAGCACATACAACCTCTGCTTCACAAATCAAATCCAAGGGGGATACCCAAAACATCAATATGAGAAGTGGATTTCTGATACTCAATCTCTAATTGCCTGAGCAAGGGATTGTTCAGGTCTTCTATATCAATGCCCGAATCTAGTTGGTTCGATTATTCACAAATACCGGAAGCGGATTTTCGACCTCCTACTTTAATAACCCAAATCTGGGTTGGATCAAATCTTCAAAAGTGTCGGAAGGGGAATCCCGATCTTATCTCAATACCGAATCCGGGTTAATTCGACTCCCCACAAAGCCCAGAAGCGGGCTGTCGGTCTCCTAACTTAATGCCCAAATCTGGGTTGATTCAAGTGTAGATCACAATCGGATATGAGGTTCCGTTCTCGACACAAATATCCAAATATGGATTGATTTAGAATCTTAAATTTAAACAAGAAGGAGCTGTTCGACCTTTTTGGTAGCTCAAATACAGCTCGGAACTACACTTCCATTATTACTAAGGATAAACTCATGGACTCCTCACTTGCCTAGGGAAGCGTCTTTTAACTTATACATTCATTAGTTTATTATTCAAGCATGTCAAATATTTGTACAAACACACAAAACACTATTAATCCCCATAGACATTTCATATCTCCCGTACTTCGGCATTATTAACCCCGTTGACAGCGAGTGGCGTTTTACGAAGGCCTATAAGGCAAACTTCTAACAAAGTGTGCCGAATATGTACACCATGTCATGGTAAATCCATAGCGAGCGAAAAGCGTTTATGCCGGAATGTGTGATCGCATGTTAAGTGATACAGTTATAGATCCTACCTTTGGTTATGAGTATCATTATAAAATATTACATTTGACATGTGATATACCAAGTACTTCATATCTTACATAATTATTTACAAAACGATTGCAAAATAGACGTATCTCTAGAAAAGAGAACACCCATACTCCAATACCAGCACTTTCGTATAAGCATAATCTAGCTCTTAATAAAGCACCATTACAAGTGTTTATCATGAGTATCAAGGTAAGGAGGCAGCTTTCCGCACTTTATCCAGGATGTCAGCAGTTAGGTCAAGTTAGGAATCAAAGGGAATTTCAAATCCATTAGGTGTATGAACCGGAGGACACTTACGAAAAGTCCCACTTTCCAGCAGGCGGGCGTCATAACCACGAACCAACCTCGACTAATATGTATGGACCTCTCTTAAGAATTGGTCCTTATTCTCGCCAAGGAAATCAAGGAGAATCCGAGGATAACAGCTATAAACCTTCTCAAGATCCCTTAAAATGCAATATCGTGCCAAGGAAGAAGACTTAATAAGAGGAAGTTTCTCCCGATGATTCCTTTTCAACTTAACATAATCTTCTAAGAAGGCCCTAGTGAGTAAATGCGAGCCCGAAGACAAGTTCTGAAGAATGAGTCATTATATTATCAACCAAATAAGCACATTCATCATGGATATTCCTCTTGATCATACAAGACTGATCTTTTAATGGTGTTAGTTACAAATTGACGCCTGTTAAATTTAAGTTTATCTAAAGGCAAATTTCCAGGAGCGAAAGTAACTCGTGGAAGGTTCCAGCATTTGCTCAGGTGTAGGTCCACGCCACGTTCATCTAGGCACCCTCTGTGAAGACGTCTAAGCAGGCCCCTCCTATGATTACCTAAAAAGGAGAAATCTATGGTTTCATATCTACGATAAATTTGTTACAAAAAGTTTACAAATGTGTCTTTGTCTTCAATTAACATCCAAAACAAAGCCATAAGCCCAAAATTTTCATTTAAGAGCCTTTCACATCGCAACCGTGTCGCTCGCAGCCTAGGAGCCACTTATTTCTCTTTAAAAAGTAGTAACTTCATAACACCCTTATCAAGGAGGTGATATCTATGGGAAAATGTGTTATACTCGTCCATCTGTTTATCTAGTTCCCTAGTGAGGCAAATCGCTTCTAGATGAGTCTTTCTAAGAATGGAATCCCTAAAACTTAACCGTTTACCTCTCGTATAGACAAAAAGAATTATTGGTTGATTGACAAAGAAAAAGCAAAAGAATCCACATATAAGAGAAAATGCCATACCTCATAAATAGGAACAAAAACTTGTGGATTTTCAACAGGAAAGGGACTCGGAGAGTTCGCGCCTTTCCCCATCCTTCGTGCTTCTAGAATGCCAGAGGGGCCGACTGAGATATGATCATCTTTAATGGATTCAGTACCTTTGCCACATACTTTGTCTAAAGTATCAAAAGCCGATAATGTACCACCAACACCTATGGAGGAGTTACCTTTGTCTTCCTCTTCACCCATAGTAACATTGGTACGCTAGGAATTGTCGTCATTGGCACGAACAGCCTGTGATGACGTCATAAGGTCTCCTTCATCATTGGCACATGACTCCTCGAGAGGAACATCTTTAATAAACATAAGTTTAGATACATCAATCACCCTCCTCGTAGAAACTTCTTCTTTCTTCCTTATACAAGATATTTTAGACATAAAACTTTCCACCAAGGATGGGTTAAGAGAAGAAAATTTTAAATCTGAACATTTATCCATGTTGTCTGCATAAATAAGGAGGAAAGAATCTTCGAAAGAATTAACAATGATTTCATATAAAGTAGTATGAAGGAAACATGAAGTTCTCCGTTTAGCGTCACTAACTATACTAGAAAACCTGGTAAGCAGTGCTTTTTACTTACCAAGTTTGATCTTAAGGGAACCGTTCTCTTTCTCTAGAAGGGAATTGTGATCATGGATAGAAGAAGAACGAGAATCGAGCAGGCCGATGTCCTCTTTGGATTTCTTTAGGCTCCTCTTTAAAGCATTATTTTCTTCGACCAAGGCTAAGTAGGATTCTTTCCCCAAGGCAACAGAACTACTAGCTTCCGAGAGAGCATGCTCCAACCTTGTTTGCTCCACAGCTAGCCCCTCTTTTTCAAGAACCAGAGCATCTTTTTCCTTCTTCAAAGTCACGTTCTCTCTTTTAAGCCTCAATATCTCAGAACTAGGATCTGGAGTATTGTCTTGCATCATAAACCACCGCTTGATTGCCTATAAAGGACATAACAGTTAGGAACAAAATGCTTGAAAAAGACAAAAAATTGGAAAGAGGAAAACATAATACCATAAGTAGTTGCTCTACAAAGGCTTGACAATTTTGGGGAGAATCAAATGAGGAGTCGACACCGAAAAAAGCAGAAGAAGGAATAATCTGGCCAACTATTTCATCGAATTTATCACCATTAGTTGGGTTGATAAAATCACGAGAGCCAATGTCCTCAGAGGAAGAAGAGAAGCTCATCGCATGATGCAACTCATTGGAGACTTCGGAAAACCGAACACAATGAGGGTTCGAGCCAAAAACCTTCATTGGAGAGGTAATCTTCGGGATATCGAGAACCACTAGAATGAGCAGCTAGGTCCCTCACACCTTTAGACCTCTTCGGCAGAGAGTCTTCTGAACCTTTCTCCAAAAATTTCCTCTTAACATTTTCCCTAGATTTTAATAATGCATTCTTGAGTGAAGAAAGGACAACTCTCGGAACCAAGGAAACAGAACAATTTTACTAGACACAATGCAAGCAACTTCAAAAACAGACAGTGAGAAGGAACGGAAAGAGAGACAAAGTTCAATTCCGTCTTAAAGATGAGAAAAGGCATACCTGAGTTGTCAAGGGATAAAGGAGAGTTGGAAGAGAAAGAAGCATCTCTCCCCAATGACATAACAGGGGACCCCTTGCTAAGTAGGACCAAAGGTGGTTGGCCAATGATGAATTGACCAGCTAGCAATAAAGAGTACCTCCAAAGGATAGAAGAGGTAAGCAATAGAGACCGGTTACCAAATTTTCTAGAGGAAGCACCCAAGGCATCAATTAACACCTTATCCGTGAAGCTTGGCAATTTGGGAACAACATCTACAAAGAGGAAGACAGGAAATCAAAAAAAAACTTTCAGGTGAGCATGCTTAGGGGGAAAACCTCCAGTGATACCCGGAGGGCTTCGGATAAAGAAAAATTAATTCTCCCAATCTTTGAATCTTGTCGTTCCCTCAAACAACAGTTTCTTCATGAGATTTGCACGGAAAATTTGAGGATTGGCGTCACTAAGTTTGGAAGGATGAACCAAATAGTAAAGATTGGAAGGACTCAGAGAATCATTACCCTATTCTAAAAAAAAGTTCTAAGCCCAACAGGTAGGTGTTGGGAGAAAATTGAATAACAACAATTCCCAAGTGCTGTAGATAATGATGAAGGAAATTCCGAAAAGGAATAAAACCTCCATGTCAAATATGGACTGTAGAAAAAGCAAAGTAACCCTCCGAAGGAGAAGAAATTGTATCCTTTTCACAAGGAGGGATGGCGTCTACCCCCGAAATCCCAAAATCCTGGAGGATTGCATCAAATTTCTCTTGAGACGAAAGCAAAGAATGCTTCCCAACAATGCTAACTTTCCTAGAGAAAGAAAGATCGATAGGCAGAGGGCCATTCCTATCAGGTTTGAAAGCAATGTGCTTCTTTCCCATAACACCAGGAATGATCTGTTAAATTTTACGCAGTAAGGTAAGATCAATATCCAAAAGGGTAAGAACCTTATTATTCTATGCAAAACCCATTAGTGGCAGAATATTTTATTTTCAAATGCTACCACAGAGAGATAAAAGCAAAGTTAAAACGCTAATTTAAGCTTTCAAATTTGGAGTTGTTCGTTTGAAACTGGTAACAAGGAAGCTAAAAACATGGATGACTTACCGATATGATTATTTAAATAGCTGATACTTCCTTGGGGTAAGTTTTTCAGGGAATGATAAAGGAAAGGAGTCAATAGGGAGGAAGTATATAAATTGAAAGAGAGAGATAGTAGATCCGCTTAAAAAATCTGACTTGAAAAGTCGAAAAAACACTTCACTAGGGTGGAAAAATGTTACTACCTAAATCAACTTTGAAATAAGCTGATGGTGAAGGGGTAATCGGATAAACATAAGTGCATAGGATTCTCCAAAAGCAAGAGCCAAACACTAGAAAGAAGCAAGAGAAGGAAGGGATGATCCGAGAGCTGCATAAACCGACACCTTTTTAGGAGAAAGGAGCTCAATATCTATAGAATACTGGCAGAGCATATCCGGCAAGATATATCCGCAGGTTATGTTCGGAAGGGGTTTTGTAGCAAAAGGCCATCTAAGTTAGAAAGCTAAGGAAGAGGGAGGCAAGAGCTCCGCTAATTGAAACCCGGAAGGACGAAAGGGCTGTCGGTATTAACCTCTTAATACCGATACATCGAGAGATGAAGGCATCAAGAGTAGCAAGCCAGAAGTATACAGAGATTATCTAGAACCAGTTTCCGAAACATTTTTTAGGGATTGTGGAATGGATCATTAAGGCAAAACAAAAACTAGAGGGGGGGAGATGAATAGTGTTTTTGAGAATTTAAACAAAATCTAAACTTATATTAATTAAGCACTACAGGAATAATCATAGACATAGAATCAAACACAAATGCAAAGATAAACAAAAATAAAGTACAAAAAAGGAAAGAACACACCAGATTTTATACTGGTTCGGAATTCACCACAACAAAATGGCCATTTCACAACTGTGGTTTTACAACTGCCACAATGTAGCAGTTGTAAAAGATGCATTGGCTCTAAACAAAATCTTGTTTTTGGGTCCAAACCAAAATTTTGGCTCCAAACCCAAATATTAACTTGTATTTACCGCTTTTTCTCTCCTTGGTAACCTAAATTGACTTTCCCCAAATTTACATTCAATCTTCGTCTTCCTCCTCCCTCCATTGAAAATTCTCAAGGCAGCCCACCACCTGAAAACCCGTGCTCACTTCCGGGATTCGCTTCCGCCTTGCTTCTCCTTTCGCCGTACACCCTCCCCTATGTTCGGCGTTGCATCGGTCTTTGCTCCTCCCCCAACCTTGCAACTCCTTACAGCAAATCTGCACCAGAGAACAAACAGCCATCGCACCCAAGCTCACCCTCGCCTGAACCCGACTACACGTGCGAAAGCTACGCCTGAGCCACTTTGCCACCACACCGACCAACAGAACAGCCTTATCACAGTTGGATTTAGTTTGCTTCCCTTTGTTTTGGTTTTGCACCTCGTCATCGATGACCAGAAACAACTTCGATCTAGTTACAGGGTTTTTTCTGTGGTTTCGTGTTGCTTTGTATTTCAGGTTTCTTGGGAACTTACGAAGGTGCGGGCTTTATTTCATTTTTTTTAATGTCATGACTTGTATTGTTACTCAATGAAACAAAGGAATGACTGCAAAATTCTGTAAAGTTTCTTTTGGTTTTGTACATTGCTATATGTTTTCCTACAAGGTTTCTTAATTCAAATCTAGTTGACTGATTTTACATTTTGTGTGCTTATGTTTTATTGCATCCTCTCACAATTATGCATGGTATAAATAACTATCAAGTATAGAAATTTATTATTATAGGTCTATTTTCTAAAAAACATAGAATGTTCTGTTTAAAATGTTTATTGCCATAGGTTTATCCTTTAATGCTAATTGTGACGGAAAAGTCTCATTTTTGGGTTGTAAGATATGATGAATTGCATGATATAATGTGATTCAATGGCTGAGGAAAAGTCTCATTTTTGGGTGTTTCTGTAAGCATGAATGTTTGTTTGTACAAGCATTAGTTGCACTGATTACTGATCATTTTCTTGATATTCTTACATCTATACATGCCTAGATGTTTATTTATAATGCAAAATACTAGCATATTTATTAAGAGTTATTTTATTTTAATCCATGCCTAAGGCTATGTGTTGTGGGCTATGGATGCTTTAGCTGCTGCTATTGTTCATCGTTATTATTAATTTACCATGTTCAAAAATCAAATGGCACCTTTATTTTCCTCTCAGTGTTTAATATCTTCTTCATGCCTTTATTTGCATACTATGTATAAGTTAATACTAATGCGTATCAGTGAATCATGTTCTTGTTTGTCTTGCAGGCTTACAATGAAATCCCGCACTACCGTTTGATAATTGGTAAAGTGAATCCCGAGGACATATGCACATTCCTTATGACTGTAGTTTTCATTACTACGCCCATAAATTATGAACGATGATAGTACAACTTCATTCAGTCAACCATCTTTTGAAGTCATAATATTAATTAACAAAATATGTTTCACTTATTTTCAGTTTTGCATACTTGATTACAGAGGCGCCAGGCTAAAGACGAACCACTAGTGTTGGAGCACTTTCTGTATTAAAGCACTTGCTCCTGAGGTTTGAGCTTTTACAGTTTTTATGTTTTTGTTGTTAAATAATATATTTTTTAATATATAAAAAATACTCAAATAAGCTTGCCTAAAAATCACAAATCAATACTGAGAAATGTGAGCAATTTCTTAGTTCCTCATGCAACCAAACAATTTATCAACGATAAAAACAATTGAAAGATGTAACAATAACAAAGACAAAGCCAGATGTTATTTTTTGTTGTGTTATGCTTTTGTTATATATTTGGCACTAACTGCACAAATATATAACAAACGGGCAGGCAGCTTGGCAGGTAGGCTCCATGACTAGCACATGTAGTACACAATGATGCACAAATAGACAGGTTATGCTTGAATTAAACGCTTCAAAGCTAGCAAGAACATATGGAAAGCAGGAAAGTATTAGCATTGAAATTTATTATTGACATTTGCAGGAAAGTATTAGTACTAACATTTGCAGTGATGTTCGGACAGGTGGACGTTATTATACTATTGTTTAGTTGAAGAAGGATGTTCATTAATAGCTCATAATTATGCAAAAAGTTAAAAGTATTGAGGCATAAGCGAAAAAATGTCTACACCGTCTTACCGAGGGAGATCAACTTTAAGCAGAATGGTAGAGTTGCGTTCCTTATCCAAGGTACTGTTTGATTTTATGTTTTAATCTTTTTTCAATCATTGATTTTTAGGTAGAATGGCGGGATGGGATCCAAATCATTTATCATATTACTCTTCGGTGTAAGTTGTTATTTTTGGGGTTTCGGATTTTATTATATCATACATATTTTGTTTACATTTGTTTTGCTTCCACCACCTCTTAATTTTGATTTTCTCTTCCCTGTCTTGCATTGTTTAATATGCATCAACTTTGAGTTGTACACAATGTATATGAGAGTTGAAGCAAACACCGATTGTTGGGTTTTGATTGGAGGGCGTGGTAGTGTTGAGGATGTAGTTATGGAAGATATCATGAGGGGAAAACCAGGGTACTGGCACTTGAATGAGCCAATTCATATTTTGGTCGAGGCAGAACTACCTATTGATAACATAGTTGCCTGCTTAATGCAATCTTGTGACATACTCGAAGATCTATTCAAACCTGTGGATATGCATTTTTGTGGATAACTTGTGCTTGTACTAAGTTTCTTTGTATCGTTCAAGTATGTGATAATGCATGAAATGTTTTCTAAAACTCATTGTTTGTAATACTGAAAATTCGAGTATTTTAATAAATTAGTTTGCAAATAAGTGTAATGTCTAATTTGCTTATGGAGTATTACCATATTTAATGTATTGTTCGTTTCAGTTATTATGCAAATCGCATTTGAATTTATATCAATTTATACGAAGTTAATTCTCAATATATATGTATACATATATACACACACACACGTAGTCACAACGGTGCAAAATAGTTGTAATAAAATATATCACAACGGTGCATAACTGTTGTAATAAAGTTTATTACAACGATTGAAAATAGTTGTAAAATAAACATCTTACAATGGTGTTGCAATGGTGCAGAAAAGTTGTAAAAGATTTTAGTCTATTATAACTTCTTAATAAACGACGATTAGTCCACCGTTGTAAATTGTATATTACTCCTACGTCCAGTCCCACACAACGCCGGATTGCGCAGAGTTTTATTATTATATCAATATCTAATTACAACCCTCATTGATTTCACGGCTACAAGGGATACCACCGATTCCACATACACTTGATCAAGTATACCTTCCTTGATTTCACTGCTACAAGGGATACCACCGATTACTTTACACAACCCAAACAATTACAAACAGCCCTATAACTCTTTAATAGCACTTGATTCCGAGAGTAATGGGTAGAGAGTGTAGAGAGAAGAAGACTAATGAAAACATATCTGAATTTGGCAGAGTATAGGTGTAGATATCATAAAAATGATAAAGATTAATGGTGTAATGAAAGGGAATGAAGATGGAGAAGAAGAAGTGACCAATATAATGTGTGAAATGTTGCAACATCTCAGAACCGTCATAAATAGTGGAAAGACACTTCCTTTCAAATTTGAAAAAATGATAGTTATATGTCGACATGTATATATATGTATGTCGACATATATATGTACAAAATTGAAATTTGAATATTTTTCAAGTGTTTTGATATATATATATATATAATTCTGTAAATTCTTGAATTAAAATGTAGTGTTATAAATAAATATTATAAAGTAGAAAATATATGAAAACATAAATATAAACTATATAAATATATTTATAAAATTATAGAGTTTAAAACTATATAAATATTAAGTACATAATATAAATATTAAGTACATAAATCTATAAAACTTAAGTTTAAAATCAAATAAAAATAGAAAGTAAAATAGAGAAGAAAGAGATTGAAGATAGAATTTGAAAACAGAATTTGAAATTATTTTGAATTTGAACCAGGTGTGCTATTCAGAGTCTTACATAATCTAGACTCTATAACTATATTTATCTTGAACTCTTGAAATCCTGAATACTCATGAGTCTTGAAATATCTCTGAATTTTGAATCTCTAACATCTTTAAATTGTATAGTCTTTAGTAATATTTACTATATACAAATCCTGCATATGTTTGTATGTGTGTGTGTGTATATATATATATTCTAGATAGAGATGTTAATATATATTTTATAATCAATTAATATTGAAATAAGGTTGTTGTCATCAAAACTCCACTATCCAACAGTCTCCCCCTTTTTGATGATGACAACTTTAGTTTATAAAATGTCATACCTGTATATACCTGTTGATGATGATCCGTCAAATACTCCCCCTGTCTAAATGAATCCTATAAACTATGTCTATATTTTATAATTTCTCCCCCATTGGCATTATCAAAAAGAAATTCTAAAACTACTCCCCCTAAATCATATAACTCTCTAAGTAAAAACCTATAAGTAACTAAGTAACTTCTAATTCAAAGTAGAATACTCCTCCTTAATCTATATAAACCTATAATAGTAATTCCTAACATTATGATGATTAAATACAAACCAATCCAAGTATCATATTTACATTTGTTTTATATCAATTATACAAACCAAATCAAATCAAAAGCACATCACATCATATTTTTAATATATACACTTTTCAAGTTATTAAATCCTAATAAAATTCAAACAAATCAATCAAATCAGCCATACCAATCAATTAAACATTTCTTAGGAATTCAACCCAACCGTCTTCTACAAAGATTCGATCCTTCTTGATGACTTCCCAATCCTTATCTTCTTTGGTTGGTTGAGCCTTTGCGAGATTATTATCTTCATCTCTGAAAAAAGAAGAGATTATCCACCTAATTGCATCAAAATGTTTCTCTTGCTGTTCAAACATCTTTATTTAGCTTTATTCGAGATGACGCTGGTTCATAGAATTAAATAAAGGATATTCTTGAAAGAATTCAAGGTTTCTTCTAGATTTTCACTAAAAATATGATTTTGATTTTCGATGGATTTGATAAGAAATGAATAAGGGAAAAGGAGAAATAGAATAATGAATTTTTCTAGAAGAAATAGGCTTAAATATGGTTTGGAATTCGTTGGATTTTGAATGGACATGAGTAGTTATTTAATTTTAAAATTTGAAACAATTTGAAAATCTAAATGTTATATGTCGATATGTACATAAATTTATGTTGACATACCTTATTAATAATTTTGAATTTTTTTAAAATTTGAATCTTTTGAACTTATGTTAAACTATAATTAAATCTTAAATTTTAATAGAGAGTTAAAGATAATTTTAACATAAATAAAACTCCATTCATTACTTAATAAAAAGCAAATACATCGAACTAATTAAGATACACTAAATACGAGATTCGAAAGCAAAACATAATTAAATACATAAAGATATATTAAACTAAATAGTCTAAATTTTTGATGATGATGAGGGACGTGAGATTCCAAGCTTTCTTCCCATCTTGACCATGAACTTGGTCATTTTGGACAAGTTCATCTTAAGCTTATTTTGATTATTGAAAATTTTAACTTGATTTTGAACAATCGTTTCTTTGGAAATGCTTCTAGTGTTGGTTGGACACTCACCACTTTCTAAAGAAGTTCTTCTTCTTCGACTTCAATTGGCGCTTGTTCTTGTTGCATTCGAGATTATTTGGCTTTGAATGTTTCATATGGCTTGAAAGTGAGAGGAATTTGCATGAGATGTATGTTTGATGAGTCAAACAGGCATAAACTCTTCTCCATGAAGATCAATTCCAAAGTATTTGAAAATTCGAGTGAGATAAACACCATAGTAGAGAGTGTTTTCTCTTGAGGACAATTCTATGGGATTAATTTCATTTAAAATCATGTCGGCCCAATTGATAGTATATCCACCCATAATAGCAAAGACAGCCTTTTGAACTTTGAGAGTTAAATTATTGAAATTTCCAGAACGGGGAGTGATGGTATGTGGAAGTAGAAGTTTACGATTCTTGTTTTTGGACGAAAGAAGTAATTTTTGAACTCTATTGAAGCATCATCAAATATATCATGCTAGATCTCTAAACGATTTCATCAATTTTGAAATTTGAAAAATCCGAGCCCGTGCGTCTACAATTTAGAATAGTGCCTAAGAGTTCGTCATCGAGGACAATTTGCGTGCCTTTAACGCTACTCCAAATTTGATCTTCGTTTCCTTCGTAAAATCCGCGATTAAGATTCGCATAGAACATCTTGACAAGTTTAGGATAACACACTTCGTCGTTATCAGGAGAGTCAATTAAACTCAAGACTTCATAGTGCTCGAAGAGAGAAATAAGATCGTTGGAAGGAAAATCTCCAAAGATGATGAAAGCACCCCGTGTTAACCTTAGCATTTGCTAGATAGTCAGCATAGGTTTTGATAGCCTCTAAATCATTATAAGGATAAACTTTGATTGTTTTGGTTATTTTTAGTTTTTGAGATGTACTTGAGGAAGCCATTGAATTGAAAATTTTAAAGAGAATAGATGCGAAGAATATTGTGTTGAATTGTGAATGAAAGGTAGAGAGAATAGGTGTATATATAGAAATTGAATGGATATGAATTGAATAGGCACAACTTTTCAGAATTAAATGACACCTTTTCAAACCTTGGGATTTGTGAAAAGTTGGAGGGAAGTTTGAAAGTTTAAACCTTTGAAATTCAAAATTTGACTTTCAAATTACTGGTCGGATATGTTGACATATAGACATATGTATGTCGACATATGTATATCGACATATGTATGTCGATATATGGACTCATTATCAAGGGAAATTTGATTTTTGTTAAATGTGATTTATATTATCGATTTACATTTAAGATTTAATGATTTCCTGAAATAATTCTAATCCTTATCGAACATACAAATAATTTATTTTATTATTTTATTTGTTATTTATTATTATATTATTATTTTGGAATTTCATATTCAAGTTTAAATTTTAAAGTTTTTTAAATTCAAAACAAAGCAAACAAACAAAGTAACCATTCAACCAAATAAAATAAAAATAATAATTAAGGCATACCTTGTTTTAAGATCCTTTTCTTCAAATTTTCTAATCTCTGAATTACCGTAAAGCATATATTCAAATTTCTGGTTTCTAGCTCTTCATCACTTGATGATGAATCTGAATCATCTAATGTTGCTGCATATGCTTACTTTCTCTTTCTCGACGAATTGTTGTTGTCTATCTGTTGAGTCTATTTATCTAGACATCGACCATCATTATTTTTTGAACTTCCTTGATTATAATTTTTCCTTTTATTTCTCAGAATTTTTCTAAGATGATTTTTCATAAGAGTCGTTCTTCATCATCTTCACTACTCAAGTCAAAATCATTTGATGTTGCTTTTAATGCAATAGATTTCTTCTCAGTTGACCTATTTTCTATTCACTTTTGTATTTGGACTTCAAAAGACATCAGATTTCCGATTAACTCCTCAGTCTTCATTTCATTGACATCATTGGCTTCTTCAATTATCAATGTTTTATGATCTCATTCTGAAGTTAATGAACTTAATATTTTTCTGACTTGATTTGTTTTAGAATAAATTTATCCAAGTGTTGTTAATGAATGCACTATCTCTTGAAATCTGCAATACATATCCGAAATAGACTCATTCTCATTCATTTTTAATAATTCAAATTGATTAATTAACATTGCTATTTTAGTTTGTTTAACTTTACTAGTTCCTTCATGAGTAACTTGTAAAGTTCTCCAAATTTCATTAGCAGTTTTACATACTGACACTCTATTAAACTCAATCGTATCTAATGAACAAAATAACATATTCATGGCTTTAGAATTACTTTGTGCAATCGTCTTTTGTTCATTTTTCCGTTGTGCAAAAGCAGTTGTGGATTCAAAGAATTCATTTTGTGTACTATTCCATGTGTCTAATCCTACCGACTGTAAATATATTTTCATTCTACATGTCCAATATGAATAATTACTACCATTAAACAGTGTCGGTCTGACAGTGGACTAACCCTCTAGAGAACTATTATTGCTACCAGTGTTGGTTGCCATTATCACTATTTTCATAAATCAGATTTTGACCTTTTTGAAAGACCTTGCTCTGGTACCAATTGTAGGGATTAAGGAATAGATTGTTAAGGCAAAACAATGGGGGTGAATAGTGTTTCTGAGAATTTAAACAAAATTAAACTTATATGAACTACTATATGAATCAAACATTACAGAATCATAGACACAGAATCAAACGCAAATGCGGAGATAAACAAAAATAAAGTATAGAAAAGGAAAGAACACACCGAATTTTATACTAGTTCGGAATTGCTCCTACGTCTAGTCCCACACAACGCTAGATTGTGCGGAGTTTTATTACTATATCACTATCCAATTACAACCCTCCTTGATTTCACGGTTACAAGGGATACCACCGATTCCACACACACTTGATCAAGCATAACTTCCTTGATTTCACGGCTACAAGGGATACCACCGATTACCTGTCCTTGGTCTCACGACTACAAGGGATACCACCTATTACTTTACGCAATTCAAATAATTACAAATAGCCCTATAACACTTCAGTAGCACTTGATTCAAAGAGTAACGAGTAGAGAGTGTAAAGAGAAGAAGATTAACGAAAATAGAATTGAATTTGGTAGAGTATAGGTGTAGAAATCATAAAAATGGTATAGAATAATGGTGTAATGAAAGGGAATGAAGATGGAGAAGAAGTGATTAAAAATTCAAAATCAGCCATTTTTTATAATGTGCGAAAGGTTGCAACGTCTCAGAACCATCACAAATAGTGAGAAGACACTTCCTTTCAAATTTGAAAAAAATGACAATTATATGTTGACATGTATACCATGTCGACATATATATGTACAAAATTGAAATTTGAATATTTTCCAAGTGTTCTGATATATACATAATTCTGGAAATTCTTGAATTAAAATAAAGTGCTTTAAATAAATAAAGTAGAAAATCATATGTAAACATAAATGTAAACTACATAAATATATTTATTAAATTATAGAGTTTAAAACTATATAAATATAACGTATACAAAATACAAATATATAAAGTGTAAATCTATAAAAATTAAATTCAAAATCAAATAAAAATACAAAGTAAAATAGAGAAGAAAGAGATTGAAGATAGAAATTGAAAACAGAATTTGAAAATATTTTGAATTTGAACCTGGAGTGCTATTCAGAGTCTTACATAATCTAGACTCTATAACTATACTTATCTTGAACTCTTGAAATCTTGAACACTCATGAGTCTTGAAATATCTCTGAATTCTGAGTCACTAGCATCTTTAAACTGTACAGTCTTCAGTAGTATTTCCCATATATAAATCCTGCATATGTATATATATATTCTAGATAGAGATGTTAGTATATATTTTATAATCAGTTAATATTGAAATAAGGTTGTTATCATCAAAACTCCATTCTCCAACAACATCTACTGCATAAACACCGAAAGGTCATGTTGATAAACAATTGACAAATCACCCGAAGCTACCTTCCGAAAGATTAGGTTATACCCAGAGACTCCACCGGAAAGCAAACCGGAACTCTAGAAGGTATACAGGCTATCCATACAAATCTACTTAGTACAGACATCGATAGTGGTTCTGAATGGGCAGCTATCTACATTCATGATAAGGACAAGCTAAGTATTCATGAGAAAACCGAAATCCATAACTGGGAGCAAAAATGATTTCCAAAAGCCATTTACATCGACAAGCTCAAGTCAACCTCCAGGAAGCCTCAACTGACGGGACCCTCACTCCGGAAGCTATAATCAACACCATAGAGTGGCCGGGAGCTAAAATATCGGAGACCAAGAAGAAAAGCGGTCGATAGAGGCCCCAGCAGGCCCAACGGCCCAACAGCAAAAGGGGCCCCGAATTCTCTATAAATAAGACCCAAGGGTCACATTTGGGACGATTTTCCTCATTCTGATTCTTGTATTCTTTTTCTATAGAGTAAATCCTAATTCTTAGGTCAATTTGGTGATTTCTTTTATTTTATTCATTTATTCTAAATCAAGATCAATAAAGAGTGAATCAATACTTATGATATTTCTTTATGAGTTTGCTATGTTAATTCCTAGTTATTGTTGCCAAAACGTGTTGTTTGTTTCCAACATGTACATGAGCCCTTACCCGAAACTTTCCGCAAACTAGGTGAAACATCCTTCCCTACAAGCTTAGACCTTTCCGCAAGCTTAGACCTTTCCACAAGCTTAGCGCGGAACCGCTTTCTACGAACTGTTAAGTCCCTCACCAAGGGTTGTGTTTAGGAATCCATCATCCTAAGGTAAGTGTTGGCTCTTGAATCGCTTAAGTGTGATGCTCACCTCATCGAGGGAGGAGTAACCATTCTTTCGAATTCTAGACCTTGATACCTAGGAAACAGTGAACTAACTCAAACCTACGAAGGCTAACGACTCTTTTTCCTTAGGTACACTTCCATAGATCAATCTCCGGCGTTGAAGAAAAATATTGCTAACAAATGACGACACTTGAAAAACTTAATTGAGGAGTTGATTAGGAAGAACAAATTGTAGCAATATGTGAGAAATCCACAAGCTACAAATCCTTATGCAACTCCCCAAGGGCAAGAGACACCAAATGATCAATATGATCCAAGCAGCGAAACTTCAGCACGAATTAATGCAAGGCCGGTCATAAACTAGTGACCAATGGTGGTGCTCCAATTTCAGTGGCTCGGAATAAGCGAATATCATTGCCACAACTTTATTTCATGCTTTACTTTGTGTTTTAATTCATGTTGTATTAAAACTTCATACAACAGTCTGTAATATTTTACAAACACTGTATTGAACATTAGCTCTGTGACTAAAAGCATATCTTCCTAAATAAATCTCCTATTTGCAAAAAAAAAATTGTCAAATCAAAATTTGCTTAAAGATGATTTTATATTACATGCCATCTGTCGACCGCTTGTTCCTTTAAAATCTTACAAAGCATGGTGACCCCAACAACACTGATTCAGACAACAAATACTGCGAATATCAACGTGCCCAAATGCAAAAATAGAAAAGCACTGCCTTGAAAAGTGAATGGGAAGGGTTATAAAGATTCAAATAGCAAGCAAGCGCCACGACAAACAAATGAGAGGGTTGTAACTTCTGTCGAAGGGAAACTTTCCTGAGTGAGAAGTCCAAGCCCTTAGTTCCTTAATTAATATAGCCTGCCAAGTCAAGCGTCCGAAAATGGAATTGGCGCCGTCCCAGCAAAATGATGCAACAAGAAAACCCCCCAAAATAAAGCAAATGCTTCCTGAGTGAAGCACATGGTCCTCCCCGAGCGGGGGCACAAAATCTGAAGACCTCCCCGAGGAGGAAATAAAATATAAAGACCTCCCCGAGCGGGGGTACTGAACACAAAGACCTCCCCGAGCGGGGGAATAAAATATAAAAAACCTCCCATAGCGGGGGCACGAAATCCAAAGTCCTCTCTAAGCGGGGGCACTAAGCACAAAATATAAGTCCTCCCTTAGAGGGGCACAAAATATAAGTCCTTCCCCAGTGGTGGCACAAAATATAAATACCTCCCCGAGCAGGGGCATTAAACCCGAAGCCCTCCCCTAGTGGGGGCACAAAATCTAAAGACCTCACAGGGGCACTAAATTCAAAGACCTCCCCGAGTGGAGGCACTAAATTCGAATTCAAAATTTGAAATCCAACAAAGTTATTGCAGCGGGCCTACAAGTAGACAATCGACAAACCAAAGACTAATTCATTTACAATCCAAAAGATGCGGTCGCCCTAGCCTTGGAAACTTAAATCAAAATTCCAATTTGAACAGGTACACGTTTCATGAAATATGAACCGTCGTACAAGATTATATAAGTCATTAAAAAACGATGCTAGGAATATACAGTTGTTATGTGCCGATTGGTCATTTTTGAACATCGAAGCGAATACAGACTAGAATGTCGTATATACACAGGTAATTTTGCATAAGTTGATTAAACAAAACAGTTCTATGTAGATACGTCATTCAGTTCAAATTATAAAATTCGTCATAGCTAAATTTTTAATGATGAACTAACCTTCTATCGATAAGGGCAGTCGATAGCAAAATATTCTCCCGAAAACATGCAATGTTTTCTTATTACATAACAAGGCGTAGCACTGGAAAAACATGTTTGAGTTATCAGTTATAAAGACAAATCATTGATTGCCTACTAATGCAAAAAATCCTTGCGACAACATCGAGTTGCGAGCATTGCAAAGATAACTTCGAAATCCATGCTTTCAAACTCTAAACTAACAGAGTCGAGATCTAGTTTCAACTGCAAAACATTGAGATCGACCATCCAGCTCAAACCTTAGAGGACTAACCTCCGACTCAACAAGTAGAGATGCCAATGTCTAGGAAACTAATCCTCCAAAGTAGTTTGTATCTGATCCATCATCGAAAACAATCCAATTCGCTACACAAGAGAGTACTCGTTCCACATGTAAAATGTATGTTCTGATCCATGCCTATAAAGAAGTAAAAACATGAATGATCCAATAGCCTATATATCAAGATAAAACGTTAATTTTGGAGTTTAATTTTTTTTTACAAAGCGAAAATTATAATCTCTGAGGGGCAAATGTTATCCACTAAAAATCATGCATATGCTAATGGATCTAATTCAAAGTTAGAATTGATGGATCAGACAATACACTCAATGTGTATCGGTCGGTCATGTTGTAAACAACTGGTCGGTCAATTACATTGTAAACAACAGGTAGGTCGGTCATGTTGAGTTCAATGGGTCGGTTTATCTCGGGCTTATGGATCGGGCGGGCACAATTACATGGATCGATCATTCTTTAATTTACTTGGATCGGTCGATACCAACTGCTGACTGGGTCGGTTACTCTTCATGGGTCGGCAACAATATTACCATGGGTCGGTCAATACTAACAATCCCATGGATCGATTAACTTAAAAATGTGTTGGATAATATGTAGTTCTGGTACACGAGCATCAAGAAAGCTTCGTTTCATTTTACGTAAAGCATTTATATAGACTCTGTGTTCATAGTGGAAGGGAACGCCACGTCAGCATGCAACACAGAACGTATGGGCGTAATGTTTCCCCATTGTAACATGTAACGTGAGTATGTGATGGCAAATGCCTTAATACGGGTCGGCTTATTTTCTTCCAAGCAAAAGCAAACTGGGCACATGGCAGCCATATAGGTCATCATTTCATAAAGCAACAATGGTTTGGCACTATTAAAAATTGATGGGTCGGTCTGTAATCTTGAAAGATGTGGCATCAGTTGCATTAAATAAAATACGGAACATTTACGTATTGGAGATAATATGGTTGGTCACAAATTCATACATTAAGATCGAACACGTTAGCTTAGCTTGGGAAAATCTAGGCGTGATAGAATATTTACCAATTTAAGTAGCGTGGTAGAAGTTAATACAAGGGAGCAATATAGATTAATGCATCAGGTGATAACTCGATATATATAAAGCATGCACATGATTTTGTGGTTACAGCTATCAACAGCTCACTAAACAAAAAAGCGGCTTCAACAAATCTAAAGGGTCGGTCATATAGACTACCACGTGGATCGATACTCAAAGTTTTATATGGATCGGCCAGGAGCGTTGTATGGGTCGACACCTAAATAATTCGTGGATCAGACTCTATAATTATACAACGTAATCAAAGAATGGATCGGCCATTAAAAATGGAGCGAAGGCATAATGTAGATATATGGGTCGGTAGTAAAAGAGGAGGTGGCATATTTGTAATAATATGGATCGGTATGACAGCTGTACACAGCTGTAAAGTATGGATTGGTTATAAAACGCAGTGGCGTTTTCGCAAATAAGTTTAAGGCCGACCCAAACCCTGCACGCTATAATTATGGCATTGCCACTACCTCAAAACTACACCTATAAATACCCCATTTCTCTACCATTCAAGGGACCGATTTTTGCACCCCAAAGGGTTGTCCTAATCATTTCTCCACTACAATCAAACACTTCAAGCTCCATTAATGGCTTCTTAAGCTCAATCCATCCTCCTTCAACAATAAATGGATCAAATCTTCTCTGAATTCCATTAGAAATATCTCAAACTCAATATAAGTGATCTCCAACTAGCATTAACTCTCTCCAAAGCCTAGATCCAACACAAGATCATCATGGATCCAGGAAGATCATCTAAGTGTTAAGAAGTTGAATATCTACACAACTACCATCACAAATCAAAAGATCTCACCTATTCCTCTACAAATCCAAGTGAAATCTAGAACAAAAAGAGAGAAAAAGTAGAAGATCCTTTTAAAGAGAGAAATGAGAGATATGATTGAATTCATATGCTTTGTAAATCCAAAAGAGATAATGAAAAGTGCTTCCATAGTGGACATAGGACCAAATTGACCGAACCACTCTAAGTTCTCGTGTTTTTTTACTTGCTTTTATAGTTCGTGTCTCCATTTTTTTATTCCATACATGTTGGTGAAGTATTGTGAAAATACCTTTGGTGTTGAGGTCATTTTTTGATTTGAACAAAAAGATTGGAGATTAGTGCAAATATCAGGTTGCTAAGTGTATTGGACATCCACAAAAGTGTCAATACCATCAATATAAACTTTAAGCGTAGTTGGAAGCTGTTTACTCAGAATATTTCAGTCAGAGCATTTGCTAAATAAGATTTGTTTTTTCTCGCCTTAGTGTTGGCATCAAAATATTTAAAATTTCCTATTCTACTGGCTAACCAATTCAGACTCGGAATCATCAGAAGAACAGAAGGAATCCTTGTGAAAATGGTTCAAACAAGAATAGACGAAACTCCCACTCTAGCACGTTCAACAGTGGAACTCCAAGTTTTTATAATAAATGGCATGCCTCCTATAATAGCCAAATCTAATTCCAACACTCTTCTTCTCTCATCAGCCAACGAGAATTTGAAGTAAAACATACCTTTCACAACTTGAAACGAAGCCTACCCCTTAATTTCTGAGCACTACAATAATGATTACGGAAGGTAAGGAACATTTGAATCTAAGAAGAACCCTATTAGGTAATCCTTCCAAACATTAACCCCTTCTTGAACAATGTCAATAGGAGGGACCAGATTATCTGGCATGGTAGAGAACTCATGGGAGGAGTAGGAACTTGCACGGTAAGGGAGTGAGATGAAGAATGAGGAATATTAAGGAGCATTTGTTGTAGAATTTGGAGGCTTTGAGGGAGGAACTACTAGACTAGGGACGACATTCACTCATAGGTTATGAGTAAGTAACAACTGGAATGGTCACTGAGGGTTCACTGGAAAAGGAAGGGTCAACCACAACTCCACTAACTACATCTTGTCTAACCACAATCAAAAGGATCAGAATTGAAACTGCATTGCTCAAAATCAAACCAACATACAAGGTAGTAGGGGGAGAGTTCAAAATTTTACCTGTGTCAGTTTTCCATATTCAAAAACAATATTTTGTAAGTTTTCCTAATTAAAGCATTTAGAAATCTTTATTGTTCCCCTAGCATCCCATGTACAGGCAAGAATTCATAAATACTCAATAGAACAAATCAACGAATACAAAAAAGTTTTGTAACACTAACAAATACGCTCTGTTGTATGTATACGCTCAAAATCAATATAGGGCTGTAACGACTCAAATTTTATGGTCGATTTATTCTAAATATTTAATATGGTTTTAAATATTGAGTTGATAATATAAATGGATTTTATATTAAGTTATCGATTTAATAATCAATTTTGATTTAATATCGAATATACTAAACTATCGTAATACGAAAAATATTTCGATTCGAGATATAAACTGAGTCAAAACAATTTAGATGATCAATATATATTCTATTTGAATATAGACGACGATAATAATAAATTTATTACCGAAGAATATATTTGTTTTGAATTTAAATATTTTATATCAATTTAATATGGACTATATTCTGTTGAGTTCAGTATAACGCTATAATATTGAAACGTCAGTTGGTTACGTTAAAATAACGATCCATGAATTCGTTTAATGGACCCCGAAATATTTGTAAATGGATAAGATAAAAATCAAAACGATATCTATTTAAAAAGTGTAAAAATCTCTTTATTTCAAATCGATTAAAATTCGAACTCAAATCACATTAATGTTTGGTACCTTAACCTATAATCTATAGTGTACTATGTACAGGGAGCTAAGTTATCTCTCATTATAAAACCGCGACCAAAACCCTTTTTTTGTTTCACTTCCTCTCATTCTCTTCTGAACATTTTAAAATCCAGATTTACTCTTCAAATCTCAGGAGGATAACACGATCGAGTGAACGATGTTGGGTTCGCATACCTATAGTCTTCAAATTGGAAACCACCTTTTACATGCAAAGTATTACAGAGCTCGAGTCCAAATCGATTGAAATTAGGGGTTTACTGGCACTTCAATGTGGTGACGTCGGAGGATCAAAGGAAGTGCCACCCGACCTCAAAAAGGCATAACGTGTTAAGTGATAGGGTTTTGAGGTATTCATCCACCAAGAGCATCGCAACTTGTACGGAGTCGAAACAGGCATCGCGATGAAAGCTAGAGCATCCTGAGGGGTCGCGACAGGTAGCGGAGGGGGTCGATGTTGGGATTTGTTCCTATTGAGTGGTGCGATCTAGGGATTTTGGACTGGCTGTAGGTGTTGTTTCTGATTAGGGTTCAAAGCTAGAAATCTTGAGCATTGATCTCTGATTTGGGGAGCAACTACAACTTCCTGAACGTACGTTTCCATTAGGGTAGGGTTTGATTTACTGAGATGAAGTGGAGTTTTATTTTATTTTTCTGATCAATGTACTACGGGGATTTGAGGTGTTTTGATTCGGCAGTGGGGACAGAATGAGGGCTGTAAATGGCAGAATGGTCTGGTTTTAGATCAATAATGAATATAGACAGTGAAGCAGGAGCAGTGAGAGTTGATGGTTGTATTGAGGACAATTTATGGTTGATGAATGAAAGGTGTTCGATGAATTGTTATAATGAATGATGGAAGTGTCTGGATGTTGATTTCAGTTTAGGCTATTAGAAGTTTCGCTCCGTTGGTAGGTCGAATTTAACAAGGTATATATTTACGTAATTTAAGATTCATAGAATCATTTTATTTATTGTTCTTGGTTAATGTAATTAATAGATAACTAATTTAAATAAGTAAATTTGGTTAATCGAAAATAAAATTTAATGATTATAGGTGTTATATAAATTCCTTTGAGATTAGCCGAATGGAGCGTCGTGAAATACAGAATTAAATTGGATATTTGGCAAAGGAAAATCACGGTGAGTAAATCTCACACACCTTTTATTTAGAATTATTTACATCAGTTAAAAATAATTGTTTGTTGCTTGTTTGGTTGCATTTAATATTTCTATGCATCTTAAATATATTAGTTATTTAGGCTTGGTGTGTTATTATATATATATATATATATATTGGTGGTTGGATATACCCGCAGTCTCATTAGCGGATGCCCGCGGTACCATTAGCGGATGAATACCCTATACGCCCCACGCTAGGATAGTGGATGACCTTTTATACTGCGATATCCTGCCTCGAAGCAGGATGGGTATTATTTTTGTTGACTAACGTCTGTGGATGCAGGAAAACAGGTTGGAGGGATCCAACTAGATTCCTTAAAAATATTATTATTTGTTTGTTTCACATATATTATCATATATGATGTGTTGATTGATAATTGAGTGGTTTGATTGTTTAAATATCACTGGGGCCAAAATGTTGATTTATAAAAATATCATGAAAGAGATTTTAAGATTTAAAAAGGAAAATTCTATTTTCAAAAATAGAATTTGAATTTAGAATGGGCTAAAAGTATTTACTTGTTTTGAAAATAAATAAAACAAGTATTGAATTTATAAACGATGTTTATAAATTAAATAATATAATAAACTGAAGTGAATTTATAAATGGTGTTTATAAATAAAATAGATCGATTTTCATTGGATAATCAGATAATTGAAATGAAATTATAAACAATGTTTATAAATAAAGTGGAGAAATAGTCATTTGATAATTTGAATATTTAAATTCAAATGTGAATTTAAATAGAAATGGGGAAATCGTTTTAAAGAAATAAACGATGGAATTTATCTGATGTTCAAAATATAAATTGAACTTAAATAAATCCATAAGGATTTATGATTTGAATTCGATTAATTCGAATTTATTTAAATAGAAGTTAAACTGAATATGAAAATAAATTGGGTGTTATGTATATAAGTTATTATAAATAGAAATTTCCAAATAAGATTTGGTTTTATTCGAAATGGACTTGTATAAATATAAAACAAGTAAACGTATAAATAATGTTATAAATATGGTAAATAAATTATCAACAGATAATTGGTAATTTTAAATTCAAATATGAATTTAAAATAGGGAGTTGAAATCATTTTAAAAAGGAAACAGGGGTTTTATTCTGGAATTCAGAATCTAAAAGGAGTTGGATTTCAAAAAGGGATTTGAAATGAAAAACTTGTTTTAATATATAAAACAAGAAAGATGGATTTACAAACGATGTTATAAATCTACTGAAATAAATTATCATTGGATAATTTAGCAGTTTAAATTCAAGGAAGAATTTAAAAAGTGAAATTGGAAAATGTGCTGAAAATAGAATAATTTATTATATTCCTGGATTTAGAATATAAACTGATTTGAGAAAATCCAAAGGATTTATAATTGGAATTCGATTATATCGAATTTTATAATGTATTTATAAAAGGAATTTGGATTTTGAAATAACAAATCGAGTATAAATAAATGTATAACCGAGTAAGGATTAAGGAAAAATCGACGATTACAGATAATCAGAATTTTTGAGTTGAATTGGGAAAATTGGTTTGATATATATTAAAAATATATTAGAATGGAGTTGAATTTATTTTAAATAAAGTTTTAAACATTCATATATTAAATATAATTAAAACGAACTCGCCGCAGCGCGACAATTCGTAAGTCAGCGATTCGAATTTCAATTGAGTATACAGAACTCAATTTAAGTCGGAATTCTTTGAAATAAGAATCATCAGGACCGATTTGATAATAGTTTTCTAATGGAAGAGAAAAATCTAGATTTCATCAAATAAATTTTGAGTTATGTCAAAATCAATTTTTCAGAAAAGCAGCGCCATAACCATTATAAAACCATAACAGTTTATTTAATTTTATAAAAGGATTTTAAGCGAATAAAATCCGAATTTCTATTTAGAAAATTTCAGATTTGAGGTGTAAATTATATGTGAACTCAAGTGGAGTAATGAATTGATTTTTTAAAATAGAAATTAGATTTTTAATTATTGAATAGAATTAACTAATTTGAATAGTAATTAGTTAATGAGATTTGGAATTGATATTGGGCTTTGAATAAGTGAATTCGATTTGGAAATTTATTCAAAATCGAAAAGGAAACTAGAATTGAAATTGGAATTCAATTTGGTTATCAGCAAGTTAAATATTTTATTTGAATATGTTATGTTCAAACAAAGAAGTGAAATAGGCTAAGAAGCTAATTAAAGAATAAATGGGCGAAACTGGATTCAAACGATTGGATTGAGTTGAATTGAATTGAAAACAGGTGAACATGTGCTAAACAGGTATGGAATGAAGAGAATGAATGTAACACCCCGCCTCCGCTAGGGTCACTCGCAAAGGAATGCACTAGCTTTAGAGGGGCATTATTGGTAAACATGCACAGAAATATCACAAGACAGAACATATAAAATAGCGGAAGTAAAATCAAACTTTCATAACATGAATAAATAAGGTCTAAAGCCTTTTACATCAGAGTACATCAAAACCTGTCTTGCAATAGTAAAGAAGCATAAAGACTTTTTCATAAATTATTCCCCAAGTAAAAACAGTAAAGTAGCCATAGCCAAGAAAAGTCCAAGCCATCCATGATGACCTTCAAACAGAAGAAGTCCGAACTAAACAGCAGTATTTCCTCCCTGTAACCTGGGGGGGAAACGGAAGAAAAGAGGCGAAACAAAACGGGTCAGTCAAAAAGACTGAGTAAGCCCTATCTACTATTAGTATAAAACTAGTAGAGTTAACTGACATGAGAAACTGAGATGAACATAAGCATGATAACAAGATAGATAAGCTAAATCAAAATAACAGGATGAACTACTGAACTCAGGTAAACTAAGGTGTCATGATAAATTACGATGTCACATCGTCAGGTTTCTATCAAGTATAATATTCCCAAGATATCTATCACGTATCACGTCCCATGGTATCTATCCTGTATGCCCGCTCTGCACCTACCGTACTAGTATCCCCACCGTGTCATGTGTTAACCAAGAATGACCCTTACTCAAAAGTCGTGTAACGGTCCATGTCAACCTAATATGCCGCATATATAGGTTACTCAACTCATATGTTTTATTACATGTACATAAGTTCAGTCCTTTGCCGTACCTCGTACGGGCTTCCTCATGTCGTATTATCCTTGAAATCGTTTGGACTGTCACCCTTGTTCTAGCTAGGCTCTTCCATATGAATCATCGTTTGAACTACTAGGACTTACGCCACCTAGCACCACTAGGGATTACGCTTACCTATTGCACGCTTTCGTATTTCGGTTTGGGTTAAACCACCTAGGCCACTAGGGATTACGCTAACCTTCAACCGCGCCCTTTTTCCCACGCATTCATCGTGAATCGTTTTTCTATAACTGTATGCACATGTATCACATCGTGCCATCCGAATCCTGTCACAGGGCAAAACAAGAAATACAGGACTCGGTCGGGAGCTTTAGATTTATCTGCCGATGCAGATACTAAGGTCTGCTTTTCTACACGTGGCTATGGTCCCACGAGACCCCTCCCTCAACTAGTGAAAGGCAACACAAGAGAAAATCTTGCATGAGAACTACACTCCGGCCAGCCCACATCCTACGGCCTACCTCACCCATAATTAGATAGCAATTATGGTCTGTTGGGTGTTCCCTGCCTTTCCGTACGTACACGCTTGACTCAAGATGGTAGATGATCGACGAACTTGCTATCTCGGGCACCTTATGTATTCGTCGACTCACTGCTATCCACCCCAGTCTTTAGGTCGCTCGCATAGCAACCAAGGCATATTCTTGGTTCTTCTACCGCAGACCTCAACCTCTCGTGAGCCTAGTATATTGACCTGGCAGCTCACAGAGGGATCCCAAGAATATCCTCATGTTCCCCGAAGCCGCTGCTTCGTTACCCAGTTCGTTGGAGCCTTTATCTAAATCAGATAGTCTGCTCCTACACGCATACTTAAACGTTGACCTAACGTATCGGGTTACTAATCTATCTAAGAAATGGTCCAAATTTCCTTGACTAAGAATTATTACTTAGTTTCCCTTAACTAAGGTTTACCACTTAGCCTTATTTCCATAATCCTTGTTAACGATGGTTATTTACCTAATCCTCCGAATTAGGGTTTATCTAATGGGTTAAGTGTTATCATTCAAGTCCATGACTTAACCCTATCGAGTCAAATTGGTCAAGTACCAGTTTACTTTAATCCTATCGGATTATCTTGCTAGATTGATTAAGCATAGATTATCTTAATCCCATCCAATTATCGAGTCGGATTGGTTAAGTATAGGCTGGCTTAACCCCATCCTCTAATTGTACTAGAATGGTTAAGTAAACTCTAAGAAGGTCTTGTGACTTAACCTTATCAGGTCCGCGTATTAGATTGGTTAAGTGTGGATCACTTAATCCTCATCAAATCATCATGTATAATTGGTTAAGTATAAGTTGCTTAACCCCATTAGATTATCATGTTAAGTTGGTTGAGTATTGGTTACTTAACCTCATTGAATTACCAAGTTTAGTTTGGTTAAGTGTTTAGCTTAACCCCATCGAATTACCGTGTCGAGATTAGTTAAGTGTCAATTACTTAACCCCGTTTAATTACCGTGTTTAGATTAGTTAAGCCTTAATTACTTAACCCCATCTAATTACCAAGTCGGATTAGTTAAGTGTAAATTACTTAACCCAATCTAATTACCAAGTCGGATTAGTTAAGTGTAAATTACTTAACCCCATCTAATTACCAAGTCGTATAAAAAGGGTTAAGTGTCATTAGGCAAATCAAATCACTTAACCTACCCAACCTTGTCATGTTTTGTTAAGTATCATTAGCCTAATCGATTTACTTAACCCCTTTATCCATGTCATATTTGGTTAAGAGTCATTAATCAAATTAACTTAACCCTATCATGTGGCATTAATTACTTAATGCACCCCAACCTCTCACATTAGACTTTGTTGTGGTTACTAGTTAAGCCGGTCGGTTCCGGGTAGCTTTACACCACAACTTGGTCTAACCTCGGGTTCAAGCACAACATGACCAACTTCTCACATTGGGTCCTATTGTTTGCAACTACTAGTTATGCCGGTCGGTTCCGGGTAGCTTTACGTTGCAAACTCAACCCAACCTCGAGTTGGCCACACTTATATTATCTAAGTGTCATGTTCATCATGTTTCCAAAACATGTTACAAGTTTTTCAAGCATTTGGGTAGACCTAACTTAATAGGTAAATTCCCAAAGGGTAGACCTAACTTAATAGGTAAATTCCCAAGCTTATGTTTTTATGCATACTTACATGTCAACTTTCATGTTATATTTCAAGTCATGTTTTCAAGTATAAACACATGTCATATTTAACGTTACATGTTGTCATGTTTATACCCATTTACCCAAGTCATATTCATGTCATTATGTTTTCCCATAATGTGAACCCAACGCTTTTTAAACTCGCATGTACGTTCGCAACCACGTAATGGATTAAAAGAAGAGACTTGGCAAAGGCATAACAAAAATGGATATTAAGCCACAAGTTAATCATGGTGGCGAATGAGGCACAAATGTGGTCATTAGCTTGCATGTTACATTCTTAAGCCTCACAAAAACATGCATAAACCCAAACTTGGTACATAAGCGAATCATGGTGACAAAAGACATGGAATGATGACTAGTAACTCGCATATATCATCATATAAGGGTTATGACTTCATATGCAAGTTGACATAAAGATTATGAAGATTCTCATGTTGCATAATGCAACATTTCAACATAAAGGTTGTAGCTTTTTGCTCATAAGATCAAGATAATGACTTCATAAACTTGCATAACATGATAGCATGCATCATTCTCAATGATCAAACCCAAACTTTCAACATGAACATTTAACTTCATAGTTAATATCTAAGAGTAGGGAAGGGCTTACATTGCTATGAAGGCCTAAATCGATTAAACTAAAGCTTGTGATGAAGCCTATGCATGTCATCACCCAAAAACCCAAAGATGAACACTCCAAATCCATAAAAACCCCATCTTTATGAACAAAGATCAAAGCTTTAGCCTTGAAATCAACTTGAGAAGCTCTCATACTAACATAGGGACTCTCTAACACTCTCATGATAATGAAACCTCTCATAGAAATGAAGTGGAGGCTAGGATAGTTGAGTGGAGGCCATGAGAGTAGAAATTTGGCCATAGTTTAGTTACATGAGTGAATAATGAGGGTTTAGGATAGGTTAGGGTCTTATTTATAGATTAGGCAAGTGTTTTAGGTCATAGGATTAAACCTAGATTCAATCCAAGCCATCAAAGCATGTCTTGGGGAAGAAGTCAAGTGTAGGAACCATCTAGGGCCTTTAGATTAAAGATGAACCATGAGAACCATCCAAATGCAAAATCTGCATTTGAGCGAATCGGCCCACGGGTTGACAGCCAAACACCCTGGATTAACCCCTAGTCGACCCAGCGGGCTCGGGTCGACCTCAAAAATCGGCCGGTTCGGTTATTCCCCTCTCCCAATTCGCTGTTTTGAACATTTTTGCATATTTATTTATTTAATTTTCAATTATATATATATATATATATATATATATATATATATATATCAATATATATATTTCTCTGCGCAACCCATTTCACTTAATTAAGTATACTTTAATTTGGGAATTTTTCGTGAAACTTCGCGAGGCCATATCTTGGTCATACGGACTCCGATTTTCGAAAACTCGGACTCTATTTCGCGTATTTTTCCGAGACGAACGCAATGGCATAGCCCGTTTCCCTTGATTCAGATTTTACAGTTTAACTCTGTCTCCATTTATGTTATAACAGGTTATTGAAAATACGGGTTGTTACATTCTCCCCACCTTTTAGGATTTCGTCCCCGAAATCTCCAAGTTAGGAAGAACATATCCTACCATCCATCATCCATCTACTCAAAACATCATCCACAAGCAACCATTGTCCTTAGATGATTTCTAATGCTGTATGAATATATGCAAAACGTGTGTGTACATGTTCCTTAGCTAATGCTAATGATCAGGCCTGAATAATCTTTCTAATGCAAAATATGTATAGTGCCATGAATCCAACATGTATGCAAATAGTCCTAGTCATATAGATACTATATGCGTGCACAATCATTCATTCATATGCAACAACCGCATGATAACACATTCAATTTCATCCATAAACAAGTATAAATACTCGTGCATATGCAATATGAAATGTGACCGAGTCGAACTAGTATCTAATGTGTATTCGCGCATCCACGAGCAACCAATTGCAACCACTTGCAACCATATCAATCATAACATGTTTCAAATACATGTTTACATCCATAGGGTTCTACCTAGGATTCCCTGAAACAGGGTCGAGAAGATAAACAAGACAAACTCCTTATGGGGTTTGTAACAAAAAATAGGACCGAGAGGATGTCCACAAAAGATAGCCTACAAGTAAGCTCTACAGAAAACAGGGATCAAGGATATACTCCCAAAAAGAGATATCATGCGCGTATCTAGTCTTTGACCATCAAAGTCGTCTTTTAACTTCGCGATTTCGTAGCTTCTTATTCCTATTTCCATAACATGAGCTTTAACTCATTTCTTCGTCGCCTCTCGTTCCACTTGCACTTATCCTTTTCCTAGAATACTTGACGCAAACATGACTGCGTACTCATGATCTCATGCAAGCTTTCCAAAATTCACTAATGAATCTCGGACCTCGTACCACAAGGTATTCCACATAGAAGAACTTTCTCTTGAAAGTAAACAGATGCCAACCAGGTTATCAAGCGCACTTACTAAGGTGATTTCTATAACCCATGCATAAGTGAAATAAACCATCCGTCTTATCGGCGAACACCACTCGATTGGGCTTCCAATTTCCCATAAAGGCATCAAGGGATTCTAAGTAACTAACCATGACCGAACCCAAAAGGTTACATTGGACTTCGAGGGTATTACCAAGGCTAGTCAAGAGTCTAACTACCCTCCTATCAAAACCGAGAGTGGCACCCCTTACTGGATAACCACTTCATCGCTAGAATCCATCCATAGCTTAAGAACATAAGCATTATTTCCAAACTCAACACTTGGCATAGACATTCCTTAATCCAAACAAGTCATGTATAAATGGACTGATTCTCCAATAGGACTTTGAGACAAAAATGGGATTCTCTATTACGCTAGTACTTAAGGTGCAGAGACTCAACTATCGAAGCAGACTTAAATGATACGATGATCAAACCAAAGTTCTAACGGGATGATAGAGAAGAAAAACTAAACCTTTAACAAGATCGTTACCCTCCTTCCGAGGCACCCTAGAAATGAGAGCATACTACTGCCCTCCCGATGATCTTGTCCTTGTCCCACGATACTTAACTATCTGTCCCGTTCCACCATGCCAAAGGTACTCTCTCGTCATGGGTTTCATTGTTCATCTTTCTCTCTCATTCTGAGTTGAGCCATACCAACAAGTTGCTTATCCTTAAAATCGTATCCTTTATCCTCTTTCTCACTATCCTTTCTTATAACGCGGCCACTGGTCTCCCGAGAACAGCCTCCATCGCATGGAAAGCACTTTCGAAGATAGAAAAGACTAGTCGTAGTTAAAACCACTGTGACTACAGATGGAGGAAAGAAAGGAAAAGAGATTCAATCAAGGAAACCAGGATAGTGCTAATGGCCTTTGGGGAATAGCCTTTTTCTTTTTAAAAGAAAATTTTCTTGAAAAATGCTTCTTTGTAAACGGTTTTTTTTTCAAATAGTTTTCAGAAGGTCTTTAAAAACTTTTGCCCAGTCTGGTAACCTTCTGCTCTGATACCACGTGTAACACCCCGCCTCCGCTAGGGTCACTCGCAAAGGAATGCACTAGCTTTAGAGGGGCATTATTGGTAAACATGCACAGAAATATCACAAGACAGAACATTTAAAATAGCGGAAGTAAAATCAAACTTTCATAACATGAATAAATAAGGTCTAAAGCCTTTTACATCAGAGTACATCAAAACCTGTCTTGCAATAGTAAAGAAGCATAAAGACTTTTTCATAAATTATTCCCCAAGTTAAAACAGTAAAGTAGCCATAGCCAAGAAAAGTCCAAGCCATCCATGATGACCTTCAAACAGAAGAAGTCCGAACTAAACAGCAGTATTTCCTCCCTGTAACCTGGGGGGGAACGGAAGAAAAGAGGCGAAACAAAACGGGTCAGTCAAAAAGACTGAGTAAGCCCTATCTACTATTAGTATAAAACTAGTAGAGTTAACTGACATGAGAAACTGAGATGAACATAAGCATGATAACAAGATAGATAAGCTAAATCAAAATAACAGGATGAACTACTGAACTCAGGTAAACTAAGGTGTCATGATAAATTACGATGTCACATCGTCAGGTTTCTATCAAGTATAATATTCCCAAGATATCTATCACGTATCACGTCCCATGGTATCTATCCTGTATGCCCGCTCTGCACCTACCGTACTAGTATCCCCACCGTGTCATGTGTTAACCAAGAATGACCCTTACTCAAAAGTCGTGTAACGGTCCATGTCAACCTAATATGCCGCATATATAGGTTACTCAACTCATATGTTTTATTACATGTACATAAGTTCAGTCCTTTGCCGTACCTCGTACGGGCTTCCTCATGTCGTATTATCCTTGAAATCGTTTGGACTGTCACCCTTGTTCTAGCTAGGCTCTTCCATATGAATCATCGTTTGAACTACTAGGACTTACGCCACCTAGCACCACTAGGGATTACGCTTACCTATTGCACGCTTTCGTATTTCGGTTTGGGTTAAACCACCTAGGCCACTAGGGATTACGCTAACCTTCAACCGCGCCCTTTTTCCCACGCATTCATCGTGAATCGTTTTTCTATAACTGTATGCACATGTATCACATCGTGCCATCCGAATCCTGTCACAGGGCAAAACAAGAAATACAGGACTCGGTCGGGAGCTTTAGATTTATCTGCCGATGCAGATACTAAGGTCTGCTTTTCTACACGTGGCTATGGTCCCACGAGACCCCTCCCTCAACTAGTGAAAGGCAACACAAGAGAAAATCTTGCATGAGAACTACACTCCGGCCAGCCCACATCCTACGGCCTACCTCACCCATAATTAGATAGCAATTATGGTCTGTTGGGTGTTCCCTGCCTTTCCGTACGTACACGCTTGACTCAAGATGGTAGATGATCGACGAACTTGCTATCTCGGGCACCTTATGTATTCGTCGACTCACTGCTATCCACCCCAGTCTTTAGGTCGCTCGCATAGCAACCAAGGCATATTCTTGGTTCTTCTACCGCAGACCTCAACCTCTCGTGAGCCTAGTATATTGACCTGGCAGCTCACAGAGGGATCCCAAGAATATCCTCATGTTCCCCGAAGCCGCTGCTTCGTTACCCAGTTCGTTGGAGCCTTTATCTAAATCAGATAGTCTGCTCCTACACGCATACTTAAACGTTGACCTAACGTATCGGGTTACTAATCTATCTAAGAAATGGTCCAAATTTCCTTGACTAAGAATTATTACTTAGTTTCCCTTAACTAAGGTTTACCACTTAGCCTTATTTCCATAATCCTTGTTAACGATGGTTATTTACCTAATCCTCCGAATTAGGGTTTATCTAATGGGTTAAGTGTTATCATTCAAGTCCATGACTTAACCCTATCGAGTCAAATTGGTCAAGTACCAGTTTACTTTAATCCTATCGGATTATCTTGCTAGATTGATTAAGCATAGATTATCTTAATCCCATCCAATTATCGAGTCGGATTGGTTAAGTATAGGCTGGCTTAACCCCATCCTCTAATTGTACTAGAATGGTTAAGTAAACTCTAAGAAGGTCTTGTGACTTAACCTTATCAGGTCCGCGTATTAGATTGGTTAAGTGTGGATCACTTAATCCTCATCAAATCATCATGTATAATTGGTTAAGTATAAGTTGCTTAACCCCATTAGATTATCATGTTAAGTTGGTTGAGTATTGGTTACTTAACCTCATTGAATTACCAAGTTTAGTTTGGTTAAGTGTTTAGCTTAACCCCATCGAATTACCGTGTCGAGATTAGTTAAGTGTCAATTACTTAACCCCGTTTAATTACCGTGTTTAGATTAGTTAAGCCTTAATTACTTAACCCCATCTAATTACCAAGTCGGATTAGTTAAGTGTAAATTACTTAACCCAATCTAATTACCAAGTCGGATTAGTTAAGTGTAAATTACTTAACCCCATCTAATTACCAAGTCGTATAAAAATGGTTAAGTGTCATTAGGCAAATCAAATCACTTAACCTACCCAACCTTGTCATGTTTTGTTAAGTATCATTAGCCTAATCGATTTACTTAACCCCTTTATCCATGTCATATTTGGTTAAGAGTCATTAATCAAATTAACTTAACCCTATCATGTGGCATTAATTACTTAATGCACCCCAACCTCTCACATTAGACTTTGTTGTGGTTACTAGTTAAGCCGGTCGGTTCCGGGTAGCTTTACACCACAACTTGGTCTAACCTCGGGTTCAAGCACAACATGACCAACTTCTCACATTGGGTCCTATTGTTTGCAACTACTAGTTATGCCGGTCGGTTCCGGGTAGCTTTACGTTGCAAACTCAACCCAACCTCGAGTTGGCCACACTTATATTATCTAAGTGTCATGTTCATCATGTTTCCAAAACATGTTACAAGTTTTTCAAGCATTTGGGTAGACCTAACTTAATAGGTAAATTCCCAAAGGGTAGACCTAACTTAATAGGTAAATTCCCAAGCTTATGTTTTTATGCATACTTACATGTCAACTTTCATGTTATATTTCAAGTCATGTTTTCAAGTATAAACACATGTCATATTTAACGTTACATGTTGTCATGTTTATACCCATTTACCCAAGTCATATTCATGTCATTATGTTTTCCCATAATGTGAACCCAACGCTTTTTAAACTCGCATGTACGTTCGCAACCACGTAATGGATTAAAAGAAGAGACTTGGCAAAGGCATAACAAAAATGGATATTAAGCCACAAGTTAATCATGGTGGCGAATGAGGCACAAATGTGGTCATTAGCTTGCATGTTACATTCTTAAGCCTCACAAAAACATGCATAAACCCAAACTTGGTACATAAGCGAATCATGGTGACAAAAGACATGGAATGATGACTAGTAACTCGCATATATCATCATATAAGGGTTATGACTTCATATGCAAGTTGACATAAAGATTATGAAGGTTCTCATGTTGCATAATGCAACATTTCAACATAAAGGTTGTAGCTTTTTGCTCATAAGATCAAGATAATGACTTCATAAACTTGCATAACATGATAGCATGCATCATTCTCAATGATCAAACCCAAACTTTCAACATGAACATTTAACTTCATAGTTAATATCTAAGAGTAGGGAAGGGCTTACATTGCTATGAAGGCCTAAATCGATTAAACTAAAGCTTGTGATGAAGCCTATGCATGTCATCACCCAAAAACCCAAAGATGAACACTCCAAATCCATAAAAAACCCCATCTTTATGAACAAAGATCAAAGCTTTAGCCTTGAAATCAACTTGAGAAGCTCTCATACTAACATAGGGACTCTCTAACACTCTCATGATAATGAAACCTCTCATAGAAATGAAGTGGAGGCTAGGATAGTTGAGTGGAGGCCATGAGAGTAGAAATTTGGCCATAGTTTAGTTACATGAGTGAATAATGAGGGTTTAGGATAGGTTAGGGTCTTATTTATAGATTAGGCAAGTGTTTTAGGCCATAGGATTAAACCTAGATTCAATCCAAGCCATCAAAGCATGTCTTGGGGAAGAAGTCAAGTGTAGAACCATCTAGGGCCTTTAGATTAAAGATGAACCATGAGAACCATCCAAATGCAAAATCTGCATTTGAGCGAATCGGCCCACGGGTTGACAGCCAAACACCCTGGATTAACCCCTAGTCGACCCAGCGGGCTCGGGTCGACCTCAAAAATCGGCCGGTTCGGTTATTCCCCTCTCCCAATTCGCTGTTTTGAACATTTTTGCATATTTATTTATTTAATTTTCAATTATATATATATATATATGTATATATGTATATATATATATCAATATATATATTTCTCTGCGCAACCCATTTCACTTAATTAAGTATACTTTAATTTGGGAATTTTTCGTGAAACTTCGCGAGGCCATATCTTGGTCATACGGACTCCGATTTTCGAAAACTCGGACTCTATTTCGCGTATTTTTCCGAGACGAACGCAATGGCATAGCCCGTTTCCCTTGATTCAGATTTTACAGTTTAACTCTGTCTCCATTTATGTTATAACAGGTTATTGAAAATACGGGTTGTTACAATGAAGTTTATAAATTTAGTGCTCGATAATAAGGTACATGTTTAAATTCCATATGAGGTTTTATGCGTCGAATCGGCTAGCCGCTTGGCTTTTTCTTTTTCATTTTAATTGGAAAGGCCTGTGTGGTGGTTTGGGGATTTTCCCGATGCTCCCAGTACAAAGGAGGTTATAGCGAAATTTTTTGGAAATTTAAGGAGTTAAAATATTTTTAAGATAATTATATAATTAGATAATTAGAAATCTATATATCAATATATATATATATATTGAATTTGATAAGGAAGCAAATTTAAAATAGATTACTATAAACAAAAAGGAAATCCATAGTCTGGTAATAGAAAAAGAAATGTATATACGTTTTAAAATGAATGATTGGCTTTATAAGATGTGGACTGTTTGAGGTATGTAGTTTTTTCTGTTTTGAAGTTAATGATGTTTTCAGTCAAGGTCCGAGAGGTAGTTATACCCCAACTTTATTTATTTCATTTTTAACCGATAAATAGCAAGATCCTGTCTCGAAGATAAATGTTTGAAAAAGAGTTAGTTAGATGCAGTATTTTAGGTTGCCGTAACGACGTTTTACACAACATTCGTTTTAACCAAATAAGTGAAATTTCGGAAATAAAATAGTAAACATTTCCTAAGTCTAAAACGGAATGGTCGTGAAAGAGATAAGTAAGGGGAATGTTCTCCAATTATAAACAGGTTTTTTTTCTAAATATAGAAAATAAAAGAAGTCAATATTTGGAAATGTTCTCCAAATAGCCTAAGAGACCGAGATGATAATTGAAAATATTTGGTTAACAAATATTGACAAGGAAACGGAGAAGTGATATAATCAATAAAATATTAATTAAGGGGCCCAGTGATTGTTTGATGCTTTGAATGGATGTTTGTTTTTCTTCGATGGTTAGATAACCGACTATCGAAGTGTTTGCCAATATCATTGTCAATTTGGAGAGACCGGTTGGATTATTATCCGTGAACCACTCCGTATTGGCAGTAATGTTGCGAATCAGATTATATGAAGATAATCGAAGACGGAGTAAAGTTCAAGGGTTTTTTCTATTAATAGAAATTGTGCCTTCGGTTTCGTTCAATCCCAGAATGAACTTATATGGACGAATGTATGACAGAGTATTTCCAATGGTCTAATATGTTGGTCTGTATAAATATACATGGTGACAACGGATTTATTCCCTTAGCATAATATCTAGAATATATTTGTGCAAATCAATTAGTGATTAACGGATCTGACAAGGTGGCATTCAAAGTGATTGTGCTATCAGTGAATGATAAGTAATCGTAGCCTCGGCCTCAACAATCGGGAAATGACAAAAATCGGGCAGGCAGCATAGCTATGTGGATCGCTCCCATTAGGGTGTATTATCACCTATCTAGAGATTAATTTAATTCCTTATTCTATTCGATGTTGTCCCATTCGGGAAACAGTTTCTGATCCCAACCGTTGGTGATATACATTCGATACACTCAAGCGAAATGAGTGGTCGGTCATGTGTAGGCCGGGTTGCAAGATGTTCTTGTTGAACACAGTGTATTCCCCTCTAGAGATACACTATCGGATGGTGGTTCCATACCTTGTCATGTTGGAAACCCAATCTCCAATAAGTGCCATGCGGTTTTTGATTTTATATTATATATGGAGCGTGAGATGCAAGCGTTCCGCTAGATCCTATTTATTTGATGTATACATTATTAAAATATCACTGGATTTGATATCAAAGATATTTTGGGTTATCGTAAGGTAAAAACCATCCGTGTTCATATGTGGATCGGTCTTACGATTATCATTTTTTTCGAAAGGATTTTAAAGTTAAACAAATGATTGGAGTTTACTCACACCAGTCCCATGACTGACCCAAAGTTTATTTTGTTGTTTTTCCTAAACTCTTTGGTGCCCAAATTTGTACGGCCAGTCAAGTAGTCGGAATTTTACAGATTCATTTGGAGGAGCTTGAAGCAGGAGGCTTCAATTGTTAGCTATAGATTATCAGATTTCCGCTGTGTACTATGTTGTATCTAGAAACAGGTGTTTATAACTGTTCCAGGAATAACTGTTGTGCTATGATGATGGTATGTATATAAAGTTACTGATTTGTATTTCAAAAGTTATGTTGTATAATATATTTTATTCGTTCCGCTGTGAGTTTGTGATCTTCGTTTTCTTCTATTCTAATATTCCTTTCTTTCTATTTTTCATCCTCTAACTTCTTTCTAATAATGATTCGTATTTCTGTGCAATTTGGGTTGGACGTGTGGTGTTATTAGTCAACTCATATAGTACGGATTTGCGGGCCATTACAAGGGCTTTCCATTACACTATCTCTTATTGTATTGACCCCCAACTGGCTTTTGTATTCTCTCAACCAAAGTTCTGATACCAACTATAAGGACCCACCATTTCAAACGATTTAGATCGATAGTAAACCACACATCTTTGATCCAACCATTCAAAAAGGAATTGGATTTGAATATAAGAAATAAAGATGAGAGGAAACAAAGCACAAAATTTCACAATGGAAGGACAAATATAATAATAACATAAGTAAGTCATAAATCTTTTTAGTCAAACAATCGACAAGCATACAAAGTAATGCAATAGAACAATACTAGTAAATATGACTGTCAATCTCCTTCCCTTCTTTAAAACAGTGTCTTCAGCTAACTGAAGCAACTCAAACCCAAGCTTAATGAAAAACAATATAACAAAGTTAGTACTTAAATTTCTAATATAAGTCAAATTAAATGAAATATGAGTGTAATAGCATCAAAGATGTTTATGGGATTTTTCATCTCCAATTAGTGTATAAGGTGAGTGTAATAATTTCTGAGATGTTACAGGATTTTCCATCTCCTAAGAATTAGTTAAACTATATATATATATATAATAGGATATACTGTAAATGTAAAGTTTATCAGTAAAATAAAAATTAAGCCTTTACATTAATACACCTTAACAAATTTTACAATGTTAAACCAAACTTATAGTGGGCTCGTCTGAGGATGAAATATGACAAGGCAAGTGAGGTAATTCGCAAGACACAGTTCTACTAGTTTACCCTTTCAAACAGGATGTAACATATACCAGCCAACCGCATACAACACTAGCCAACCGCGTATAACACTCCTAATCAACCAAGGCACATCAATCCAATCACAAGTCAAATTTGTAATTTGATCAGATTTGTCCCTAGAGGTAGCTACTCTCAATGGAGAGATATAAGCTCATGTTTTAGTCATTTTGATTATGACACAAGTATCAAGGCTATCCATGATCGTCCACTTTCTTCATTCCAATAAACATTCAACAACTTCATACTGAAACATTTTTCACATATATAGTTAGTAAAATTGTTCTGGTGTTGACAAAGAGTATGTTATTATCCAACTCTGGTCTCTTTAACAAACAATCGTCATTATACACACCATGGTTAATCTGTGTTTAAATAAAACATCATATTTCATGTCATAAACCAGTTTAGTTCACATTTGGCTTCCTTATTATCATATTTCAAGTAAGTTCAATATTGGATTCAAGTTTCCAATTTCAAATTTTCATATCATAAATCAATTCATTATCAGATTCAAATTCTAATCTAAGACTTCCATGTCAAAATTACCCTTTTCCAAATATAATTTACATTCAACGTAGTTTAGGAACATAACAACTTAGTTTGGAAATAGATTTTTTATTCAAAATTGTTTATATATAAATAAATAGCTAAATTTAAAATATGATAGTTAGATTGAAAATACTTAATAGAACAATATGAAAATAAATAGTATAAGACAAATAGGAATATAAAATGATATTGATTTAAAAATATTTTTAATATAATATTTTGGAGTAATATAATTATTTCCTCTTAACCTTTTGAAATCAATTTTAAGATACAAATTTCACTTTAAACCTTTTCAATCTCATATTTCAATTCGAAATAAACTTCAAATTGTTTCGAGCTTCAAGTCAATTCATTAAAATTTCCCAATAAAATATTATCATCGGTTTAAATAGTTGAAATATTAAATTCCAATTTAAACATATTACGTTAAATTAGTTTCAAATATTGAGCCCTAAAATTTAAGCTTCTTTTTCATTAACTTGGTTTCCAAGTTGGGTTTAAATTTCAAATTAAAACTTGAAATAATTCGATTTCGATGAATTAAATTTAAACTTTGATTTCTACTTTTAATATTTAAAACTAGTAATTTCAAATCAAAATTCGTTAATAGATTCCACTTGACAAATCCAAATTTTTAAATTCAAAAATATTTTAATTGACCAAATTTGGTATTCATAATTTAATTTTCTACCATATGGCAGAGTGATTATTTAATTTAAATTTCAGCTACATGGGTATACTTCATTTGGACTCATATCAAAGGTCATATGATATATTACTTCAACCTATTCCGTATTTCATGCATTCGACGTTCAAGGGATGCATATAACAACTTGTACAATTGCAATGATATTCAAAGTAATGACATGGATATCTAGTCAAATATCACAACCAACAAACATATACATGTAATCAAAAAGTAACATTTAGCTTGTTGACCAACTTTTTGGCAAAAGCTTTCAAGGGTCGATAGATCAGAGTCCAATGCCAAAAGTCCCGCCATGTAGTCTCGACCTATCCAAATGGGCGACACTCTATTTCTGAAAAGTCCAAACAAGGCTAGACCCAATCCAAATTCCTTCCTGCAGTAGTGTATCTCTTCCCCCCATAACCGATCTCTCAGCCGACCGAGTCAACGTCTCCTTAAAATTCAGATCGATCTGATTTACTTGGAAATATCCAGATGACTTATCCAAGGGAGTTTGATTCTCAAGGTAATTAAAGTGGTCAAATGCATCCAACCAAAACGCTGCTTTTGATACACCATTGTTCAAATGCCACACAAGCCACACTTCTCGAGAGAACTATTACTCGGAAGTAAACCGGGCCCCACCGCCACAACTATTCAGCCGGATCAAGTTCCACATGTCCAAGCTTCGCAAAAGAGGTAATACATATGGCACACAACTCATCCCACTCTTCCAACTATAAATACCCCATTACCGAAAATAGAAAGGAATGTTGAATCCTTCATTTCCAACCCACGCTCGGTATAGTGGAATAATTCCAATCGTGCACCTTGAATATTACAAAGATATTGAAATTTATACTTGTCTTCCACCGAGAAGAAAACCGATTGTACTTCTAGTCCTCAAAAAATCAGTAAATATAAAGTGGATGTAGGCACCGTTTTTGCCAAACCACTATAAAAAATCTGTGTGTTCCCTATTTGTATTTACTTTACCGTACTCTGTGATTGATATTCGTGTGTTCTACGCACGATTGGAGGTTGACCGTCACTAGTGACCAACTTTTGATGTCAACACTCTGGTGCGCTAGGAAGGGGGCACACCAGACATACCCTACGACCTTCGACCACCTTGAGCAATTTCTAAGCAGACCATGGCAATCAAGCGGAAGAAGGATGCTTCATCTTCCCATCCTTTACTTGCCAATGCAGTAGGAACAACAGCAGTGGGGGTAATCCATGAGGCTTCCTCCCACGAAGACATGTCCTAATACCACACCAGGGATGACATGGTTAAAGTCTTGTCCGAGTTCAAAAATCAGATGGCATCTCCGGGTGAACTTCTCAAACGTTAGTAGGAAGTGATCAAAACCTCCTCCTCGGATGGACAAGGGACCCAACATTCCAGTATCATTTCCTACACCGAGCGGGACTGGGGAAATAACTGATCTTTGATCTGCAGAAATCCAAACCCCAGACCGGTCCACACCTTTACTTCCTCCTGGCTCAACTTCACTTCTCGATCGGCCAGTGCTAGGATCATCACTACCAGTGCTAAACGGAGCTCTGATAGGCGCAGATTCTCTGGTCGGTCGTGGCCAAATCTGAATCAGCTGACCGCCTTACCTCTACTCCACGGTTCGACTCAACTCCATTGACAGATAGCTCCAGATCCAGTGCAACTGGTGGGATCCAAAACCAAGAATGTTTTTACATCCGGTTCGACCCGACGCCTTACATCAAACTTTCCTTATGCTTCCTCCCCTTCAACAAAGAGCTGGTGATGACAACCCTCTTTTTCACCAATACCACTCTACCATACAGGTCCCCAGCGTGACAAAGGAAAACACTACTGTAAACCCTTCTAATATCTCTCCGAGTGGGGGTGACATCGAGCTCTAGATGGGTACCACTCGCCTTAGCCCGATACTCCTGACCAGAACAGGTATGGTTCAGTCCAATAACAACCGGATAACCCCAGTAGCGGTTGAACCAGAAGAAGCTAGGATTCACCCTCACTCTCACCTTCACTCAAATCTCGGAGGTCGAGCCCAACCAGCCGTTCCCCTTCCAAGCATGCTTTCGGTAGATCCGAATCGTGGGAATCTCACCAATGTCCCTAGTACATAATTGGATTCGTGGCAACAATTCTTCGAAGATGGAAGCCAACTTGCAAGTATCATCAAACGCTTTGCCCAGGGCACATATTCTCAACAGGATGTAGATGGCATCCACCGCAGTCCATTCACCAAGGAAATTGGAAATTCCCGAAATCCCCTAGACTTCATGTTTCCGGCCATAAAGTCGTACAATGGCCGGAACGACCCGACCATTCATCTCATGCGATACATGCCTTATATGGAAGTACTATCTGCGTCGAACAACGTCATGGCCAAGTACTTCCTCCTTTTCCTCACCGATATAACTGGTATGTGGTTCTAGCAGCTAACAACTAAGTTGATCAACAGCTAGAATATGTTGGTCACCCGCTTCATCGGGCAATTCTGAGTCCGCATATCCCGACCAAAAAGCATTATGTTCCTTATCACCATCGAACAATGACCCAGCGAAACCCTCCGGTCCTTCCTAGAAAGATTCAATAGGTCCGTAACATCAATCGATTGACCTAAGCCGTCGATGGTACTTATGGCTTCCATTGCAAGTGTTCAGAACCAATCAGAGTTTAGGATCTCTTTAACCAGGGATCCCCCCACGGACATTGACGACTTCTATGCCGAAACAGATTGATTCCTTTGACAAGAGGATGCCAACATCGAGATAGAAAGCCTCGAAGTGCTTACCACGAAGGACGGAGGTCCATCCAATAACAATGGCCAGATAAAAGGCAAAGGAAAAGTCTCGGACAAGAATGATCGCAACGTACGACCCCAAAGAGATAACAGGTATGATCAATACACCGAGCTCAACTCCTCCCTACTCGACATCTACCTTGACGTATGAGGAACTCTACCCTTCACAAAACCTCCTCGAAGGGAGCCGACTCAAAAGGAACTCGATTCTGGAAAGCACTACATGTGCCATAACATGGAAGGCCACGATATCGGTGAATGAAGGTACTTGCGGGATCTCATCGAGGATAGGGTTAGGCATGGAGAACTGCCCGAGTACGTCAAGAAGCCTACACAGGACATACCGCCACAATCTTCTGCTCAAGCTCCTCAGGTCGGTCCTCGAACTCCTAGAAACGGAAAGGCCTAGCAATCGTGACATCATCATTAATTAATAATATTTAGATGTTTCCCATTTCTTAAAGATATAAGAAATGTACTTTTAGTATTTTCTTTCAATAATGTGGATATGTTAAAGTACACACATACGGAATTAGCTCCTAGGCGTGCTTTGGATTAGACTATCATTATCTTAGAGTTTATTTTCATTTTCCTATAATAGCTCTTTAGCTGCAATAAACTTTGTTTTTCGAACATAAACTATGTTTGAAATGATTCAAAGCCAAGCTTGATTGATGCTCGCAGACCCAAATATGGTCGGTGCTAGCTACCATTCCTAAGCTACGGTCGATGCCTACCACTATATTCAAACCAACTCCACAAGCCGAGTATGGTAAACACTCTACAAGCCAAGTATAGATATCCATACTCGCCACTTCTGTAAGCCGAGTATGGTTGATACTCGCCATCATATCTAGACCAACTCCACAAGCCAAGTGTGGTCAACAGTCCATAAGTCGAGTATAGCTAATACTCGCCCCCTCTTTAAGCCGAGTGAAATTGCCAGTCGATACACTTCATAACACATTTTCCAAAAGCACAGTTTATACTCTAACCTTTTGGTTACTCGACCTTAGAAACCCTGGAACAACTGACTACTACCGTCTCACCACGCCAAGCTGAGTATAGTTATGCTCGCCAACTCTTTAAGCCAGTACGGTTTATACTCGCCACTATTACCTGACTAAACTTGTAGCCATCTCTAAACCGAGAATGGTTGATACTATCTATGCAGGCACTACGACAAAATCTATCATCAGGTAATCTCACAACATTCCCAGCCTTAATACGGTCTTCGGTGTTTATCGGGTTTCTGGCCTTAATACGATCTGCAGCGATCATCGGTTTCTCGACCTTAATACAACCATCGGCATCATCGGTTTTCTGGCCTTAATATGCTTCGGCGCAACCATAGCTAGTATTCACAACGAGCTCTGATGTAATACTCTTCAGAAGATCCAGAACACATCTCCCTTTACTAAAGAAGATGAATTATGTGGGGCAAAGTGTTGCTCAACTTTTTGAATAAAGCTCAGCCTGGTCCATATTCCTTCCAGCAGCGGCGTATCTCTTCCTTGCATAACCGCTCTCTCAGCCGACCGAGTCGACCTCTCCTTAAAATTCAGATCGATCTGATTTACTTGGAAATATATAGATGACTTATCCAAGGGAGTCTGATTCTCTAAGCAATTAAAGTGGTCAAATGCATCCGGCCAAAATGCTTCTTTTGATAAACCATAGTTCAAATGTCACATAAGCCACACTTCTCGAGAGTTCCACCGTTGCAACTATTCAACTGGATCGGGCTCCACATATCCAAGCTCCGCAAAAGAGGCAAGCCACGTGGCATGAAACTCATCTCACTTCTCAAACTACAAATACCCTATTACTGAAAATAGAAAGGCATGTTGAATCCTCCATTTCCTACCCACGCTCAGTATACTCGAATAATTCCAACCAAGAACCTCAAATATTACAAAGATATTGAAATCTTTACTTCTCTTCCACCGAGAAGAAAACCGATTATGCTTGTAATCCACAAAAAATCAGTAAATATAAAGTGGACGCAGACACTTTTTTTATCGAACCACTATAAAAACTCTGTGTGTTCCCTATTTTTATTTACTTTACCGTACTCTATGATTGTTATTCGTGTGTTCTACGCACGATTGGGGTTGACCGTCACTAGTGACCAACTTTTGACATCAACGTATCAAAATACCACAGAGCTCTTTTTACCCATCCGTGGGGATTAAGTTTAGATAATTTTATCTACCGCCTTCCTTTTATCTTCTTCCTTCGATTTCATCTCCGTTAATCCTTTTCTTCCGTTTTTGTGTAGCTTTTCTCATAGTTGACTTAATTGATATTCTTAACACCATATCAGTTTTCACCGCCCTTATTTTTCCTGTTTCTATATTTAAGTGTCAACCCATTCTTTACTTTTCCCCCCTTCTTCATCAAGTCTCATTTAGCTCTTCCAATTTAATTTCCAGTGGAGTATTCACATAATTTTTTACACTCACTTTCTCATGACTATCTCTTTATTTTTGCGACTTCTGTTACTCCGTTCTCCTCAAACGCCACAACTAGGTAGATCCTCTAGCATAATTGAAAGACAAGCTATAAATTTTTTGATCAAGAAACCGATGTGTTGATTGTGGCATTTTTTCATATCTAGTTGTTTATTTTGGGTCTTTTGGTTTGACTGTTTGCTGGGTGTTATTTATTGTGTTGTTTGGGTTTTTGGTTTGTCTGAAATTGTTATGGGTTTCGTTTTTGGTTAAATTATCGGTAGAAGGGTTATTGTTTGTTTTTCTAAGGGTTTCTATTTTCTAAGGGTTTCTAGGTGTTAAGGGTGGAGTGGTGTTTCTTAGTGATGATCGGGTTGCTGGTGTCTGCTATATAGATAGGGTGTTAGCTATCGTTCAGGGTACTTGGGTTGTGAGTATTTCAGGTGTGTTTTTTGGAAAGTTTGAGTGTAATATTGGATGAGATAATGTGGTTCTGATGGGCCGTGCTTATTTTCCATTATGTATGAGACAGGTGCAGTGGTAGTTGCTCCTTGCGCTGCTTGCTATTGTTCTTGTCTCTTGAGCTTGTGAGTTCTTGTTTTGAAGGTAGTGGTAGTTGTAGTGCTTGTGTGTGTTGTCAATTTTTGTGAAGTATTTGCATTGTTAGGACTGCTTGCAGCCAGTTTAGGGTAAATTGTGTTGTAACTATTGTGTTTTGCACAGCGTAGTTTTGGTACTGCCTTTCTAACTTCCTATGTATATCTGATTCTCACAATGCGTGGTGATTTTGTACCAGTTTGTAGTAGTCGTAGCTTGGGTTAGGAAATATTTGTGGCAAATAGGCGATCTGCCTATCTCCAGTATAATTTTTTACTCATTATTTGTTGTAATGAAAATAGTGTTAAAGATAACTACAAAAACCGGTTGGCCTTGTCAATAAAAACATATATATGCAATGATCATTTAAACAAGCAATATATCATAATGGTCACTAGTTATTTGATGTGGATGTTTAACTATCAATTCGATTGCAATGATAATTAGATGTTGATTCAAGTCAACGTCACTTTACTACCAATTAAAATTTAATCCACCTAAATTCAGTTCCGTTAAATAATATTTTACATTGATATCATTTTTCACATGTTAGGTGTCAATTTGCAATTAAAATCAAATTCAGTGTCAATTTAAGTTCTCAAATGTTAGTCAAATAAATCATATAATATTGTATATTTAGCTTAACTTGCAATAGAAATCTTTGTACGTTTTGAGGGGATTTAAATACTCACCATTGATTTTACATCCCGTTGAAATCCAGATGAACATGAAATTTTTAACGGTCTCAAATTTTATTTCATGTTATTTGAAATTTCGATATAAATCCGTGGGAAAGCCGTGTGCCATTTGTAGTTTATATGTAAAAGTTATCATTGTTAAAAATATTTGAAATTGAATTAAAATAAAACAAAACAAAATAACTGAACCCATGTACCACGTTAGCATCATAATTACATCTCCTAGCTCATGTCATTCTACAGAATCATTAACGCTCTAACCCATTTCAACACAAACCCTAGCCGTTTTGACTACCCATTGTTCTTGCTACATTGAGTTTCATCGCCTTCGAATAGTTCCATCTAAATGTCCATGCCAAGTGCATCGAACTGATCCTGCCATTGACCGTTCGATGCCCCAGATTAGTCGCGTTGACACCCTAAAGCTAAGATTTTCGAACCCTAATCCACAAATTCCAACCACCACAATTGGTTTCAGGCGCTGATCTAAACACCGTTACACTTCACTTGCCGAGCTCTTTAACACCCATATCCCAATTCTATCGGTTGCAGCCCAGATCAAAAATTCACAATTTGTCCTTTAGGGTTTCAAAAATCAGATCTTTGGTTGAAATTTGTAATTGAACCAAGCCTCAAATCAAAAAATGAACACCAGACAAAGGTTGCAATCGCCGAGAGATTTATAACGATACAAATTTTGATAGATTTCGTAGAGGTTAAATTTTTAATTTAGTTTATATTGATTTCCTATCACAATTAACAAGAAAATGAGAAATTTTGGCATTAAGGATTAAAAATTGACGTTAGAATCGAGAATGAGGCTGTAAGGGTTTCATAAAGATAATAAATACATAGGTACTGATTGAATTGTTGAGCCAAAGCCATTACAACAACCCAAAATTCTTTTTTCGTCGCCAAACCGATATACATCTTCCCATATATCAAAATACAGGTTTTTGATACTCTTAAATGCATTGAAACTATCGAAAATTCCTAAAGCACAATCCTGTACAAATTTGTTTTGTTATTAATTTAATTTTAAATTACCATTTACAATTGCAACCAAAAGATCTTAATTTATTTTCTTGAAATCTATTTTCATTCTCTTCATTGAATTGTAATCTTCTTAAAAATAAGCGTTCATTTTCGTTTTTCTCAAAAATATATTTTATTGTCATTAAACACTCATTTCATTTAATGTAAAATGTGTATTTTCTGACGTTAACTTGTTAAATACAAATTCATCTCCACCATTAAAATTTAAAATTCCATATCAACTTAATTTCAATTTAGTTTAAATAATTTAGTTTAATTACGAATTCAATGAAACGAGAAAAGAAGTAATGATTCTATTATATTCTAGAATTCCAATAAAAGTCAGATATCACTAGTTTGAAACTAAAATTCATTTTTTTGTAATCAATTGAACGTAAATACACTTTAAGTAGATAAAATTTTAATTTCTAAAAATCTTATTCAAAATTTCTATATTTAATATAATATTTTTAGATGGTCAAAACACTGATCGTTGCGTTTCCACTTGGAATAGCTAAGATTGAAGCACTACTCATTCTCTCCTTCTAAATCACAAAATCATGCTCACAATCAACATCCCATATGAAGGTTTGATTCATCTTTGTTGGTTATTCAGTGGTATTGTCATCTTCAAAAATCCTTAATGTAACGTCGATTACATAAGCTAAACCAAGGACATTTCAAATATTCGTAGTACCCTTAGGTCGATTGCAATATTGGATTGATGCTACCATTGAAATATCAACTGTTGTTCCATGTCCAGACACAACATGACCTAAGAATCCCACTTCTTCCTTTCAGAAGTGACATTTGGAAAATTTAGCTCTCAACTGATATTTTCTTTGAATCTAAAACATGATTCTCAAGTGAATCTTGTGTTCCTCCTCTATCCTAAAGTAGATCAAGATGTCATCCATAAACACAAGCATCAATATATTCAATTATTCTCCTAACACTTTATTCATAATTTCCATGAAAATGCTCGTGCATTAGTAATTTAAAAAGGCATCACCAACCATTATAAGAATCCAAACGGTGCCCTAAATACAGTCATCAACACACTATCTTCTACCACTATCAGCAAGTGGAATCCCGTAGCCAAATCCATTTCGGAAAATACCTTAGCTTCATGTAACTGATCAAACGAGTTATCTATCCATGGAAAAGGATACTTGTTTTCTTGGTCACGTTATTCAGTGCACGATAGTCCATACATTATGAAATACCCCGCCTCCGTTAAGGTCACTCACAAAGGGAATGCCTTAACTTTGGTGGAGCATTATAGGTAAAAGATGCGGATAAATTACAAGACAGACAAATAAAGCAGCGGAAAAATAAAGTCATTTTATTAACAACATAATTCAGTCAAACTTTTACAACAGTTATCTCAATCATACTTAAAAGTAATACATAGATCTTCTGACTTGATTCAAAAACTTCCAAATATAAAAGAAACATAAAAATAACAATGATATTCCCCAATAAAGCGTGAACCAGCCATAGCAGTGGAAGAGAGAGTCCAAAGCAATACATCTACATTCTTCAAGCTGGAAATGATCTGATCTAAGCTGAAGTATTCCCTCCCTGCGGACCTGGGGGGGGTGGGGAGGGATGGGGGAAACAGAAGAAAAGAAGATGAAAGAAAATGGGTCAGACATGAGTCTGGTAAGTCCAGTGACTATTTAGCATGTAAACAAGAAAAGGGTTATGACATGAATAAACTGAATCTAGGACATCACCCTATAAACAAGATAATAAGGCGGAATATGCTATCGCACCCATTTTACTTCTCTGCACCACCTAACTAGTGTCCCAACTAGTAATCTATATAAAATGATAACGTGATGCCAATACCCGTAATTGTGGTAGCCTTCAGGTGTACATCTATCGTGAGGATTCCTCCTCAATCAGCCTAATTGCCATGAACATGATAGATGTACCCTTACTACCCTATCTATCGGCTCCTTACTTGCATTAATGTTCCATGTGTCTGTGTCAATCGGCCCTCTCTTGCGTGTAGATACCCTGTGCTGGTCCCACCATAAAGTGTATCAATCCTTATGATAGCGACCTGACACGATTCAAGATGCACGGTGTATAACTACTGGTACTCAGTGCCTGCTTTTTCCCACTCCGGAGTTCGTGCACGCCCGTAAACCGTCGGAACCTACACTGACGTACCCCCTGCCGCTGCTTTGACCGCTTACAATCAGCCCAGTAATCGTGCCCCACCCTGCCTAGTTCAGGGTACCGTGATACATCTATGTGGGTTACTGCTGAAATGGGTCCTCGTTACTAGGGTTTCATATTGGTTAAGTTTGTGGGCCTATATTTACTAATATTACCCACCAACCCGATATGTACTTAACCCTCCCACTGATTCAAGCATGTTTATTTAATGGTTAAGTTTGTAGGCCTATATGTACTAATATTACCCACCTACACGAGATGTACTTAACCCTCCCATTGATTCAAGCATGTTTATTAAACGGTTAAGTTTGGTGGGCCTATATTTACTAATATTACCCACCAATCCGATATGTACTTAACCCTCTCGTTGATTCAAGCATGTTTATTAAACGGTTAAGTTTTGTGGGCCTATATTTACTAATATTACCCACCAACCCGATATGTACTTAACCCTCCCGCACATTATGGCATATTGGTTAAGTGTTGTCCATTCATGTTAACTTAACCTACCCATTCATCGTGTCATGTTGGTTAAGTGTTTCTTATTAACTTAATCCCGTTCGTTCATCAAGTTATATTAGTTAAGCGTTTTCTTGTTAACTTAACCCCACATGTTCATCATGTTGTATTGGTTAAGTGTCATCAATCAATTCAAGTTAACTTAACCCACCTACTTGTCATGTTACTTTGGTTAAGTGTCGCCTTCTTGTGTCAACTTAACCCTACCACAAATCAAGTTATATTGGTTAAGTGTTGCCCTCTTGTTTTAACTTAACCTTACCACAAATCAAGTTATATTGGTTAAGTGTTGCCCTCTTGTTTTAACTTAACCTTACCACAAATCAAGTTATATTGGTTAAGTGTTGCCCTCTTGTTTTAACCTTACCACAAATCAAGTTATATTGGTTAAGTTTTTCTTATTACTTAACCCTACCCATTCATCATGTTATACTGGTTAAGTGTTTCCTATTAACTTAACCCTAGTCATTCATCTTGTTATATTGGTTAAGTGTTTCTTATTACTTAACTCTACCCATTCATCATGCTATACTGGTTAAGTGCTTCTTATTAACTTAACCCTAGTCATTCATCTTGTTATATTGGTTAAGTGTTACCTTAATTAACTTAACCCTACCATTCCTGTCTTAGCTTTAATTCATTCATTAAAGCACCAACCACCCACATTAGACAGGTATTGTTGCGGTTACTAGATGTGTCGGGTGGTTCTGGGCAGTTTTACACTGCAACTCAGTCTAACCTCGGGTTCTTTTGGGCTTGATGCACTAATCTCTCACATTAGATATATATTGTTATGGTTGCTGGATGTGCCGAGCGGTTCCAGGCAGTCTTACAACGTAACTCAATCTAACCTCGGGTTAGGCATATTTGTCTTTTCTAAATTTACATATTTACCTTCTATATTTATATGTAAATAATTGTCATTCAAGTCATGCCCAATTTCTCTCTAAATCATGTTCATAATTTTAGGTATATAAATTATACCATTTCAATGCCACTAATCATTTAAAATATGCCAATAACATGTAACTTCATGTTTTTCCCAATGTTACCCCTGCTAAACGTTCGCATAAATTTCATAGAATGTTAGGCTTCGCAATTTAGCCTAACTGAAAATCAAGAGGGGAAAAGGAAGAGACACGTAGCATTCAAGACAATCATAATATTGATCCAACATATGTCACATAAATTTGGCATAGAATAAATATATGTTAAATTATGAACTTGCAATTTTGAACCTAATCAATATGAACCATAAGCATATGGATGGGAGTTTACATAGAACTACACAATTCCAATTAGTCATATAAAGGTGAACTTGCATTTTTGGATCTAATTAACATGGGTCTTAAACATACGAAATTACCCAAATCCAACTAGGCATGTAAATTTAAACTTTTATTTTGGGTCCAATGAACATAAACCTTAAGCATATAGAATTGCACAAGTTCAACTAGACATGTGAATGTAAATTTTAATTTGGATCCAATAATCGTGAATCTTAAGCATATGGAATTACACAGGTTTTAACAAGGCATGTAAATATGAACTTTTTTCTTGGATCCAACAAATATGAATCTTAAGCATATGGTTTTACACAAATTTAACAGGGCATGTAAATATGAGCTTAAATTTGGGATCTACTTTTCATAGATCTAAATGTGAATCTAAACATAATACATGTCTTAGCCTAACAACTTGCATGATTCAATAAACATAGATCTAAACATAATACATGTCTTAGCCTAATAACTTGCATGATTCAATAAACATAGATCTAAATGTAGATCTAAACAACTTGCATGATTCAATAAACATAGATCTAAATAACTTGCATGATTCAATAAACATAGATCTAAATGTAGATCTAAACAACTTGCATGATTCAATAAACATAGATCTAAATGTAGATCTAAACAACTTGCATGATTCAATAAACATAGATCTATATGTAGATCTAAACAACTTGCATGTTACATAGCATGAAAAAGTCACCATATTTACATAATATATGATTGGTTTAACATCAACATATAACCACAATATCTCACAAGCATATACGATAGAATCATTACAAGAATAGGCATAAATCAGCATCGTCATTATCTTATAACTAGGAATTACTCTAGTTTTCATTTTATTACAAATCACAACTTTTAATCATTCACATCTAAATAATAACAGGACTTACAAAAGAAAGTCTTGTTTTCTGGGATTTGTATTCTGAAATTGAATAGCTCTCCTTTGTTGTAGACGTTGAATTCTCTTAGTTGAATTAGATTTGATTTGTAATTCCTAACTTGCTTTCTAGTTGAATGAGAATGGCAGATACTCTATGTTGAGTGTTGACAGCATGACGGTCTTAGGAATATTTTTGTGTGGCTTAAGGTTTAGATTTAGGTTGCTTATATAGAAGTTTGATTTAATAGGAGTTGTCAGATCAACCCAGGGTAAATCACAGCCATTCAAATCTAAGAGAACCAACCAGAACTTGCCACACAAGCCCTAATGACACAACAGATTGTCACACAAAGAAACACGTCAGATTTCAGATCTGACCTGGGGGGAGGTCGACCCCCATATCGACCTGTATATAGGGAGGTCGACCCCCTGATCAACCTGGTCTGGGGTAGGTCGACCCCCAGGTCGACCTGCCTTGGTATTTAATTTTCTGAATTGTTTTATATAAATTTCTGAAAGTTCCGAGGGCCATAACTTCTTCATATGAAGTCCGATTTTCGAAAACTTGGACTCTATTCCAAGCAGAATTTCAAGACGAATGCAATGACACAACCCATTTCACCTATTTATCACATTTGTAATTAATTATTCTTTAATTTGTTACTTTAATATTCTCAGAAAATACGGGGTGTTACACATTATCTCAAAGAACCCTCGGCTTTGGCTACAAACACAACTAGAGCACTTCATCCGAATATGCTTCTCCAAATGAATCATTTTCTCAAACGATAATTATCTTGCACCTCCAACTTTCTAGTTCTATAGGCGCATCCACCTAAAATGCATTACTACAGGTTTGAATCCGTCCAATAAATCAATCTAAAACTTAATCTCTGTTTGCTACGATAATCTTTTGGCCTTATCAAAGACATCAGGAAAGTCACTAGTGATGGACACAGTTGAAAATCCTTTCCATGGAATCTAAAGCAAGTATAGGAAGTTGAAAACTATCATATCTTGCGGTAGGTAGCTTATAACGAATGTCTGCCATTTCACATTCTTGATTGTCACCTTGAGCCTCTCGTAATCCAAAGTAGTCACATACCTCTTATGCCAGTCCAAACCCAAAATAATCCTAAATGCAACGAAGTTTAAAAAAACAACCACACACAAAAGAGCAACCATGACTTGACAAGATAAGAATATGGAAAATCATACGGAGATTAGTAGATCCTCTAATTGGGTTAATCACGATTAAAGTTCTATCCACTATCTCTGGATCTAAATCTTTTCTGCATGCTAGATCACTACAGATAAAAGATTGTGATGCTGTTGTATCAAACTAAACTTTAATAGGAAAATCTCTAATGGAAAGCATACCTTGCACTTCCACTCCTTTTCGTTTACCCCAAGCACTACTAACTCTAGAAGTATTAGCCACCACATCCAATACATAAGCTTCCTAATCTACTTATCTGTCGGCAGATCTGGTTAATTTTTCTTCAAATGTTTACTTTTATCACAATTGAAGCATTTCTTCTCAACCTTAGTTGCCATTCAATCCCTGGAGTAGCGACTTTTCTCGTGACAATTAAAGCAAGTAACCTTACTCTTTCTCTTCTTTTGGCAATACTTGCCATGTAGTTATCGCTTCCTCTTTCCATTCCATTTATTCTTATTTTCACTACCTTGTTATGGTTTTGATTCTCCTTTCTCAATGGCATTGAAAAAAACCTTATCTTCCTTTTGGAGAAATGCACTCATGCTTAAAACCTTTCTCCACAAGCTTTTCACACGTAACTTCTGCATGATCAACCGGCTTCTCACTAAGATACTCAGTAAGTCCAATGACAAACTTCTCGTTCTTCCAAAGAGGTGTATCATCGAATGATATTTCATATTTAGATAAGAATTCTAAAACATACTCAGTGACAAACTTATCACCTTTCCTCAACTAATCAAACTTTTTAAAGAGATGAACTTGTCCTCAAACTTGACCCTGAATTGATCCCAAGAAATCTTTCCCTTTGAAGTCTCAATGGTGACAAAATTCCACCAATCCATAGCACTACCATGGATTTATTTGAAACAAGATTCCTTTTCATCGAATCTTCAATGCCAAGATCTCCAAAAATGTGAGTATAGGTATCCAAATGATTCTAGACTTCTATAGTCGAATCCATACCTACAAACGGCTTACTAGAAAGAGAAGAGTGGTCCTTGCATAACTTCACAAAACCAACCCTAAGCACTTGCATAGGAGCACCAGCATCTACTTCTAACCTTGGAATAGACTGAACCCTCCTTATAATCCATACCATTATGGCATTAAACATGGTTAGGTAAGTGGGTGTAGCGACTCCTTATCCATCTCCTTCACCTATTATCCCAAAAGAGAAGTTGTTCCTAACAGCGATTCTCCTACTTTAACTAATCCTTTATCAAAATAAGAATTATTAGCCTCTAAAAAGGCTATAATGATACTCAATTGCATGCTAATATTATATATATATATATATATTATGTAGCCTAAATCCAATTCATTTTCAATTACGCCTCTCTTACGCGCACACCTTTTGTTAACTTAGCTAAATCGAATAATTGAAGCTTTGATACCATATGTGGTAACTGCCCTCATACCACTATACTAAATGACAAAGAAGATGCGTGAAAACTGTACTAGGATGATGTGAGATGATCCTTGGAAAAGAAATCAAACAATCTATTTTACATCTCGTAGCGCATGGATGAAATATAAAAAGAGCATATACAACAGAATATTAGTGAAGCATAATCAAACAGAAATTCCATTTCAATATAAAATTATTAAGTTCGATATAAGAAGTCACAAATTTCTATATACATCAACATATCTCTACATCTTCAGAGTACAATATATATAGTGGAAATATATATATATATATATATATATAAAATAATAATATGTTGGCCTCCAGCTCATCTTTGGTCAGCAGCATTGTTACCAACCATATCTAGTTTTCTCATCAATATCGTTTGTAAGCACCTTAGATAATAAAACAAAACATAAAACCTTAGGTCAAACAATAGTTTATGAGTTATAAATAAATATCAACGGCTATATTGCAAATTAGAAATTAAACAGGTTTTAGTCCCATACTTGATCAGTCCCTACAAACCTGAGAGTTAGCGCAATATAACTAAGTAATACATGCTAATGTAATAAGAACAATAATCAATACTGCACATAATTGGATAGAAAAATCTAAGCAGCCTTTTTCAGCTTTATTTCCCCAATCCCCACTTCACTCGAATACCCTATAGACGGTGGCCTCCCAAGAGAAATAAGATAGAGCATTCATAGCATCCGTCACACCAAACCTAGCTATGAGCATATAAACCCTGGTATACGTTGATAACCCTCCAAAACTATGAAAAAGGGACTTTTGGCTCTTTCACTTCTTTATACTCTTTATATCTGCCTTTTACTCTAGTTTGAGATATTTTCCACCATTGTAATCAATTTCCAAAAGCTATAACAGAAATTGTAAAGTTGATGTAGGCTCATTAATGCCGAACCACTATAAATTTGTGTGTGCTTGCTTTTTACTCATTTCCCTTTATTATTCTTCATTTATCTCTCTACATAATTTTTGTTGGGTTGTTTGTGCCACTTTTTGGCGTCAACACCTTGGCGCTTTCACCAAGAATTGAAGATTTCTCAGTAGTCAAGGATATTTTTAATCTACTTTCTGAATCGACAAGTTAGAGAGAAAATCCTATATTTTTAACATTTCCTACATTTGCATTAACTCCAGCGAAAAATGGCATCGACAAAAGTCGAAGAAATCAGAGCTTCCTCCAGACCTTCCACTAGCTATAACTAACCGGTAGCAAATAAACCTACACCCTCCACTCCGACTCCCAGTTCAACATTGAACCTACCGAGAACCCACGTTGCTGGCACTACATTTCAAGCGATCTTGCTTTTCCACCGCTTTTTCCATTAGAGACGAGTTCATGATACTTTTAAACAAATTAAATGAGATAACTTCGGCGCTAAACTCTTAAATGCGTCAGAACGCGGAGATAAGATTAGACATGGATAGGATGGCTAGGCAGTGGGAAGAGTTTAGCAGATAGAGAATTCCTTCCCCACCGAATCAACAAGCTGCTGAGGGATAATCTCCATTTGGAAGGAGTAAAGAGCAGCCACAGGAAAGACACCCGTACGAGAGGGCAGAAAATATCCACGACCTCTGATTCATTTTGATGTCGATTCAAACAGAAGAGACTGATCGGTTCGACCATGTCGAACGGAGGATTGCCAATCCTAGGAATGTCGAGCCCAACACCTCACCGACCCGAAACCCACCTCCTCTAAGGAATCGCAACATTTTTAGAGCCACTCGCACTCTTGTACTTCCTCCCTTGCATCATGTGATCGACCAGGGAAATAGAGCCTAAATAATTACCACTTGGATGATGGCCTGAGCGACGTTGCTCAATACGGGAGCAAAGAGGACACAATGAGCTAAAAGTTCAGATCTTGAACATGTGCTTACTAATGTCGAGGTAGCAGCAATGGTAAGAAAAATCATGAATGACAGCAAGGGGAATACCAATAAGGATTGGAGATTGGATCAAAGTCACACCACATTCACTTACGATATTCCGGAAGCTGAGTTCCCTAGAAGTTTCAATTTGCTGCAGATAAACCACTACTCGGGTAGAACTGATCCAAGCTAGTACTTAGTGAGATACACTTGGTTCATGAATGCGATGACAACCCCAAATGCCATCAAATGTAAGGCCTCCCATATCTACCTCGATGGGGTTGTGCTTATGTGGTTTACCTGGCAGCCTCTAAGGTTGGTTCCCAATTTTAAGGATTTGGGAAGAAAGTTCCTGAACTAGTTTCGCCTGCATGCCGCCATGTCTAAGAATGTGATGTCCCTCTGTCGAATAACTCAAGCTTAAGGTGTGTCACTCAGAGATTACCTTAACCATTTCAATATAGCCATTACTGAAGTCACCAATCCCAATCCAAAGTCAGTGTTGATGGCATTGGTTGACGGTTTTGGCTCCAACACCGAGTTTGAAAAGTATTTGACTAGAAAGCCTCCCGCAAACATTGATGTATTTTATGAGAAAGCTAATATGCACTTGTGAATTTAAGAAGCAAGGAATAATCGAAAAAGGAGAGCGGATGATACGATGAATAAAGGGGTCCAGAGTGATCTGGCAATAAAGCAATCCAGAGATAATTCTGGGAAATTTGAAGTAAACGTAAGGAACTGTAATAAACAGAATGGTAACCAGGAAAGGAGCGACAATGAAGGAGGCCGTGAGGGCTTCGGGTCCTAAATCAGGTCAGGCGGCTTCTAGAGTTGTAACCCAGCAAAAGGATAAAGGCAAAGGTATTGTCATCAACATAGTTGTCATAGGACCACATGCGGCGGTTTTAGCATATGAACGATAGAGTAGTATGTGAATATTGCAAAAACACTAAGAAGTTGGGGAGCGCCGTGCTCCCATAGAGAACGTTCCAACAAAGCAGGGGAGGATGATGATAGATAACATAGTTTCCTATGATATAGAAGCAGAGGGAGTAAAGACCCCAAGCATTGACCCATTGGTGATTTCGGCCATCATTGGCCCAGTTATAGTGTGGAAAGTCCTTGTTGACTATGGAAATTCTGTAAACATTTTTTAAGAGAGCCTACGAGCAGATGAGGCTGGAATGGTTGAGTTACCGATGAAGTTAGGAGAGGGGGACCGTAGGAGAGTGTTGATCCTCCCCTTTCTTGTAAAGGAAAAAAACTCTCCATATAATGCCTTTTGGTCTGATCGTCCCTATCCGAGTTTCAAGCATACATAGTTCCTTGGTTCTTTCTCTTGAAGATTTCAATAGAAGGTGGAGCTAGAGTCATGTGAACTTAGCAGAATGGAAAGAAGTCTGTGTCAAAGAAAGTGGAGAGTTTGAAGATTAGCCTCCTCCCATGAAGGAGGCGGATGCATAGAAAGTAAATGAGACATCCTTTCTAAGACCATCCAGTCGCCAACTCGAGGATATTGATCCGAGAGAAGACGAAGAGACGGGGTGTAGAAGGGCACCTCCTAATGAAACTACTGTGGAGATCCCAATCATTAACGACTTGAAGATCGGATCCTATATAGTCCCCCCTTCGAACGAGAGAGAGTTAACTATATTTCTCCATGCAAACCTTGACGTGTTTGCATGGACCCATGCTAACATGTGTGGGATATCTCCATCAATCATGAGCTGCTTAATATCAACCCAAAATACGTCCTAATAAAGCAGAAGAGACGTCTGCTTGGCCCAGAGAGATCGACAACTTCAAAGGAAGAGGTTTAAAGGCTAATGAACAATGGATGTATTCGTGATTCAACATACCCCACGTGAATATCGAACCCAATTCTTTCGAAAAAGGCCAACGGGAAGTGGCAGACATGCATTGATTTTTCAAATTTAAACAAGGCATTCCCTAAAACAGCTTTCCATTTCCTCGGATTGTCTAGCTCATCAATTTGACGGCTAGACATGAACTTCTTTCTTTCATGGATACTTATTTTGGATACAATCAGATCTCAATACATGTTCCAGATCAGGAACATACGAGCTTTATAACATATGTCATATGGTACTGCTATGTGTTCTTTCCTTTCGGACTAAAGAACGTTGGGGCAACATATCAGCAGTTGGTCAACCGTATGTCCAAAATCAAATTGGGAGATTGATTGAGGCATATGTGGATGACATTCTTATGAAGTCAAAGCAATCATCCAACCACATCATTATTGAAGTATTTTGCCATTCTTCAATAGTACGGGATGAAGCTCAACCCCTTGAAATGCTCTTTGGGCATTGCATTAGGGAAATTTTTGGGCTTCATCGTTAGCTCGTGAGGGATTGAAATTACTGCCGAACAAATAGAAGATATAAGAGGTATCAGGGAACCTCATAAGATCAAAGACGAGCAAAGTCTAGTTGAGAAGGTGGAATTTTTGGGCCCTTTTGTATCCAGAGCTATGGATTAGTGCATCCCCTTCTTTGACTTGATTAAGCGGAGAAAATACAATTTTTCTTGAACACTTACCTGTGTCAAAACATTCCAGAATTTGTTTGATCATTTGGAAAGGCCTCCAATCCTGGAAAAGACAGTAGATCACGAAGGCTTATTCGTATACTTGGCGGTATCTTTACATATCATCAACTCAGCATTGGTTCGCGAAGACGACTAGATTCAGTTACTAGTCTATTATGTAAGCAAGAAGTTGTTGAGGTAAGAGAGCAATTACCAAAAGAATGAGAAGCTTCCTTGTAGTTTGTTGATAGCCTTGAGGAGGCCCCGCCACTATTTCAAGGCTCATCCTATCAAAGTGTATACCGACCAACCGTTATGACAAGACCTTCAATGGATTAAGGCATCTCGAAGATTACTCAAATGGAACATGTAATTGATCCGGTACGATACCACTTATCTTCCTCGACGTTCTACCTAAGGACAAGCATTGGCTGACTTCATAGCCGAATTCAATGCTCCAGAGGATGAAGGAGATGTAGAAATTGGCCTATCGACTATCATATGGAAACTATTCATAGACCGACACAGAAATAACCAACGTTCTAGCGCTAGTTTTTTGTTATTAACTATTGAGGGATGATCAATGTGCTATGCATTGAAAATGGGTTTCATAGCAACCAACAATGACGTTGAGTATGTAGCCCTGATTGTTGGGCTGAAACTTTCTGAGGAGTTAGGTGTAAAAGCCATCGACATATTTTATGACCTGAAAATTGCTATGTGTCAAGTCAAAAAGAGTTCAAGACCAAAGGGGAACGATTCGCTGCCTATCTTGGTCAAGTGGAGCAACTGCAATGATGGTTTGACTATTACACTATCTCTCATGTTCCAAGGAAGCAGAATCAAAAGGCCGACTCATTAGCCAAAATAGCTAATTCGAAAACCAAGAGTACTTGGAAACGATCCTGATAGATACATTGATGACCCCATCATAAACTTGTTGGAAGTTGATTATGTGTTGGACATTGAACCTGAAAAATAGTCATGGATGATTCCAACTAAAGATTTCCTTACCAAAGGAACCCTTCCGGAGCAAAAGAATGAAAGGCATGCTCTCATACATAAAGCTTCAAGATACATCATCCAGGGAGATGCTTTCTATTTCAAAGGCTTCTTGATTCCTTTACTCCAGTGTATCACCAACAACAACAAGCTCGTACTACGGGAAGTGCATGAAGGCGAATGTGGTGATCATACTGGGGGGCAAACTCGGGCGAGGAAGGCACTTAGGTACGGCTACTTCTGGCATATCATGAACCAAGATGTGGCAGATTATTCATGATGCTAAGAAAAATGCCAGAGGTTTGTAAAGATTTCGAGAGCTCTGCCAACTCAACTCACTAGGATGGTTAGTTCTTGGACTTTTGTAGTATGGGGAGTGATACCTTCAGAAGCCTTCCAATTTCAAAGGGTGGAGCGAAGTATGCGGTAGCTAACTACTTCATAAAGTGGGCCGAAGATGGTCCACTGACCATGATATCAACAAAGAGGATAATCAACTTCATCGTCAGAAACATCATAAGTCAATTTGGACTTTCCAGGATAATCTTCAAGATATTCGATAGAATGTAATTTAACAATTTCTGTCGACGCCATCACATCGAGAATAAATATACTGCAGTTGTGCACCCGCAGTTGAATGGATAGGTCAAGCAGTGAATGAAATCATAAAGTCCATCCTGAAGAAACGACTAGAGCAGTCCAAAGGCAAGTGAGTGGATGAACTACCATTAGACCTTTGGGCATATCACATAACTCATAAGTCTACGACTGGCCACATTCCATTCGCGTTATCCTATAGCTTCGAAGTGGTCATTCCAGTGGAGCTTGAAGTCCCGTCTCATAGAGTGACGTATTATGATCCTTTGACTAATAAGTAACTTCTCCTAGAATCACTTAACATGATTGATAAAAATAGAGAGGAGGCTAACCTGCATGCTTCAGCGTATAAACATCGGGTCGCCCAATATTACAACAAAAATGTTTGGTCTAGAACCTTTGATCTTGTCACTTCATTCTAAAGCACATTTTCCCAGCTCCAATTCACATGGGACCGAAGTGGAAAGGACCCTACGTCATTCAATGGAAGCTTGGTAACGTAATTTCAGACTAGCGACCGTTGATGCTGATCAACTCCCGACAGCATGGAACGCCGAGAATCTGCTGCCTAGTTTAACTTAGGCTATTATTTCTTCAATTTTGTAATTGTTATTTCATTTTTTTCGACAATGTAAGAAGGCATGACTCACTGAATGTGTTGTAAATAAAAGCTCTTTTCCATGCTCCATACTTGTGTCTGATAATCTGGCTAAGTGTTGTGATTCGACCGACCTATGCCAAAATTTGAGTGAAGGGAACTAATTCACAAACGACATTCATTGACTCATGTTTTGATGAGCTAACTTAACTCCGCGACTAGTCAGATATGAGTTAACTAAATTCGAGTTTGACATCGACACTCGATATGGCGACCCTCACTTTAGAAGCTAAAGTGCAGGAACAACACCAAAGCAAATGTGATACAACCGTTCGCACAATCAACTCTAACTCTCACAACTTGAAAAAGAGTATAAAACATCTAGGGTTGGCGTGAACGGTGCACCATGACTTCGGACCACTTATCCCTCAACTCTAACCTGAACTAATGACGGGAGAGTATAAAACACTCAAGGACCGGACATTCAACTGACTTATCCTGTCCCCTACCAGTGTTGGGGGCATGGGCACAGACTTATAAATTAACTTCAAACATGTCTCGGACACGACTCGTGATTCAAAGTTAATTAGAGGCATATACAATATACTTTCAGACTATGACACTTACTGTATTTTTAAGCAAGAAGGCTTAGCACTTAATGTATTTCTAGGTGAGATGGCTAAGCACTTAATGTATTTATAAGTGAGATGACTTAGCTAATTAATATCTTTTTGCTTCAACTCAGGAATTGCTTGATACTTAAACTTGAGTTAGTGAAAAATTCCAATGCGAGTACATTTAATGGAAGTCGATTCGAAACTAGCAAACAAAAATAAATGTTTCATTTATATTGTATTTTTTAATAAAAGACTACAACGTTAAAATGTGAGGATTGCACTCACAACAATAACAACAAAAGACCTACAAAGCTAAACTTAAATTGCAAATAGCCACTAAGAGTTAGGCTTCTTCCTCTTATTTTTAGCAAGCTCCGCCTCAGTGAGAATGGGCTTTCAAGACATCGTAGTTAAGGGATTTCGCCCTCTGACGTGGGATTATCATGTTTCTTCTTTTGGCGTTTCCCTAGGGATGGTGTTTTGGTTTGCTTGACCGATGAATCTATGTCGGGAGGAGAAATTAGAGGAGGAACTATTTGTGGTGGTTTTGACAGAGAGGGCTCAGAGGTTGACTCCCATTTGAAATAAACAAGCTTCCCTTCATCCCTTGCCTTCATTTCTGCAACACTCAAAGGACCAGTCTTGTTAGACTTGCCGTTATATATGACATCGTTGTTGCCTTCGGCTACAGTCTCTTTCCCATCTAAGTTCTTGAATACGTCGATCATCTCCTCCTCTTTTCCTGTGCCATCACAAGGGGAAACTTGATGCTCTTTAGCAGCCTTTTCATCTACTTCAAGAGCGGTCTTCACCAAAGGTGTACCTAAATCAGGAAGAGAAAGAATTAGTCCTGGTGGAATAATGGGTCGCCGACTGGATGCTCGGCTATTAGGAAGCATGCCATAAATACTTTTTGAAATTGAGGGGAAAAAGAGAAATAACCTCGGTAGAAGCATATCCAGGAGTTGCGGGATTCTTGATGTCAAGAACAGAAGTCAAAGGATTTTATGCAAACATCCCATTTTAACGGGATTATACTCCTCTACTGGCTCGGAAGTCTTAGCTGGAGGAGACAAAACGATTACTTCTTCAAACGCTAGATCTGCAACATGGGTAGGATGACTGGTTGTTTGCATGGAGGTTGCATCGCCCTTACCCGTGTCAGATCCTCCCCATGATTATTTTTCATTTGAGCCTTAGTCGCTCTGTATCCTCCTCTTCTTCTAATAGCCGCCTTCTTTCAACAAGAACTTCCATCTCATCACCCTGTAAGATTCGGGTCCTCAGCTCCTCTTCGTTCGCTGTACCCTCTATAGAAATCTATTCTCTTCAACCATGAATAATTCCCAAGTGTCGGCCAATGTTTGTGGGTGGTTGATGATCCATGACAAGTCCTGGTATCAGAGAGCTTGGGTATAAAATGTCAAAGCTTGGGTTTCGAACTCGTTTTGCATCTTCTGCAGTTCTGCCACTTTCACTATAAGCTCCATGGTTTCTATGTCATGTTGAATTTGGGAGTTCATGCAGACTCAAGTACAATATGGGTGTTTTCCTCTCCTTTCTTTCTGGCTTCCTCAGAGACTACTAGTTGAGCTTTAAGTTCTATGTTCTCCCTCTTCAGGCACTCATTTTCTACGTTAAGGGATTTATTTTTTTCCTTAGCCAGCGCTAGCTCATCCTCAACGGACTTGGTTCTCAATGACCATCGAGTAACCTTGACGTTGCGTCTTACATGCACATTATCAAGATTTGCTTTGGTGTCGTCATATAGTTTCTTGGTGGCTTCTGGTTGAGTCTCACACTCTGTTAAATCCTTCTTAGTGAGCATAAGGATTTTTTTCTACATATCCTAATCCTGTTTCATGTTGTCCATCTCAACTTCCAAACCCTTAATGACTTCAGACAACTACCTCAACTATGTCAACACTTCATAGCATTATAAAAGGATGAGATTGATGTTCATCCTAACCCGACCATCAAATCACTCTGGAATCGGCTATAGGTTAGGAATGAACACCATTCGGGAAAAGTAGTGCTGAGCGAATGCCTTCTCAAACTCCTTTTTCCTATCTTCTGGAGTCATTGCATGCCCTAAAGGGAAAGCTAGCTCTGCTTCTTTATCTATTAACCCACTGGGAACGATGGGATCCGGACCCATGGAAATGATAAACCATGATATTTAAGATGGATCGGTGGGAGGTCTGTGTTGAGAGCTTTTTATCTTAAAGTTCTCACTTGTCATCTTCTCTGCACCCAAGAGGTCTTTTCGTGAGAGCGTGGAGCGGAATGGCATTTCTCTTTTTCACACTTCTCCTGAGCTTGTTCCCTCTCCTTTTTCCCTCGGCACTCCCAGTCCTGCCTTTCCCGTTCGTGATCTATCTTCCCTTTCATAGACTCATCTCTCTTCATGTTCATGGTCTTGTTTTTCCTATGAAGAGGTTCAACTTCCAGGACCACTCTTGTGCAAGGTAGCGCAAAACCGACAGTGGTCCTTCCTCCCTTTCCTCATGGATCTATAATTTGATAAAAGAATTCAAGTTAGAACTCGGCATACACAGAAGAAAAAGGTGTTTTTATATGTAGTGCTTGTGTCATGTGTGTCCTAGTATCCCCTGACAGACCAAAACCTAGAGTCAAGCTCCCACTATTTGCCTCCCCAGCCTTAATGGGAGTAGTCTCTTCTCCGTACGTTGGGGAGAAAGAAGAAGAATACAAATCCTGAGAGGTGTATATAACATTCGACAATGGCAAGTATCCTAAGCACTTGAAAACCGATTCAGTGTCCCCAAATTGGTGCCTCAGGTTGGGGGCTTAGCTAGAAACAAAGTCTTGAGATGCGGCTCGTTTGCGATTGGATATTTTGGAGGAGGGCTCTTTGATTTTTCTTCAACCGCTTTCTCAAGGGACTTCTGTTTTTTTCGCTTTCATTTATGACAGGTCCTAACTAGGCCTGGGATATATTCTCCTCTTGGCAGCGTGTCTGGCCTGGAATTAAGGTTGTGCGGCCGCTACTACTCGCTCCTCGACTGTGGCACGATTACTGGTGCTGCACCTGGAACTTGAGCTCCATCTACTCCCACAGATCGATTGAGATCAAGTAACTGGAAGCGATGTAAGAACTCATCATAAATACATCTCCTAATGCTCCAACTGCTCTCAGTGGTATTTTGTAAAGTGGCCATGCGATCATGATATACTTGTCCTATAGGCTTGGCCGGAGTGACACCCGCTAAGGACAAAGAAAGTCAGAAATTTCCGGGTAAGGTTGAGATGAGCAAGCTAAGGTGCGACACTTACTACACTAGACCCATCTCCTAGTGCAACCCTGTTGCAATGGAACATAGAACCATTCAGGCCTTATGTCTCCTAGTTTACTTAATCGTTCCTTAAGAATTTTCTTATCTTAGGCGTACTCAAGTAGAGAAATGAAGGAGTCACATTTTGTCGATGCTTGAAGTTGTAGAAAAATATGACATCATCAAAAGTCGGCTCTTAACCCAAATACTCTCTATACACTATATATAACAAGAATGAATAAGAATATGTTATTAGTATATCTACATCGATGCTAGCTTCATACTCGAAGGAAGTTAATGATAAACTGACTGAATGGAGGGACACATCCAACTGTACACGTCTACCGATTTATAACCATGAAACCTTTTGGCAGATTGTAGGCTGTCTCGTTCTGCGTAAGAATATGAATATCTACCTACGAAATCCTGTGCTATGCAATTAACCTTCTTATTGATGGGCCTTATGGCAAGGCCATCAAGGGTCATCGGAGTCACAGACTTGTATCAAAGAAGCCTTAGCTGGAACCTTCAATGGTTAGACCGGCCGAGTCAGGTCAAACCTGATCCAAAGCAGAATATTTACCTAAAGAATAACTCATTCTCAGCGTTAATCATCCCAAGACGTCCGAATAGATTGGGTCAACTTCCATATGTTGATACCTGTTCAAATCTTGCTGATTCTCTGGGACTAGAATGCCTCTTCAAGCTCTCCGATTATCTGGGATTGAATTACACGTATCCCTGCAACTCAAGCATTCAACCACCTATAAATACATCTTCTGGACTTTGAAGAAAGGACTTTTGGGCATTTACGATTTTTCAACCTTCGATTCTTATTAATCTCTTATTGTATGTCAACTGTGACTATTATGCCTGTAATAGATCAACGAATGTATATGAGATTATAAAGTGAACGTATGCTCATTATCGCCGAACCATTATAAACCTGTATGTGATTGCATTTTCCTACATTTTTCATTGACTAGTCTTCAATTATTCTCTACAAAACTCATTCTTTGGGTGTTGTACCAATTTTTGGTGTCAACACTTTGGTGCTTTCAATGAGAACCTTGACATTCTCAGCGTTTAAAGGATTTTGTTCTACTTTCGCATTGACAAGTACGGGACGAGATCCTCTATTTGTTTTCTTTAGCATTGTTGAATCATGGTTGCTAAATCATCAATGCATTCCACCGGAAAGCAACCTATGGTAGCAACATCAGCAGATGCGACTGGAGGGTCGACCGCTCCAGCCCCTAATGCAGACCGACCTACCCTACCACCTGCAGAACAACCTCTTGCAGCAAATCCAGCTTCCCTTCCGACTATTTCCACCCGTGATGAGTTCGTGGCCGTGTTAAATCAGCTTCGGGAAACTACAGATGCCCTAAAAGCACATGCTCGGAGAATGCTACAATGTGGCACGATATGAACCGCATGTCGAGACAATAAGAGGAATTCAGGAATCATCAAGCTCAGGAGTTCAGGGATCACCAAGTTCCCCCTCATTGATTGGATCTAAACTCGGAAAGCTTATCATCATCTGGGGGGAAGAGACCGGTGTCAACCTCGACATCCATTAGAAAGTGCCAAAAATATTCGTCAATTACATCTGGAAGGACATTCAGACCAATTAGGAGTAGGGGGTCAGACTCATGCTGACTTGGCCGAGATAGAAGTCGACTCTGCAACCCAACAAAACTGAGGCTCCTCTCCGCCTGCTCATAAAAATACTACTCAAACAGATCGAGCCCCTGTTCATCCTCCCCGAAATCTTGTGATTGACCGAGACGCCCGGGGAGGAGGAAGGACTGCCCGGACGGCAAGTCAAACGACGTTGCCGGTGGAAAAAAGCAAGGGGAGGTCGGTCAGCTGAGGAGGCCGATCAACGCATCATTATCCCTCAAAATCTAATTGAATGGTACGACAGATCATGAATGACCACAAAGGGTACAAGAATGAAGACTTGGGAATCGACCGAAGCCATAGGCAGTCATTAATGACATCTTACAGGACGAATTCCCCAAAAGTTTCAATATTCCCCAAATGAACCATTACAATGGAACCACTGATCTGCAACAGCATTTGATGAGATACTTATGGCACACGGAGGTGGCAACAGCTCTAGACACCATCAAATGCAAGGCTTTCCAATTTTTGTGAGCAGAGTAGCACTCATATGGTTCACCCGTTTACCCCCAAGGTCGACCCCGAGCTTCAAAGACTTAAGCGAGAAATTCCTAAATCAATTTCGTCTCCACGCCTCTAATTTATAGCATGTCATAGCTCTTTGTGTCATTGTGTAGGGAAGAGGCAATTCTTTGAGGAATTACCTTTATCGGTTCAACCGGGCCGCCACCAAAGTAAGCAATCCAAATCATGAGACCGTCTTAATGGCCATGGTCAATGGCATTGATAAGCAGACGGATTTCAGGAAGTGTTTGATTAGGAATCCACCTATGACCATTGAGATGTTCTTTGAAAAGCCAACATCCGATTGCGGAAGGAGGATGCACACTAGATGAAGAGGGCGGTCGAGAGATGTATCTACCAAACCAATCCAGAGCAATGTCGCAGTCAAGCAATCTCGGGATAATTCAGGGAAGGTTGAAGTGAATGTTGGAAACCAATGAAACCCAGAACAAAGAGCGAATTCCAGAAAGCGACCCTAGTTCTAAATTTTTGAAACTTAAGTAGCGTTGAGTGACATGCTGGAGAATATTTATCTCGACACTTGCAGCATAGGCCAGTACAAGAAACGCCCGTGCGTGAGCCTACCGAGAAGGAGCAGGCGACAGGAAAGTTCTATTTGTTCCAGGAGATTTATGGGCGTACGTACAATGAATGTCGTTACCTTCGGGACATCGTCGAGAAGTTGATTCGAGAAGGGAAACTCGATGAATATAAAGTAGTCCCAAGAGATGGGGGTAAGGGACTTCAACACCCAAACAAAATCAAGCAGCGCCTAGAGCCATAGCCTAAGAAAAGGCAAATGGGATAATGATCAATGCCATTGTTGGAGGACCACGCTTAGCAGGACATAACATTCGGACTATGGAGCATTTTGTAAATTCTGCAAAACATCTGGATGTTGCGGAGACAAGCAATCCTGAAGTTGCAAGTACCATCAAGCAGAGAAGGACAATAACCGATGACATCATCTTTCGTGATCGAGAGTCGACCGGAGTAGAGTCCCCGACCGTCGATCCACTAGTAATAACAACCATTATAGGCCCAGCTATTGTGCAAAAGGTTTTGATCGACAATGGAAGCTCAGTGAATATATTATTCAAACAGGCCTATGAACAGATGAAGCTGGAATTGAAAGACTTAGAGCCATGTACCGGCCAGATGCATGGTTTCAACGGAGCGTCCATTAAACTAGTTGACCATATCAAACTATCTGTAGAATTGGGAGATGGAGAAAGCAGAAGAGTTTGAATCCTACCATTTGTTGGGATGAACATAAACTCCTAATATAACGCATTTTTAGGGCGACCAACCCTAGCTGAGTTCATAGCTTGTATTGCTCCCTGGTGTTTGCTTTTGAAATTATCGACTGATGGAGGAATCAGAACAATACGAGGAGATCAAGTAACAGGGCGAGCCTTCTACTTGACGGAATGGAAAGAGCTATGAAGTAAAAGTAGAAAGGAGTCCAAAGATGCCTCTCCCCCTATGGAGGGGAAGGAAGCATATCTACTGCAGAAAACATCCTGGCCAGGACCATCTGCCTTTGAAATCGAGGATATCGACCGGAGAGAGGACGAAGAACCGGGATGTAGGAAGGCAACCCCAAATGAGTATACTATAAAGATTTTGATCGATAAAGACGCCCCCATCAGACTCTTGAAAATCGATTCCCATCTCGGCCCCCTCCGGATGCGGGAATTGACTTAATTCCTTTGTGCAAATCTTGATGTATTTGCATGGACCCATGATGACATGTGTGGGATTTCACCCTCCATCATAACTCACTCCTTAGTATTGATCCAAAGTACACCTCTATAAAGCATAAGAGGTGAATGCTTGACCCCGAAAAATCTGCGGCCTTGAAGGAAGAAGTTGGGAAGCTACAAGCCAATGAGTTTATTCGAGACTTGACTTATCCTGACTGGATAGCCAATCTAGTACTCATGATAAAGGATAATGGGAAGTGTTGAACTTGCATCAACTTCTCTGACTTGAATAAATGCTTCCCTAAGGACAGCTTCCCATTGCCTAGGATTGATCAGCTGGTCGACTCAACCGCAGGTCATGAACTCCTTTTGTTTATGGATGCTTACTCAGGGTACAGTCAGATTGCCATGCATGTTCCAGACCAAGAGCATACTAGCTTCATAACAGATCTCGGGTTATACTATTATGTAGTCATGTCGTTCAACTTGAAGAATGTCGGGGTCACATATCAGCGGTTGGTCAACCGAATGTTTCGGATCAGATAGGAAAAACAATGGAGGTATATGTGGACGATATGTTGGTAAAGTCAAAACAATCGTCCGACCACGTTAAAGCTTATCAGAGATATTTGACATCCTCCGAAGGTATGGAATGAAATCTAATCCCTTGAAGTGTTCTTTTGGAGTAGCATCAGGCAAGTTTTTGGGTTTCAAAGTTAGCTCTCGAGGGATCGAAATAATTCTCGACCAGATTTTGGCCATTAAAAGAATTCAGGAACCTAGAAGAATCAAGGATGTGCAGAGCTTGGAAGGTAAGGTTGCAGCAATGCATCGATTCATTTACAAGGTGACCGATAAATGCCTACCCTTCTTTGTGTTGATTAAAATAGGAAAACGGAACTTCACTTGGACACCTGACTGTGTCCAAGTCATCCCAAACTTACTCGACCATTTGGAGAAACCTCCTATCCAGTCCAAACCAATCAACCACGAAGATCTATTTGTGTATTTGGCAGTATCCGCACACACAATCAACTCGGTCCTAATCCGTAAAGAGGGTCGGGTACAACGACCAATTTATTGTGTGAGCAAGAGAATGACAGGGGTTGAAAGTAACTATCCGAATATTGAGAAGCTTTCCTATAGTTTGTTGACTGCGTCATAGAAGATTCGGCACTACTTCCACGCTCACCCTATTAAAATATTCACCGATCAACCTCTTCGGCTAGTAATACAGCGACTCGAGTCAAGCGGAAGACTGCTTAAGTGGAATATTGAATTAAGTCAGTTCGACCTTACTTTTGTCCCGCGGAAATCCATCCGGGGCAAGCACTAGCCGATTTCATAGTCGAATTTACTACCCTAGAGGATGAAAACCTAGAAGAATGTAACGAACTCCCAGATGCAAAGTCGAGATCAGACACTTGAAAGCTATACATGGATGGAGTTCGTTGTAACGACCCGCATTCTACGCATCGGGGGATCGTAGAATATTTATTTCTTTCCCATATGAAGTCGTATGGTCATGTAACTTTGGGAAACATCCAATAGAGTCATTTCCCATGTTCATGATTTTTCCCGATTTTTAAATGACCGTTTTGCCCCTAGTTGATCTTGTTTTGGCCATAACTTTTGATTGGAAAGGAATTTTGACCTAAAACCACTTCCATTAGATTCGTTTGATGATTTACCTTTCCGTAGAGTGGTCATAATAGCCAAACGGACTTACCGTTTGGGAGATATGGCTGAAATAAGGTTTGGAGGGTGAAAAACTGCTTAACCGGGCCAAATCGGGTGATTAGTGAGTAGGCCCATAACCCATTTCGGGATTGGGGTTATGGGAAGGCTGAAATGAGATTGAGCATCATTCCATTTCAGTTTTCTAGCCTCCACTTATCACCAAGGAACCCTAAAAATGGCCTCCAACCTCTAAATCACCTCCAAATCATCTTTTGGTCAAGGATTAAGCTTAGCAACCTCTAATCAAGGAAGATCTAGACCAAAGCAACATTGGAGCTGCTGTTTAGCATTGGGATTCACATCAAATCAGAGATTTATTTTAGATCTTAGTTTATTTGTGGCTAAGGTGAGTGATTTGCATAGTTTTACACTAATTATGGCTAGTTAAGGGTAATTAGTGTTAATTAGCGAATTTAAGCATGATAAAATTCTGGAAAAATGTTCATAAATTCTTAAATGATGTTTTAGACCTCTGATATGAATTTGGGTTAATTTGGTTAAGTTTTGCTAATCCTATCATTAGTTTCACCTAAACATGCTTAAGGGGAAATATGAGATTTTGGGTATGTTTGATCCATTTTAACCTATCATATTGATGTTTTGATGTTTGTGGTCAATTATGCATGTTGCTATCACTGTATGATATGCTTTGTGATTGATTTCAATAGTTAGAATGGTCGAAAACGTCGTCGAATGGCGTAAACACTTGCTGGAAAAGCTTCAGGAAACAGTGCAGGATCGGATCGGATCGGATATGAGGGCTCGGATCGTATATGTTGAACCGGGAAAGGGATTCGATCGGATCGGAACCTGACACTTGAGAAAATTGGCAAAAAGGAAGGCCACGCTAACTGAACTGGGATCGGATCAGATAAAGGAGAAGGGATCGGATCGGATAAAGAAGGAGGGATCGGATCGGAGCACGTGAAGAATGAGGGAGCGGATCGGGGCGGAAGCACGAATTGGATAGGAGATGGCACCCGACCCGAACCGAAGTGGGACACCCGACCCGAACCAACGCGATGGAGTGGACTCGACCCGAACCGTACCAGAAGAAGACCCGACCCGACCCGATGGAGGACACCCGACCCGCACCGACGGCTTGAGGAGGAACCCGACCCGACGCAGTATTGACCAATAACCCAGGATGCAAAGGTAGTCCAATATGGGAAGTTAGAGCTCAGGATCCAGTTGGGAACCGATGAGTTCACTTCATGGTTGGATTTTGCTGCGGGACGTGTGCTAAGGAGCTGTCGACGTTCATAACTTCGATTCACCACTGAAAATGAATGATGGACTACTTATCAGTGCAGTAGAGTCATTGCGACTCGAGGGGCAAGGTGATGGTAGCAAGACTACGTTATCAGTGCAGTAGAGTCATTATGACTTGAGGGGCAAGGTGATGCGTAGTAAGACTATGAGCCAGCGCAGATGGGGTGAATAACTTCATGGGGCAAGTGGACATAGTAAAGGATTGGTAAGACTATGAGCCAGCGCTGATGGGGTGACTAACTCCATGGGGCAAGTGGACATAGTAAGGATTGGTAAGGCTATGAGCCAGCGCAGATGGGGTGAATAACTCCATGGGGCAAGTGGACATAGCGAAGGATTAGTGGCTACGTTATCAGTGCAGTGAAGCCATTTATGACTTCATGGGGCAAAGTGATCATAGCACGGGTGGGTGATCGAAGTGGTGAATATCGTATGCTTTACGCACTGAGTGAGAGATGTGAGGATGGTTGCTATAGTTGATTGTTTGCCATCACCATAACATGCACACCCCCACCTCCGTATCTTTACACCATTTGAAATGGAACCTTAGAGTGTTGTACAGTATGTAGTGCTAACTCTTTGGTTGCAGGTCCAGGTATGTTTTAGTCTACCTGTTATTGTTCACTTTAGATGCTTATCGCACATACCAGGCTTTATGTAAGACCCAGAGTTTTATGTCTCCTTTTATTACTTTGGGTGCTCACACGAGCAGACTAGAGACAGGTTAGCTGGTGATGCGCGAGTAGCTGATTCGGAGGTGGGTAGGAGGCTTCCACGTATGATATATATACACATTCTCCCTGTGTCGTTGGTGGTTGCTACTTGGGCATTAGTAGTGTACCTCCTTTATCTTGCTTTTGCTTTGAGGCAGTTTGAAAAGTTGTAATAAGCTGTATTTTGGATTTCCGCTGCTATGATGTTTAGTTTTGGTTTTCAGCTTATGCACTGTCTCTCCTGTTTTATGTCAAATATGTTATTATTATATTTTGTTCTATGCGCTGTGAGACATTCTACAGGTTCCTTGTTAGTTCATTTCCTTCTTCCTTTTCCTTCTGACGACCCGTTCCATGCTAACTGGACATGTTTACAGCACACCTTTGGAGTAAATGTCGGTTGGTGCGGGGCGGGCCGTCACACTTGGTATCAGAGCTCTAGGTTGCGTAGTTAACCTAGGGAAAGACACTAGGGAGAGATAGTACGTATATGAGAGCGCGTATTTGTGATTACTTTGGTTTTCAAAAGCTATGTATATATATACTACTAGTAGTATAAGAATGAAGTCGCACTGCACTAGCACCACTATGTGTTCGTTAATCGTTTCCCTTTTTCAGATTGACGATGAGCCGAGACACGAGGGGTGCTGGTAGAGGGACCAACCATGGGATTGCCGCTGACATGAGGGCGATGTTTGCTAACCTCATGAGAGACATGCTTAGAGAAGTGCAAGGGGCAGTTCCCAATCCCGGAGTTGGTGTTGGCCCAGTAGTGCAGGCGCCTAGGGTCGATTTCGCCAAGTTGTGCAAGGATTACACTAACCTTGGTGGGAAGCCGTTCCACGGGAAGGAGTCGGCCACAGATGTTCAAGATTGGATGGATAGCTATGATCGTATCTTCGATGACTTGGGTCTTGAGGATGCGATGAAGAGAAGGCTAGCGTCTTGTCAGCTGCAAGGGCGAGCGATGAATTGGTGGAATGCCATTATAACAGCTACTCCAGAGGATCAGGTTACTTGGGTTCAGTTCAAGGCTCGCTTTAGCGAGAAGTTTATTCCAGCTGCCCAGAAGTCAGTGTTATTCAAGAGGTTCTTGGAACTCAAGCAGAACGGAAGGGCAGTTTCTGACTATATTGCTGAGTTCGACACCTTGTCAAAGTATGGACTGTCTCTTATCGATACTCCTGAGAAGAAGAATGAGAAGTTCATTACTGGTTTGGATGGATACTTGGGGGAAAGGCTTATCAATCACATCGATGAGACTTTTGAATCGATCGTGGGGAAAGCTTTGAGATCAGAGAGTCTTTACCCTAAGTCAAAGACTGGGGCTGCATCTGCAGAAGGGCCAAAGCCGCAAGAAGGCGGTGGAGGCAAGAATAACTCTCAGAATAAGAGGAAGCAGGACCAATCTAAGGGTAGCCAGAAAAAGAGCAAGAAGGATGTTGAGTGCTTCAGCTGTGGAAAGAAGGGCCATTATGCCAAATATTGTCGGGCCAAGCCAACGGATAAGAAGTGCTTCAACTGTGGTCAAGTGGGACATTTCAAGGATAAGTGTCCGCAACCTCTTAAAGAGAAGCAGATTGTGAAAGCATATGCTATTGATGTTGTTCCTTCTTCGTCGAATGCCCCAACTGCGGCGGAGAAAGGAAAGAATGTTGTTATTCAAGGTACGCTTTCTATTTATGATGTACCAGTTCGAGTTTTGTTTGATACCGGGGCTTCCCGTTCCTTCATATCTAGTGACCTGGTAGATAGATTGGGACTGGAACCTGAGATAGTCGATAGACCATTGGTTGTGACGAACCCGATTGGTGGTTCGACTAGCCTTAGTATGATTTGCAGGAATTTGGTCTTATCGAGTCATGGATGTATGTTTGTTTGTGATTGCTTTGTTTTGGGCTTTACTGGGTATGGCATTATATTGGGAGTCGATTGGCTCCAAAGATACGGGGTGGTGGTAGACTGTGAGGGCTTTTTGGTGACAGTGAGGGCGGATGATGGGCGGAGGGTAGTGTTTGGTAGTCTAGCTAGTGATGGGGTTATGGCTAGTTTTGTAAATTCCCTCGACATCCCGCAGGATGAGTTGTTAGATGTGCCCATGGTTGGCCAGTATCCGGACGTCTTCGAGGAGGTGACCGGGCTTCCACTACACCGAGAGATTGTGTTCCGTATTGATTTAGTGAAAGATGCCAGACCTATAGTGATGCCACTTCGTCGTATGGCACCAAGGGAGCAGCGAGAGCTCGGGGTTAAAGTCGGCAATCTTTTGAAGAAGGGATTTATTAGAAGGAGTGTCTCCGAGTGGGGAGCACCAGTTGTGTTTGCCACTAAGGCAGATGGTTCCCTTCGTTTGTGTGTGGACTATCGCGAGTTGAATAAGGTGACAAGGAAGAATAAGTATCCTCTACCGCGGATAGATGATTTGTTTGATCAACTGGAAGGAGCAAGAGTGTTCTCCCAGTTGGACCTCGCGACAGGATTTCATCAGCTTCGAGTAGCATATGAGAGTGTTCTGAAAACGACATTTAGGACGCCGTCTGGATTTTATGAGTGGTTGGTCATGCCATTTGGGTTGACCAATGCACCAGCCTATTTTGTGGATCTTATGAATTGAGTATTCAGAGATCAGTTGAATAAGTTTGTTCTAGTGTTCGTAGATGATATCCTTGTTTACTCAAGGACAGAGGAGGAACACAAGGGACACTTGAGGATAGTGATGGAGGTGTTGAGGAAACACCAATTGAAAGCGAAATTCTCTAAGTGTCACTTTTGGAGAAGGGAAGTGAGATTCTTCGGTCATGTTGTTTCAGAGAGTGGTATTTCCGTGGACCCTGCGAAGGTGGCTACGGTACAGGATTGGCCTATGCCCAAGAATGTAACGGATGTAAGAATTTTCATGGGATTAGCTGGATATTATCGTAAGTTTATCCAGGACTTCTCCAAGATAGCAGCACCGTTGACTCAGTTGACTAAGAAGAATCAGTCCTTCGTCTGGGACGGGGTGTGTGAGAATGCATTCAAGAGTCTAAAGGAAAAGTTGACGCATGCGCTAGTGTTAGTCATTCCTAAAGGGAATGAAGAGATGACGGTATACACGGATGCTTGTGGTATCGTACTGGGTGCTGTATTGATGCAAGGAGGTAGGGTTGTAGATTATGCTAGTCGACAGCTAAAGCCTCATGAGAAGAAGTATCCTACCCATGATTTGGAATTAGCAGCGATTGTGTTTGCGCTGAAGATGTGGAGACACTATCTCTTGGGAGAAAGATTTGAGTTGTTTACCGATCATAAATCGTTAAAGTATCTCTTCTCTCAGAAAGATCTTAATCTCCGTCAGCAAAGATGGTTAGAGTTCTTGGCTTCGTATGATTTTGATATCGCATATACACCTGGGAAAGGTAATGCGGTAGCCGATGCCTTGAGTAGGAGACATGCCAGTTTAGGGGCAATGTTTCTTGAGTGGAAGCAACTGGAGTATATCGCGGGGTTTGATTTCAGACCAAAGTGCGAATTGGATCCAGTTATGCTAGCTAGTTTGGCGATCAGACCCACTTTGATAGAGCGGATTGGTTCCAGCCAGAGGGACGATCCTAATCTATTGGAAATCATCTCCAAGTTAGAGATGAACATCGACAGTGAGGAGATGAATGTGTATGGGCTTGATCGAGATGGATGGCTTCGAAAGAGTGGAAGACTAGTTGTGCCCGACGTGAATGGTTTGAGAGATGAAGTGCTTAGAGAATGTCATCACTCAAAACTAACTATACATCCCGGTGGTAATAAAATGTATCGAGACATGAAGCAGACTTACTACCGGGAAGGGATGAAAAGAGACGTTGGGAAGTTTATATCCAAATGCATGAATTGCCAGCTAGTTAAAGCCGAGCAAAAGAAGCCTAGTGGTTTGCTGCAACCATTAGAAATTCCCGAATGGAAATGGGAGCAAGTCTCGACGGATTTCATCGATGGTTTACCAAGGACTAGATCGGGATATGATAGCATTTGGGTAATTGTGGATCGATTGACTAAGAGTGCAAGATTTATACCAGTCAAATCGACCAGAACGGCAGCCAAGTTGGCAGAATTGTATATGAAGTGGGTAGTGAGATTTCATGGAGTACCTAAAAGCATTGTGAGTGACCGAGACCCGTTGTTCACTAGTGGGTTTTGGAAGAGATTACAAGAGGCTCTAGGGTCAGGATTACATCTGAGTACCGCATATCATCCTCAGACCGACGGTTAGACGGAGAGGGTGAATCGTATATTGGAAGATCTCTTGAGAACCTGTATATTGGATTTTGGTGGATCATGGGATGACCATTTGCATCTAGTAGAGTTTGCATATAATAATAGCTACCAATCCAGTATCGGTATGGCTCCATATGAAGCTTTGTATGGAAGACCATGCAACTCACCATCATGTTGGATAGAGACTGGCGAGAAGTTTGTGCTTGGACCAGATGTGGTGAGAGAACCTTGGATAAGATTAAGATCATTCAGCAACGAATGAAAGCTGCCCAAGATAGGCAGAAGAGTTATGTTGATAAGAGGAAAAGAGACTTGAAATTCTCCGTTGGTGACTTGGTGTTCGTCAAGATCTCTCCGTTAAAGAGCGTGATTCGATTTGGCAGGAGAGGCAAGTTGGCACCAAGATTTGTTGGCCCATTCCTTGTTCTTGAACTAATCGGGAATTTGGCATATAGAGTTGGCTTACCAGAGAAAATGGCGGGAGTTCACATTGTATTTCATGTTTCCCAACTAAGGAAGTTCGTTCACGACTCAGATATGACTATTTCACCTGATCAGTTAGAGGACTTCGAAGTAGAACCCGAGGCGGTTGGGAACCGCAAGCCGATTCGTATTGTGGGGCACGATACGAAGCAACTTCGAAGGAAGGCGGTGAAGCTAGTCAAGGTTCAGTGGGGCGAGGACGAGAATGATTGTACTTGGGAGACAGAGGAGAGCATTAGGAAGGCATATCCAGAACTCTTTGCTTGGTAAGATTTACCTTGAAATTTAGTTTTCCGCATGCTAGGGTAGACTTGTTTTGCTTGTTTGCATGTTTGATTGTTATTTTATGGTTGATAGGCATGCGGGACCTTTGTGTGTGTTTTGATTAGGGAATTTCGGGGGCGAAATTTCTTAAGGGAGGGAGAGTGTAACGAACCGCATTCTACGCATCGGGGGATCGTAGAATATTTATTTCTTTCCCGTATGAAGTCGTATGGTCATGTAACTTTGGGAAACATCCATTAGAGTCATTTCCCATGTTCATGATTTTCCCCGATTTTTAAATGACCGTTTTGCCCCTAGTTGATCTTGTTTTGGCCATAACTTTTGATTGGAAAGGAATTTTGACCTGAAACCACTTCCATTATATTCGTTTGATGGTTACCTTTCCGTAGAGTGGTCACATTAGCCAAACGGACTTACCGTTTGGGAGATATGGCTGAAATAAGGTTTGGAGGGTGAAAAACTGCTTAACCGGGCCAAATCGGGTGATTAGTGAGTAGGCCCATAACCCATTTCGGGATTGGGGTTATGGGAAGGCTGAAATGAGATAGAGCATCATTCCATTTCAGTTTTCTAGCCTCCACTTATCACCAAGGAACCCTAAAAATGGCCTTCAACCTCTAAATCACCTCCAAATCATCTTTTGGCCAAGGATTAAGCTTAGCAACCTCTAATCAAGGAAGATCTACACCAAAGCAACATTGGAGCTGCTGTTTAGCATTGGGATTCACATCAAATCAGAGATTTATTTCAGATCTTAGTTTATTTGTGGCTAAGGTGAGTGATTTGCATAGTTTTACACTAATTATGGCTAGTTAAGGGTAATTAGTGTTAATTAGCGAATTTAAGCTTGATAAAATTATGGAAAAATGTTCATAAATTCCTAAATGATGTTTTAGACCTCTGATATGAATTTGGGTTAATTTGGTTAAGTTTTGCTAATCCTATCATTAGTTTCACCTAAACATGCTTAAGGGGAAATATGGGATTTTGGGTATGTTTGATCCATTTTAACCTATCATGTTGATGTTTTGATGTTTGTGGTTGATTATGCATGTTGCTATGACTGTATGATATGCTTTGTGATTGATTTCAATAGTTAGAATGGTCGAAAACGTCGTCGAATGGCGTAAACACTTGCTGGAAAAGCTTCAGGAAACAGTGCAGGATCAGATCGGATATGAGGGCTCGGATCGGATATGTTGAACTGGGCAAGGGATTCGATCGGATCGGAACCTGACACTTGAGAAAATTGGCAAAAAGGAAGGCCACACTAACTGAACTGGGATCGGATCGGATAAAGGAGAAGGGATCGGATCGGATAAAGAAGGAGGGATCTGATCGGAGCACGTGAAGAATGAGGGAGCGGATCGGAGCGGAAGCACGAATTGGATAGGAGATGGCACCTGAACCGAAGTGGGACACCCGACCCGAACCGACGCGATGGAGTGGACTTGACCCGAACCGTACCAGAAGAAGACCCGACCCGATGTAGGACACCCGACCCGAACCGACGGCTTGAGGAGGAACCCGACCCGACCCAGTATTGACCAATAACCCGAGATGCAAAGGTAGTCCAATATGGGAAGTTAGAGCTCAGGATCCAGTTGGGAACCGATGAGTTCACTTCATGGTTGGACTTTGATGCGGTACGTGTGCTAAGGAGTTGTCGACGTTCATAACTTCGATTCACCACTGAAAATGAATGATGGGCTACTTATCAGTGTAGTAGAGTCATTGCGACTCGAGGGGCAAGGTGATGGTAGCAAGACTACGTTATCAGTGCAGTAGAATCATTATGACTTGAGGAGCAAGGTGATGCGTAGTAAGACTATGAGCCAGCGCAGATGGGGGTGAATAACTCCATGGGGCAAGTGGACATAGTAAAGGATTGGTAAGACTATGAGCCAACGCAGATGGGGTGAATAACTCCATGGGGCAAGTGGACATAGTAAGGATTGGTAAGGCTATGTGCCAACGCAGACGGGGTGAATAACTCCATGGGGCAAGTGGACATAGCGAAGGATTAGTGGCTACGTTATCAGTGCAGTGAAGCCATTTATGACTTCATGGGGGCAAAGTGATCATAGCAAGGGTGGGTGATCAAAGTGGTGAATATCGTATGCTTTACGCACTGAGTGAGAGATGTGAGGATGGTTGCTATAGTTGATTGTTTGCCATCACCATGACATGCACACCCCCACCTCCGTATCTTTACACCATTTGAAATGGCACCTTAGAGTGTTGTACAGTATGTAGTGCTAACTCTTTGGTTGCAGGTCCAGGTTCAGGTATGTTTTATTCTACCTGTTATTGTTCACTTTAGATTCTTATCGCTCATACCAGGCTTTATGTCTGACCCAAAGTTTTATGTCTCCTCTTATTACTCTGGGTGCTCACACGAGAAGACTAGAGACAGGTTAGCTGGTGTTGCGCGAGTAGCTGATTCGGAGGCGGGTAGGAGGCTTCCACGTATGATATATATATATACACATTCTCCCTATGTCGTTGGTGGTCGTTACTTGGGAATTAGTAGTGTACCTCCTTTATCTTGCTTTTGCATTGAGACAGTTTGAAAAGTTGTAATAAGCTGTATTTTGGATTTCCGCTGCTATGATGTTTAGTTTTGGTTTTCACCTTATGCACTGTCTCTCCTGTTTTATGTCAAATATGTTATTATTATATTTTGTTCTATGCGCTGTGAGACATTCTACAGGTTCCTTGTTAGTTCATTTCCTTCTTCCTTTTCCTTCTAACGACCCGTTCCATGCTAACTGGACATGTGTACAGCGCACCTTTGGAGTAAATGTCGGTTGGTGCTAAGCGGGCCGTCACATTCGTAATGACCGGTGCTTTGGTGTTGGCATAGATTTGTTATCTCTTGAGGGGCTATCGATTTATTATGCCCTAAGACTGGATTTTATGGCAACAAACAAGGACTATGAGTATGAAGCCCTGATTGCCGGGATCAAAATCGCGAGGGACATAAGAATAACATCGCTTGAAATTTTATGTTATTCACAAATTATTCTAGGTTCAAAAGGAATACCAGACCAAGGGAGTTTGACTTTCCACCTATCTTAAGCAGGTCGAGAAATTATTGCATGACTTTGACTGATATAGGATCCCCCACATTCCCAGAGAGGAAAATCAAAAGACAGATAGGTTGGCAAAACTCGCTTGTTCGGACAACTCGAGTGAAACAAAGCTAGTCCCAATAGAGACTCTGGGCATTCCAAGCATCGACTAGATGGAAGTCCACCAAGCAGAAGCCAAGCCGAAAGATAGTCTTGGATGACTCCCATTAAGAATTTTCCCCTACATGGCACTCTTCCTGAGAAAAGAAACGAAAGACGGGCTATCGTACGACAAGCCTCTAGGTTTGTCATCCAGCAAGACCAACTCTATAGAAGTGGTTTCTCTGTGCCTATGTTTCAGTGTATAGCTAATAACGATGTCAAAATAATACTGAGAGAAGTACATGAAAGGAAATGCGGTGCACACACCGAGGGAAAAACTCTGGCTAATAAAGTGCTATGGTATGGGTACTTTTGACTGACTATCAATAAGAACGCAGCTAATTATTCTAGGCGATGTGATAAATGCCAAAGGTTTGCACAGATTTCATGATCCGCATCAACTGATCACACTCAAATGGTTAGTCCTTGGCCATTCATCGTTTGGGGAATAGACATCATTAGGAGCCCGCCAATCCCCAAAGAGGGAGCAAAGTATGTGACTATGGCAGTAGACTATTTCACAAAGTGGGCAGGGGTTAAACAGTTGACCACATTCATCACAAAGTGTGTCGTTATCTTTATTCTCATAATATTATATGTCGCTATGGTGTGCCATGGACAATTATAACCTATAATGAGACCTAATTTGACAGCACGAAGTTCAGATATTTTTGTGAGCGATATCATATCGAAAATAAATATACGATTGTCGCGCATCCATAGTCTAATGGACAAATTGAGGCTGTTAACAAAATTATTAAAACCATCTTGAAAAAGTGATTGGAGCGAGCTAAGGGTAAATGGGTCGACGAATTAACTTTAGCCCTTTGGGCATATCGTACCACTCACAAGACAGCCACAGGCCATGTACTTTTCACCTTGATTTATGGCTCGGAAGTTGTCCTTCCGATAGAACTTGAAGTTCCTTCCCATCGAACGACCTATTATGATCCATTATCTAATAAAGCTCTTCTCTTGGAATCATTAGACATGATTGATGAGAAAACTGAAGAGGCAAATCTCCGTTGTGAAGCTCATAAGTGAAGAGTTCTCGATACTATAACAAAAAGGTTAGACCAAAGGCTTTCAATGTTGGCGACCTTGTTTTAAAACGGGTCTTCCCAACCCCTATTCATATGGGCCCCAAGTGGGAAGAGCCATACGTCATCCAACAAAAGCTTGATAATGGAACCTTCAGGCTATCGACTATTGATGGTAAACCAAATCAAAGAGCATGGAATGTTGAGCATTTGAGATGTTATTTTTTTTAGTATTTTCAATTTTTTAATTATTTCTTTATTTGAACATTGTAACAAGATGTGTTTTACTACCCACTATTGATTATGAATATAAGCTCCTTTCCTGCTCTGTTTTGCTGTTCAAAAGACTAAGGCCATATGTTGTGATCGACCGGCAGGGATCACGACCGTATAAAGGGAGAATGTATATTCTCTAATTATACTATTCGTCCCATGTTTTATGAGCCAACTCAGCTCAAGACTAAAGTATGAAGTGGGTCGATTAGTTCTGAGTTTGATATAACTCAAATTTTTGGATCATACTTTATCAACTCAAAGTGAGACGAACTTGACTTAAACAATATGACTACCTATTTAGAACAACTCCGAACCTCACAACCTGAGAATTAGTATAAAGTTATAGGCAAGTGTGAAAGGTGCACCCCAATAAAAGACCACTCGATCCTTGAAACTCTAACCCTCAATGACTAGAGAAAGAGTATAAAAGACTAAATGTACTCCTAATTAGGTACATTTGACTCTCGGTTCTGGGCTGAGTAAATCCTAAGTGCGACCGGAGGACTTGATGACCAAGCTAATTCCCCACGACACTGGGGACAAGAGGATTGACAAATAACTCGAACGAGGGTCATGTTCAAATAACCCTCGAAGGTTGGAACAAACTGGGAATGCTGACATTACTCCCATTTCAACATATTATTAACAAGTATTTAAAAGCATACAGACTTCGATTAATATTGACATATGTGCTTACAAAATATTGTTGCATATAGGTACAACTAAACATCGCCCACAAAAGTACAAGACTTGACGATGACAAAAATGCGAGGTCCGCACTCGCATGAAACTTCCAAAGGTCCTAAAGTAAAATTCCAACGAAAGGATTCTAAGCTGGAGGTGGTATATTCCCATGCTTGATCATATCTTCCAACTCCTTTCGCCTAACCATCTCCAGTGCTTACTCAGTGGTCAACCTAGAATTCGATCCCTTAAGCGTGTTTCCAAAAGAACTAGAATGACCAGGAACTGATGCTGCATCTTGTTTCCTTTTGCTTGGGCTAGTTGAATCTACAAAGGGAGGAACATTGACCGATGAAACGATACTCTGAGGAATAGCCTTGAGGGAAGGGATATTCATGTGTTCATCAAATAGCTTGGGCTTCAGATATAGAATACCTTTCTCGTACGTGACCTTCATGTCGGCAATGGAAGGATGATCGCCTCTCTTGAAATCACCTACAAACTTAACATCATCATCCTATAATGGCTCTTTGCCATCCACTTCCTCCTTTGAGACACCAGGCGTCCCCCCAACGTAATCTTTCTCCAACACTACGGTTTCTACCTCGATATTCTCCTTCTCCAATGAAGTGCCTGCGATAGGAGAAATATAGGCTATGGTCGAGTAGATGAACGCGGAATTAAGGAGAAAAGAACAAGTTTACCTCCGATATCGGACTTGGTTGGGTGCTCCCCTATAGCTCTAAATAGGTTTTGGTTGAAGACAGAAGATGAACCAGCCTCCATGTTTGTAGAATAAGAAGGAAGGTATGTCTTAGTCCGACTAGCACTAACAACTCCTTTGGGGACTAACAACCCTTTTGCCATGTAACGCTCAGCATCTGCTGCTTCTTTCTCCTTTTTCCTCCCCTCGGCTAACACTACTCGTTTGTCCTCACGCATGAACTTGGTTATTAAAGACTCTTCATTTACTGGATGCCCCCTTGTCATGTTCTTCACCTCATTCATAGAAACTTTCCATGTATCAGTAAACACCTTCTTATAATTTCTTATCCAAACTAGGTTCCTATTACGAAGGGCCCTTGCAAAGAATATAAGAACTTGACCCCCAAATCTTTTCTTCGTATTGGTTATCTCCAAGGCATGTTTGGCTTTGATTGACTAGACATTGATATCATGTCGAAGTCGAAGGTTATTGACTGATTCGATTGCAGCAGCGGTGTTTTCTTCGGCTCGCTGTCTGTCCAACTCAAACGAGTCAAGGAGGGCTCTAAGATTCTGCACTTCCAGGTCCATTCGAACTCTATCACTCTTCCATTTTTCAGCTTTAGTCTTTAAAGAATCACATTCTTGGCTCTTTGACTGAAGATGAGTCTTTAGATCCTCGGAGGCCTTTCTGTATTCTTCCTTAGCGGTCACCACTTGTGACTCACACATTTCCACTTATTTCTTGAGCCAACCGAAAGTCTTATTATCGCATTCAAGTTCCCTCCTTAGACCAGCATTCTCTATCAACTCTCTCTTTACTACCGTGCATACTTGCTTGGCATATGCATACGTTGCGTTGTATTGGTATAGGGAATAGTCAACACTAGTTTGGATCTGATGATGGAAGTTTGGTGGGAACGGTTGCAGCTCGGGGGCAAGCTCAATTTTAGTGCAAACGGGGTCAGGAAAATCTTCTTCTAACTTTCTAATCCAATCGACGAATACCCTCTCCTGATCTGAAGAGGACAACTCTTGACGACGCTTTTGAGGGTCGACCGGGAGTCTGGAACGACTTGGGACAACCCAAGAGTGTTTGTCTTTGTTACTTTCCCCGGGGATTTTAGCCTGGGCACGGGAAGAAGATCGATGCTCATGAGACTTGCTCTTTTCCTCTCCTAAACTTATGCTCATCTTCGTCTTCCTCCTTATGTATCAGCTTTATGCTTTCCCTGATCTCCTTTCTTCTGTTCTCTCTCTACTCTTTTTCTTTCTCTTCTTTATTTTTCTTTTTACGATTGTCGTCTCCCTCCTCGTTACCTTGCCCGACTTGCTGCAAGGTTGATTCACAGGCCCGCTATCTGCAAATAAGGAGATGAAAAGTTCATGTTAAAATTCGGTATTCATTACCCCTACAAAAAAGAAACGATAATAATAATCAACGCGATCGTTATTAAATTTACACAAGAGAAAATGGTACTGTGATGTGCAGTGCCAATGCTGTGTGAAATTTTGCTTAGGTCGACCCTATAATGGAGTTTGACTGATACCTCCAACGTCTATAGGCTCGGCCGGAGAGGAAACTTCCCCGGACTTGGTGGTGAAAAAGTTGTCAGGATCCATATTTTTTGAAAAATAATGGTGTCAGGCATGTTCAAATTCTTTAAGCCATTAAAAGGGGATGTCGTCTTCTCCTCCTGCGAGCCACGAGCTGGAGAAGGATCATTCCTAGACTCATATCCTTTCAAATGACAATCAACAGGGTCTTCCTCCACGGACCCCTCTTGAACCTCTTCCGAACTTTTCACAGCTGGATCTTTTTGTCTCTTCAGAAGGTCGGCCTCCCGAAACAGTATTTTGGGGGCGGACCTTTTTCCCAGTGGGTAAGATTCCTTTTTCCTTTCAGACGCGGGATGGACAGAAGATCCCCCGACTAGAGGCGCTACCCGTGTATTGTCAGATGCTCTCTTCCGGCTAGGTGTCGTTGAAGAAAATCCCTCTTTCCAAGGCCCGAGTATTCTGTTCTTGTCAAGAAGGACGTATAGATGTAAATGAACGTCGGTCAGACACTTCCAAAACTTTCGTTGCTTAAGCGTCAACTTAGACAGTTTGTTATACCTTTCTTCAAATACTCCCCCCTCAGGTTTTTTGGCTCTTCTCCTACAATAGAGACGATCGCTATAAGAAATTCCATTATAAGACATGTCAAGTAAAGTGGAAAGCTTACTGCATTTATGCCAATGAAGAGCACATTCTGGTTGATGTTTAATGTAAAACCAGTCACACTTTATATCCCCCACTTTGCTCGGATTCTTTTCAATAATTTTCCAGCCGCGGGAAGCTTTGAAATAAAGATAAGAGGGGGAATACTTCCCATTATGCTTGAAATTAAAAAATAAGACTACATCATCAAAGGTCGGAGGGTGACCCAGATACTCCATGTATAGAAAATGTAACGATAGCAGCTTGCCATAAGTGATTGGATGAAACTTCATCGGAGCCAAGTTCAATCGTCGCAGGAAGTTGATGAAAAATAAAGGAAGGGGCATAATACACAAAAGACGAGACAACGCCATGTAACCTTCCGGGGGATTGTGAGGACGACCATGTTCTTTAGGAAGACGGACATTTCCCCAAGGGATGTTGTGCTTAGTGGTTATGTTCTGCACTTGTTTGAGGGTCATAGTGCTTTCCTCAACATCCAGGTGACTTATCAGAATCAGTGCACTTGGATATATGTCGGGCGTTGCTGGTATAGCTATTGTTCAGCTCGACTCAACTATTACCCCTGGAAGGGGGGATGAGTGTGTAGATCCACCTTGGGTGTCAGTGTCCGAATTAGATTTAGAACTAGCTGAAGATTCGGGAGTGTTATCTACTGTAATTGGGATGGATAATTCTTTGCCCTTACCAGGTCCTTGTTTACGAACACCTTGTTTACTGACCATTGTAAGAAGCCTATTCGCAAGAAAACCATCAGCCAAAGAATGCAAGAATTGATGATAATTACCGCTAAAAAAATAGGGAAATCGACCGGAAATCTTATCGAACTAGAAACATAAATTGCTTCAGAAGCAATTAATTCTACCTTACAGTGCTATTTCGTTAGACGACAATCAAAATATCAATTTGTCCTTATGTGCTGGGCCATAAAAAAATCACCATCATTACCTGCACATACCTTTATAGCCACCCTGTTAAACGTTACCACATGTCTAAAGGTTTAACAATGCCTTGCAACACAAGACATTCTGAAAAGGCGGGATGCATCTCCTTCTTTGTTCCATTTCAAGATGGTAGTTCTGATACCTTTGAAGTTTGCCATGATGGTATCACAATCACCACCGACAACTGCATCACTGCCGACTCCGGCGAATCGGTGTTGGTGACTCCAACCATGGACTGTGTGGAGCACAAATTTATACAAAAAGGTGGAAAAAATAGGATTTGTGTGCGAAAGTTGCATCAAAATGCATTGGAAAGATGAGAAGGGGAAATCAATTCATACTTGTAAAAGGAACGGAGGAAGTGATCTTAATCGCAGACGAAAAAGATTCCTCAATTTTTTCCTAAAGAACATTAAATCAAGTTGTGGTAAAGAGTAGAAGTGAAAAAGGTAAAGTGGGACATCCTTTTATAATACGACGGGGAGACTCTTCGTATGCAAATGACAAGACCCCCGGTTCAGACTCATCCGATATGTCAATCCAGCTACATGACAAGTTTAGTTAAATAGAAGTATGGCAGCATAGCCTCATCATTACCTAAGCTAGTGTAAAATTCCAAGGCACTCGATATGTCAGCTTCAATTTATGAGACTCATGACAATATAGCTCAAGCCGACCTATAGGTGACTTTCTAGTCTATATGGAAAAATATTTCAGAGTAAACAACTACAAAGCATGCCCCATTTCCAACGCGACATACTTTGGGGGCAAAGTGTTGATGGGACTTTTGGCAAGGCCACCAAGGTTCATTAGAGTCATGGACTTGTATCAAAGAAGCCCTGGCTGGAACCCGCAATGGTCAGACCAGCTGTTAAACCAAAAATTAGTTCTAACACACAGCTGAATGATAATTCTAGATAAAATAGATATAAAAATTATAAGAACACAAGATTTATAGTGGTTCGGCATTAAAGAGCCTATGAACACTTTTGTACTTCTTTGATTGATGATTTGAATACAAATAAAATGCCTATTCTCACTCAATCTCACTTATACAATTAATAGTGTCCTTCAATTTCGTATGATTACTCTCCAAGAATTTAGATAAGGTCGGAATTCACTAAGGAAATTCGCTAATGAAGAGTTGGAGTTGATAATTTGCCCAAAAGATCCTTCAAAATGGTGCTTTGTGGGGGTACTTATAGGCTGAAAATTGGTCCGGTTCGGGGGCCACGTAGGGTCTGTCCCACGCGTTTTGGGTTCGGAGATCCTAGGATGATGACATCGCATCTGAGACGTGGGAAGCATGGATGATAACGACTCCGTGTTCATAGGAACGTGGGATGTAACCGCTATAGACTCATAATACGATTCGGATTGGATGGCGAAATAGTGATTCGGTTTGAATGCTTGGGGATCAAACTGATCCAAGGAAATCATTTGGTGCTGACCATCTGGTTCGCGCACGTAGAAGAGATGGGACTTGGTTCGAGGGCTCTGAACCGAACTGGGGACTTGCCTGCTATACTTCTTATTTTTGAATAGATTCGTCGATTGATTTATTCCTGAGTTTTGTATAGCCTGATCACAAAGCGGGCTAACATTTCCCCCCCTCAAAGTATGTTCTATTGGAAATGGTGGGACATGCTTTGAAACGTTGTTAACTTATCCTGTAGTGGGTGAATAATAACCAAATGTCGCTTTTGTCTGAAAAGTTATGATGCTTCATGAAATCATGCCTTTTAATATCCGCAAGGTCTATAAATACATCATGGGGCCTGAAACTTCTCCTTTTGTTTCTGAAAATTTGTAGACTTCATTCAAGGCTCAAGCATTTCTCCAGGTAATTTTTTTGATTACATACAGAACTTATTAGTTGTCTTGGTCTTATTTATCCCTTCTTCATGTATCACAATATTCATGATATTGAGAATTGAGAAAGAGTTAATTCATGGTCCAAATCACTTTAATTCAGCCCACGTTCGTTCTGAACCATCGCAACACTTGAATCTATGGGCTTTTTATTGCTTTTCTTTCTATGTGGACCGGATCGACCTATCAAGCTCACAGGAACAAGAACGGTCTTTTGGTCCATGAATATAAACCATCACCCCTATTTGTGTTCCATTCCTTGTCATCGCTTCCCCCAATTCCAAGAAACCCTAGTTTTTAAACTTCCCAGAATCTTTCTAATTTTTCAAAACAAATCTATAGGTAGATTTTCAATCCTCGTTTCATTCAATTTTAATTAAACTAAACCCAAAATTACAATCGATTTATTTAGTTTAAATCGATTGGGCACCATTCTTGACATCGAAGTCTACCGGTCTGTCGCCATCGTCGTTGGCAGCATCATTGCTGCCTCGAGGTGATGATAAGATGGTCTGAGCGTGAGTAGTGAGGATGTCAATCCGTAAGTACATCTTGGGGAACGGGCCAGGGCAAGAATGATAAGTTCGTTATTTTGGATGAAGTGTGAAAGGAGAAAAAGATGACAAGTTTTAAAAGACTGGGAGCGGATCGGGTCAGAGAAGTCTCAAACAGGCTTGAAGTGGGCTGGTTGAGTGTTAACAAATGGATCTGGTTTGGATCGAGAATGCCATCGCTAGAGAATGATCCTAAGATGCTCAAGTGAAGAAATGGGGTTCCATACTGTCGGCTCGGTTCAGTTCAGCATTATTCGATCTGGACATATTTGCTTTACAAAGCCCGATCCGAGCCGACCTCGCACTTCTTTTGATTATGATCCGATCATGCTCAAGCATATCTGTGCTTGTATACATAAAATACCGAACCGTTGTTTAAGATTAAGAACTCTGAACCATTCCGAGAGCACTCAGTCCTGAAACCCATGCATAACCCTATTTCATCATTCACATTTGGTGGAAACCAAAGCCTCAACAAAGTGACAACTCTATTCAATTTTACGAAAACCGAAAATAACTTGTGATCTTATGAACAGTTAGGATAGAGCCTCTATAATTGGACATTCTTGGACTAGAAAGGAAATCGATCACTAACTTCTCTTTAGATTGTGTTTCAATCTGCTTGCTTTTATGTTTAGATAACTTCAGTTTTGCATACACTAGCACAGGTTAGCACATACACACATGGGGGCACGAGCAACTACAATCTAATTTTTGTTATCTCTTGGATAATATAGCGATCATGGCTACAAGATGTTCAGCCAGGTTAGCAAAGAGAAAAGAAACTACAGGGTCATATGAAAATCCCATCATCGAAGACGTATCATCTACTTCAGACCCAAATCGGGATAGTACTGTTGTATATAATGGTATTGTATACACAATTATATGATTTTTGTTTGATGATAACAACAAAATATATATTTATAAATGTGTTTGGTATTTTACTGTAGTTCTTTATCATAGACAGAAATATAATATTTATTTTTAATTAAAATACTACTGGACAAGAATTTCAAATATTCACATAGTGTCTTTTTTAAATATAATATTTTTATTCCAAACAGTACAATTATTACAACTCCACTATTTGTACACTACACGGACACACTTCATTTCACAATAATTTCATTTACATATCATGTTCCCCTTACAACACTCATACACTGTCACTCTGTTCTACAGGTGCACTCATACATTCAATTTATATAGTGACACAGTCTTCTGTGTTTTTTGTCTTCATAGCTCACTATCAGTCCAATCATCATCTTCATACCAGTCACATGAAACACACACATAGTACACTGCAATAGAAATGAAAATGAATACATGGAAATATAAATTTTGTTTTTAAAAAATTTATTTGCCTCAGAATTTTGGTGTGTTTTTCATCATTTTCTAGATCGAGTATGGATTCTCTAATACAGACTGCTTGTGATGTTCATAGTGATACACTGTAAATACCACAAGACAGACTGATTTCTAGTGCTTACATATCAACCTCGCATAACCACACTGGTTTGCTGGTCAGACCAGCATTAGCTGATTTTGAATAGCCCCAACACAGTGTAGTAAGAGTGCTGATTACAAAAATATAGGTATGTCATCCGAATATCCCATAAATATAAAGATTGCACATACAAAACACATGTATACACAAACAATTGTTTGCATATACACATGAGAATATGCGGGTAAAAGCCCAAATCAGAAATGCACAATCTCGAGCCAACACACCACAAATGGGCACAGGAATACAAGGTGAAAGTATACAAAATGGCAAGGCTCAAATATATGGTGCTACACAAGTAACAAATGTGTGCAAAGTAAAGACAGAGCAACATGCACAATGTCAAGAAAGCTTTCACATAACAGCAGCAAAGTGAGCATAGAAAAGCATATATGGCCGACAAACTAAGACTCAAGTGATTGACTAAGTGATGCATACAAGAATGCAAGTGATCAAAGAAATACAATGAAGCATACCAGCATGATTCAAGTACATTAGCACAAGAACAAGCATGGTAGAGCCTAAGCGCAAACAAGAAATGGCACTTGTAATACAACAAAGTGCAGTGACATTGTGAATAAGTGAACAGAAATAAACACCAGAACAGCATAGAGTTCAAATGATATAACAATGTCTAGATGTGGTTCAGCATAAGTCAGACTTCAAGTGGCTATAATTCAACACGACAACATGAAATCAACATTGGTAAATAGAAAAAATCACAAGAATAAATATTTCAGGTGCAAAGTGGCACAACAGCTCAAGCCATGTTTCAATATCAAAAGGGTACAATACATCAAAATGCGCACAGATGTGTACACATAAGACAGGACATCATAGGTTCAAAATGCATGTGGGCATCATATTAAGCATCTGTCTTTAATAGTTCAAAAATGGCATAAATCAGGGTAGTATCCATTCCTATCAAACTGAAGTGTAAATTTAAAGCAAGGAAATTCTGTTCTTATCAGTTCAAGTATTAGAAAAATACAAGTATGTCACGCAAAGAATAGTATGGCAAAATAAGGCATAGTATCTATCCAATTTTGCCAAGAAAAGATTCCACTCGGATTTTTTGGTGAATACCCAGATTGATCAACAAGCAATTCCAAGAAACGTGGATACTTTACGAATTTAAATAACATGCAAGTTCATGGACCAATTCAAAAAAATAAAAATCTCACACAAGTTTTCAGAACAGGTTGAAGATTTCAAACTCCAAAAAATTCAAATCGTAACCAAAAAATTCTGCAATATCCCAATATAAATCGCAAGAGAAATTCAAGCCGATCGAAGTATCAAGAATCAGAAAATTTAGAGATTGTTACCCTATAAATACACATGTCTTCATCGTTGGCAACATATAGGAAAAAACAGAGCACAATCGTGTATAATTATAAGAAGAACAAGGGCGAAAATCACATACAATTTGCAGAGCTGTCAACATCGAATCAGAATCCATTGGAGCATCAATTCAATTGCATAAATCATTGGAGGAATATCGAGTTCTGAGAAACCCTAGGAGGCCACCTCCATTGAGGAGGAAAATCTATTTCTGAGAAACCCTAGGAGGCTGCCACCATCAAGAAGGAAGATCGATTTCTGAGAAACCCTAGGAGGTCGCTGCTATTAAGGAGGAAGCATCGGTTCAAAGTGATAAAGAAAAATAAAGTGGCCGGCCAATATTTTGAAGGGGCTAAGTTTTTTTGTCTAGGGTTTTTTGTTTTGTTATAAATTTTTATTTTAAATAAAAAGAAGTCAATAACTACTAAGTTTTGTAGTTAGAAAAATCACAGCTTAAGGGATCGAGTAGTGTCAAGGTCTTGAGCGTAGGGTTTAAACAGTCATGAGCGAGGGTCGCGAGTTTACAAGGCTCTGTAAGCTTAGAGATTTTTTATAACTCCTAGTAGAAACCTTGAATGCAGCAGTAGGAAGAGTTTTTGCCGAAGCTGGGTATCTTCTGTGTGTGATTTTCTTTCTACAAGTTATTCTATGCTATTTTGTTTTAGATTTAAATTTATTTAAATTGCAATAAACCCTGTTCACCCCCCTTTAGGATTAATCTAGATCCTACAAGTGGTATCAGTGCTAGGTTTTTAACTCTAGAGTCATGAATTTGTCTAACATTTCTTTTTATGAAGGTTAGTCCATAGCTAGGCCACTAATGTTTAATGTAACTGATTACGCCTATTGGAAAGCTATGATGAAAAAATATTTGAGTTCAGTTGATTATGATGTACGGGATATTGTTGAAACAGGCTACAAACCTCCCGTTACGATTATTAATGATATTGAAATCCCTAAACCAAAAGATAAGTGGGATGCTAATGATAAAAAAAATTCTCAATTGATGCCAAAGTAATGAACACTTTAATTTGTGCTCTTGATAAAACTGAGTTTAACCGTATATCTCACTATTCAACTACGCAAGAAATTTGGCGTACTTTGGAAGTTACACATGAAGGGACATCTCAAGTCAAGGAATCTTGTCTCGCACTACTCTGCAATGAATACGAAAATTTCACGATGCGTAAAGATGAAGATATAAAAGAGATGTATGGTTGATCCTCCACACTGGTTTATAATGCAAGGGTTCTTGGTAAAGACTACACTGAAGTGGAATTAATACGCAAAATACTAAGAGTGCTACCAATGAACTTTGAAGCCAAAGTAACATCTATTCAAGAATCTAAAGATCTAAGTAAGTTGAGAATAGAAGAGTTGATTGGAAACTTGATCGCCTATGAGATGGAGTTAAAAGCCAATGAAGGACGCGATGATTCAGAATCAAAGAAAAAGAAAATTTCTCATGACAACACTCTTGAAAGTAATGATGAATTCGAGAATCCTATTGAAGAATTGGCCATGGTTCTTAAAAGGTGGTTTAACAAGAAATACAAGTCACAGAACAAAAATTCAAGATCCAACAAATCCAAGAATTCAGACAACTCAGACGAAGAATGTAACACCCCACCTCCGCTAGGGTCACTCACAAAGGGAATGCACTAGGTTTGGTGAAGCATTATCGAGGTAAACATGCACAGAAATATTACAAGACAGAACATATATAAAACAGCGGAAGTAAAAAAATTTCATTACCTCATAAAATAAGGTCTAAAGCCTTTCACATCAGAATACATCAAAACCTGTCTTGCAATAATAAAGAAGCATAAAACTATTTACATGAATTATTCCCCAAGTAAAACAGTAAAGTAGCCATAGCCAAGAAAAGTCCAAGCCATGCGTGATGACCTTCAAGCAGAAGAAATCCGAACTAGATAACACTGTTTCCTCCGTAAAACCTGGGGGGGAAACGGAAGACAAAGAGGCGAAACAAAACGGGGTCAGTTATAAAGACTGGTAAGTCCTATCTACTTCCAGTATAAAAACAGGTAAATGTAACATGACATGCATAAACTGAAAGTAAACATAAGGATGACTACAAGATAGATAAACTAAACCAGGGTAACAGGCTGAACTACTGTAGCAAGGTAAACTAAGATATCATGATAAACTACGGTGTCATGATAAATCAAGGTATCACATCGTCAGTTTTCTATCAAGTATACTATCCCAAGGTATCTATCCTGTATAACATCCCACGGTATCTATCATGTATATTTCTCCTGGTTCTAACATGTATATTTGCTCTGCACCTCTCGTACTAGTATCCCAACCCGCGTCATGTGTTAACTATGAATGTCCCTTGCCCAATGTCATGTAATGGTCCATGTCAACCTAATATATAGCATATGTAGGTTTTCCCAACTCGTATGTTTCTTTTCCCATGTACAAGTTCAGTCCTTTGCCGTAGGCCGTACGGGCTTTCCCATGTAAACATTTTATCCTTAAGGTTATTTTGGACTGCCACCCTTGATCTAGTTGTGTTTTCTTACCATGAACTATCGCGCGTTCACTTAGGATTTATTCCACCTAGGACCACTAGGGATTATGCTACCTAATGAACGTTCCCGTGTCTCGGTTTGGGTTCAGCCACCTAGGGCCACTAGGGATTATGCCACCCGTCAACCACGCCCTTTATCCCGCGTATGTATCGTGAATCGTTTTCCATGTCTAGACGCACATGTTCCTCAATGTGCCATCTGAGTTCCGTGCCAGGGCAAATCAAGAAATACGGAACTCGGTCGGGAGCTTTAAGTCGTCTGCTGGTGCAGATATCAAGGTCTGTTTTTGTACCCGTGGCTATGGTACCACGTGACCCCTCCCTCAACTACTGAAAGGCAATCCAAGAAAAATCATGTATGAGAACTACACTACGGCCCATCGATGCCCATCCAGATAGCCATCCTCACCCATAACTCGATAGCCAGTATATGGTCTGTTGGGAGTTCCCTGCCTTTCCGTACATACACGATTGACTAAAGATGGTAGGTAGTCGGCGACATGCTATCCAGGGCAAAATCAAGTATCTTCGACTCCACGCTAATCCATCCCAGTCTTTAGGTCGCTCGCATAGCAACCAAGGCATACTCTTGGCTCTTCTATCGCAGACCTTAACCTCTGTGAGGCAGGGTATCATGGACCACTTGCCACCTCAAAGAGGGATACCAAGAGTACCCTCACATTCCCCCAAGCTTCCGCTTCGTCACCCAGTTCGTTGGAGCCTTTATCTAAGTCAGATAATTTGTTCCCCCTCGTATACTAAGCGATGACCTACCGTATCAGGTTACTCATTTCTTTATGAACTAGTCCCATGTCCTTAGCTAAGAATTATTACTTAGTTACCCTTAACTAAGGTTTACCACTTAGCTCCTCTTTCCGCTATCCTTGTTAACTACGATTTCCAACCTAGTCCCCTGAGCTAGGGTTTTGTCAAATGGGTTAAGTGTTGTTATCCAAGTTCATGACTTAACCCGCCTACGAATCATGTCAAGATTGGCTAAGTACTCAAGTTCAAGGTTTAGCCCTACAAGTTGGTTAAGTGTACTAAGAAGCTCATGACTTAACCCTATCAAGTCAAATTGGTTAAGTATTTATTTGTCTTAACCCTATCAGATTATCATGTTAGATTGATTAAGCATAGATTATCTTAATCCCATCAGATTATCGAGTCGGATTGGTTAAGTATGGGTTAGCTTAACCCCATCCACTAATCATATTACAATGGTTAAGCCTACTTTTAAAAGGTCTTGTGACTTAACCCTATCAGGTCCACCTATTAGATTGGTTAAGTATAGGTTACTTAAGCTCATCAAATCATCACGTATAATTGGTTAAGTATAAGTTACTTAACCCCGTTAAATTACCAAGTTTAGATTGGTTAAGTGTTTAACTTAACCCCATCGAATTCCCATGTTTAGATTAGTTAAGTATAGGTTACTTAACCCCATCTAATTACCGTGTTTAGATTAGTTAAGTCTTAATTACTTAACCCCATCTAATTACCGTGTTTAGATTAGTTAAGTCTTAATTACTTAACCTCATCTAATTACCAAGTCGGATTAGTTAAGCGTAAATTACTTAACCCCATCCCCTAATTGTCTTGTATGGTTAAGTGTCATTAAGAAATCAAACCCGGTCCCACTTAACCTACCCATTCGTGTCATATCGGTTAAGTGTCATTAGTCAAATTTACTTAACCTTATCATGTGGCATTAATTTAATTAATGCACTCTCAACCTCTCACATTAGACCTTGTTGTGGTTACTAGTTAAGCCGGGCGGGTCCGGGTAGTTTTACACCACAACCTAGTCTATCCTCGGGTCTTAAGCGCCATGACCAACTTCTCACATTGGATCCTATTGTTTGTAGCCACTAGTTAAGCCGGGCGGGTCCGGGTAGATTTATTCTACAAACTCAACCCAACCTTGAGTTGGCCACTTTCATGTTTGGTCTAGTGTCTTTTTTTACACTTACACCCCACCCATGTCTAGTTCAAGTTCCATGTTTTCCCACGTGTCATGACCATATTTAAATGTATCATGAATGTCATGTTCTCATGTAAGCCCCATGTCAAGTTTTTCGTGTCATACCCACGTTTTTCCTAAGCTACCCAAATGTATTTCCAACCCAAGTGGAAGCAAGTCACATAGTAGGGCGTTATGCCAACATATTGGCCACAAACATGCATAGTGTCATAAGAGAATTTGGCCACAAACATGCATAGTATCATAAGAGAATTCGGCCACAAACATGCATAGTATCATAAGGGAATTTGGCCACAAGCATGCATGACAAATCAAGAAGGGGTTGGCCACAAGCATGCATAACATAAAAAGGTGATTGGCCACAAACTTGCATATTATCATAAGGGGTTTCGGGTTCATATACTTGCATAAGCCCCAAGTTAAGTTCATGCACATATTTCACAAGCCCAAAGTGGTTCTAAGGTCTTATGCCCACATTCACAAGTTAAAGGTTCAATCTTTCATGATAGACTAGGCTAAACATAGCATGAGTGACATGATATAGTCGCTAAAACACAGTTCCAAGTCATATATTCAAGGTAAGAGGCAAAACTAGGTTCACATAGGTTATAGCACTTATGTTTAACCGCATTTTATCCCATGCCATCATTAAACTACCGTTAACATCTCGAAGTAGCTAGAACTTACATAGCGAGGCTTAGGAAAAGGATCATGCATCATCTTGACGAAGAAAGGTGGCTCCTTTGTCGAAGAACCGTCATGAAACTCGCATAGCAACGTTGATTTGGCCTCTATTTGGTGTAGCAAGCTTGCACCTTTTGATTTGAACCCGATTTGAATGCATAGTCTCCAGGAATTGGAGATGGAGGCCATGATCACTTGGCATTTGGGCAGCACTTCGTGGCATGAGTGATTTGTGAGTGTTTAGGGTAGGCTTAGGGGTCTTTTTATAGAGATTAGGAGTAGTTTAGGCCGTTAGATTAACCCTAGGATAGATCCAAGCCCTCAAAAATCGTCACAAGCCTCCAAAACAAGACCCAGGAGCCAAAACAGGTGCACCTGGCCGACCAGGCAGGTCGACCCCCAAGTCGACCCTGGGGTCGACTCCCCAGTCGACCTGGTCCCACCCAGGTCGACTCCCAGGTCGACCTGGTTCTGGCTGGATTTTTCCCTCCTAGCCTGTTTTCTGAAAATTTGAAATCTGTTTTGAATTTGAATTTTTCTTGAAACTTCGCGAGGCCATATCTCAGTCATACGGGCTCCGATTTACGAAATTTCGAACTCTATTTCGCGTATTTTTCCGAGACGAACGCAATGGCGCAACCCGTTTCTCCTGATTCATATTTTATGATTTAATTCTGCCTTGATTCTTGTCTTAACATGTTGCAAAAATTCGGGTTGTTACATTCTCCCCTCCTTTAAGGATTTCGTCCCCGAAATCTCCAAGTTAGGAAGAACATATCCTACCATCCATCATCCATCTACTCAAAACATCATCCACAGGTAAACATTGTCCTTAGACGATTTCTAATGCCATATGAACATATGCAAAATGTGTGTGTGTATGCTCCTTAACTAATGCTAATGATCAGGCCTGAATGGTCTTTCTAATGCAAAGTATGTTTAGTGCCATGAGTCCAACATGTATGCAAATAGTCCTAGTCATATAAGTACTATATGCGTGCACAAACATTCATTCATATGCAACATCCGCACGATAACACATTCAATTTCATCCATAAACAAGTATAAATACTCGTGCATATGCAATATGAAACGTGACCGTGTCAATCTAGTATCTAATGTGTATTCGCGCATCCACGAGCAACCACTTGCAAACATATCAATCATAACATGTTCCAAGTACATGTTTACATCCATAGAGTTCTATCTAAGGTTCCCAAGATAAGATCGAGGAGATAAACAAGACAAACTCCTTACGGGGTTTGTAACAGAAACAGGACCGAGAGGATATCCACCAAAAGATAACATGCGAGCAAGCTCTACAGGAAAAACCAGGGATCATGGATACACTCCTTAAAAAGAGGTACGATGCGCGTGTCTAGCCTTACGTCTTCTAAGTCGCGTTTCCTTAAGCTTAATTCCTCGGTGCCTTGGCCGCCTTTGACTTCATGATTTCGTAGCTCCTTGATTCCTATTTCCCAGGTATGAGTTGGAACTCATTTCACTGTCGCTTCTTATTCCACTTTCACTTATCCTTTCCCTAGTATACTTGGCTCAAACGTATCCACTTACTCATGCAAGCTCTCCAAAATTCACTAGGGAATTTTGGATCTCATTTGCCGATGTCAATCCATGTTGCCAAGAGTACTTACTAGGGTGATTCCCACAACTCATGCATAAGCAAAACGAACCATCCGCCTTATTGGCGAACGTTACTTGATCGGATCAGAGATTTCCGATAAATGCATCAAGAGATTCTAGGTAACTAACCATGATAGAACCCAGAAGGTTACACGAGGCTTCGAGGGTATTACCAAGGCAAGTTAAGCGTCTAACTACCCTCTTTCCAAAACCGAGAATGGCACCCCTTATTGGGTGACCACTTTATCCCTAGAATCCATCCGTAGTCGAGACATGTCATTCTCAAATCCAAATAAGTCATGAAGAAATGGACCAACTCTCCAACTAGATTTTTGGGACAAAAACTGGGATCCTCTACCATGCTAGTACTAAGGTGCAGAGACTCAACTATCCAAGCAGACTTAAATGATACGATGATCAAAACAAAGTCTAGACGGGATGATAGAAAAGAAAGGCTAAGCCTTTAACAGAAACGATACCATCCCTCTTAGGTACGCTAGGAGTGAGAGCATACAATTTCCCTCTCGCTGATCTTGTCCTTGCCTTCCGTTGTGGATCAAGCCATACCAACAAGTTGCTTATCCTTAAGCTCGTGTCCTTTATCCTTGCCCTTATTATCCCTTCTTATAACTTCAGTAACAGGTCTCTCGAGAACTTCCTCCATCGCACGGGAAAACACTTACGTAGCTAGACAAGGATTAGTCGCAGTTAAAACTACTGTGACTACAGATGGAGGAAAGAAAGGAAAAGAGGTTCAATCAAGGAATCAAAGGATAATGCTAATGGCCTTTGGGGAATAGCCTTTTAAAACAAACTTTTCTTGCAAAATGCTTCTTTGTAAACGGTTTTTCAGAAGGTTTTAAAAACTTTTGCCCAGTCTGGTAACCTTCTGCTTTGATACCAAATGTAACACCCCACCTCCGCTAGGGTCACTAACAAAGGGAATGCACTAGGTTTGGTGAAGCATTATCGAGGTAAACATGCACAGAAATATTACAAGACAGAACATATATAAAACAGCGGAAGTAAAACAAATTTCATTACCTCATAAAATAAGGTCTAAAGCCTTTCACATCAGAATACATCAAAACCTGTCTTGCAATAATAAAGAAGCATAAAACTATTTACATGAATTATTCCCCAAGTAAAACAGTAAAGTAGCCATAGCCAAGAAAAGTCCAAGCCATGCGTGATGACCTTCAAGCAGAAGAAATCCGAACTAGATAACATTGTTTCCTCCCTAAAACCTGGGGGGGAAACGGAAGACAAAGAGGCGAAACAAAACGGGGTCAGTCATAAAGACTGGTAAGTCCTATCTACTTGCAGTATAAAAACAGGTAAAGGTAACATGACATGCATAAACTGAAAGTAAACATAAGGATGACTACAAGATAGATAAACTAAACCAGGGTAACAGGCTGAACTACTGTAGCAAGGTAAACTAAGATATCATGATAAACTACGGTGTCATGATAAATCAAGGTATCACATCGTCAGGTTTCTATCAAGTATACTATCCCAAGGTATCTATCCTATATAACATCCCCCAGTATCTATCATGTATATTTCTCCTGGTTCTAACATGTATATTTGCTCTGCACCTCTCTTACTAGTATCCCAACCCGCGTCATGTGTTAACTATGAATGTCCCTTGCCCAATGTCATGTAATGGTCCATGTCAACCTAATATATAGCATATGTAGGTTTTCCCAACTCGTATGTTTCTTTTCCCATGTACAAGTTCAGTCCTTTGCCGTAGGCCGTACGGGCTTTCCCATGTAAACATTTTATCCTTAAGGTTATTTTGGACTGCCACCCTTGATCTAGTTGTGTTTACTTACCATGAACTATCGCGCGTTCACTTAGGATTTATGCCACCTAGGACCACTAGGGATTATGCTACCTAATGAACGTTCCAGTGTCTTGGTTTGGGTTCAGCCACCTAGGGCCACTAGGGATTATGCCACCCGTCAACCACGCCCTTTATCCCGCGTATGTATCGTGAATCGTTTTCCATGTCTAGACGCACATGTTCCTCAATGTGCCATCCGAGTTCCGTGCCAGGGCAAATCAAGAAATACGGAACTCGGTCGGGAGCTTTAAGTCGTCTGCTGGTGCAGATATCAAGGTCTGTTTTTGTACCCGGGGCTATGGTCCCACGTGACCCCTCCCTCAACTACTGAAAGGCAATCCAAGAAAAATCATGTATGAGAACTATACTACGGCCCATCGATGCCCACTTCCAGATAGCCATCCTCACCCATAACTCGATAGCCAGTATATGGTCTGTTGGGAGTTCTCTGCCTTTCCGTACGTACACGATTGACTAAAGATGGTAGGTAGTCGGCGACATGCTATCCAGGGCAAAATCAAGTATCGTCGACTCCACGCTAATCCATCCCAGTCTTTAGGTCGCTCGCATAGCAACCAAGGCATACTCTTGGATCTTCTACAGCAGACCTTAACCTCTGTGAGGCAGGGTTTCATGGACCACTTGCCACCTCACAGAGGGATACCAAGAGTACCCTCACGTTCCCCGAAGCTTCCGCTTCGTCACCCAGTTCGTTGGAGCCTTTATCTAAGTCAGATAATTTGCTCCCCCTCGTATACTAAGCGATGACCTACCGTATCAGGTTACTCATTTCTTTATGAACTAGTCCCATGTCCTTAGCTAAGAATTATTACTTAGTTTCCCTTAACTAAGGTTTACCACTTAGCTCCTCTTTCCGCTATCCTTGTTAACTACGATTTCCAACCTAGTCCCCTGAGCTAGGGTTTTGTCAAATGGGTTAAGTGTTGTTATCCAAGTTCATGACTTAACCCGCCTACGAATCATGTCAAGATTTTCTAAGTACTCAAGTTCAAGGTTTAGCCCTACAAGTTGGTTAAGTGTACTAAGAAGCTCATGAATTAACCCTATCAAGTCAAATTGGTTAAGTATTTATTTGTCTTAACCCTATCAGATTATCATGTTAGATTGATTAAGCATAGATTATCTTAATCCCATCAGATTATCGAGTCGTATTGGTTAAGTATGGGTTAGCTTAACCCGATCCACTAATCATATTACAATGGTTAAGCCTACTTTTAAAAGGTCTTGTGACTTAACCCTATCAGGTCCACCTATTAGATTGGTTAACTATAGGTTACTTAACCTCATCAAATCATCACGTATAATTGGTTAAGTATAAGTTACTTAACCCCATTAAATTACCAAGTTTAGATTGGTTAAGTGTTTAACTTAACCCCATCGAATTCCCGTGTTTAGATTAGTTAAGTATAGGTTACTTAACCCCATCTAATTACCGTGTTTAGATTAGTTAAGTCTTAATTACTAAACCCCATCTAATTACCGTGTTTAGATTAGTTAAGTCTTAATTACTTAACCCCATCTAATTACCAAGTCGGATTAGTTAAGCGTAAATTACTTAACCCCATCCCCTAATTGTCTTGTATGGTTAAGTGTCATTAAGAAATCAAACCCGGTCCCACTTAACCTACCCATTCGTGTCATATCGGTTAAGTGTCATTAGTCAAATTTACTTAACCTTATCATGTGGCATTAATTTAATTAATGCACTCTCAACCTCTCACATTAGACCTTGTTGTGGTTACTAGTTAAGCCGGGCGGGTCCGGGTAGTTTTACACCACAACCTAGTCTAACCTCGGGTCTTAAGCGCGACATGACCAACTTCTCACATTGGATCCTATTGTTTGTAGCCATTAGTTAAGCCGTGCGGGTCCGGGTAGATTTATGCTACAAACTCAACCCAACCTCGAGTTGGCCACTTTCATGTTTGGTCTAGTGTCTTTTTTTACACTTACACCCCACCCATGTCTAGTTCAAGTTCCATGTTTTCCCACGTGTCATGACCATATTTAAATATATCATGAATGTCATGTTCTCATGTAAGCCCCATGTCAAGTTTTTCGTGTCATACCCACGTTTTTCCTAAGCTACCCAAACGTATTTCCAACCCAAGTGGAAGCGAGTCACATAGTAGGGTGTTATGCCAACATATTGGCCACAAACATGCATAGTGTCATAAGAGAATTTGGCCACAAACATGCATTGTCATAAGAGAATTCGGCCACAAACATGCATAGTATCATAAGGGAATTTGGCCACAAGCATGCATGACAAATCAAGAAGGGGTTGGCCACAAGCATGCATAACATAAAAAGGTGATTGGCCACAAACTTGCATATTATCATAAGGGGTTTCGGGTTCATATACTTGCATAAGCCCCAAGTTAAGTTCATGCACATATTTCACAAGCCCAAAGTGGTTCTAAGGTCTTATGCCCACATTCACAAGTTAAAGGTTCAATCTTTCATGATAGACTAGGCTAAACATAGCATGAGTGACATGATATAGTCGCTAAAACACAGTTCCAAGTCATATATTCAAGGTAAGAGGCAAAACTAGGTTCACATAGGTTATAGCACTTATGTTTAACCGCATTTTATCCCATGCCATCATTAAACTACCGTTAACATCTCGAAGTAGCTAGAACTTACATAGCGAGGCTTAGGAAAAGGATCATACATCATCTTGACGAAGAAAGGTGGCTCCTTTGTCGAAGGACCGTCATGAAACTCGCATAGCAACGTTGATTTGGCCTCTATTTGGTGTAGCAAGCTTGCACCTTTTGATTTGAACCCGATTTGAATGCATAGTCTCTGGGAATTGGAGATGGAGGCCATGATCACTTGGCATTTGGGCAGCACTTCGTGGCATGAGTGATTTGTGAGGGTTTTGGGTAGGCTTAGGGGTCTTTTTATAGAGATTAGGAGTAGTTTAGGCCATTAGATTAACCCTAGGATAGATCCAAGCCCTCAAAAATCGTCACAAGCCTCCAAAACAAGACCCAGGAGCCGAAACAGGTGCACCTGGCCGACCTGGCCGACCAGGCAGGTCGACCCCCAGTCGACCTGGTCCCACCCAGGTGGACTCCCAGGTCGACCCCCAGGTCGACCTGGTTCTGGCGGGATTTTTCCCTCCTAGCCTGTTTTCTGAAAATTTGAAATCTGTTTTGAATTTGAATTTTTCGTGAAACTTCGCGAGGCCATATATCGGTCATACGGGCTCCAATTTACGAAATTTCGGACTCTATTTCGCGTATTTTTCCGAGACGAACGCAATGGCGCAACCCGTTTCTCCTGATTCATACTTTATGATTTAATTCTGCCTTGATTCTTGTCTTAACATGTTGCAAAAATTCGGGTTGTTACAAAGAAGTCATATGCTACAACTGCAATAAACCAGGCCATATCAAACCAAATTGTTCACTACTTTAGAAAGAAAGAAAGAAGAAGAAGAAATAGAAAGATTTTGCAGCTACATGGGATGATGAAGAAGGAGAATAAGAAGACTCTGCCAGTGATAAAAAAAAGAAGTCAATCTGTGTCTTATGGCATAGGGAGAAGAAGAAGACTCTGCCAGTGATAAAGAAGAAGTCAATCTGTGTCTTATGGCACAGTCAGATTCAGAAAGTAGTGAAGAAGACTCCATTGAGGTACCAAACTACACTTACAAAGATTTAATTTTAATGTGTCATGATCTTACCAAAATCGTTGATTCTCTTGAACTAAAAGTTAAGAAATAAAAATCTGAAAGGTTAAAATTAGTTCACGAAAAAAATGGGTTAGAAACTGAGTTTGAAAAAGTTACAAATATTCAAAATCTTGATTGTGAAAAATGCAAGCTTTTTAAACAAGAGCAAACAGAATTTAAAGCAAATTTTGAAAAATTGAAACAAGAACACTTGGCGTTAAAGGTAAGTGATGACACAAAAAGAAAGAACTTCATTAACAGATGCACCTCACTTGTGAATGAAAATGCAGCACTTAAAACCAATGTAAAAAAACTTGAAATATCATTGAGTAAGTTTTCAAGTGGAGAAAAGTCCTTTAGGATGTTGCTTGGAAATCAATTATATGCTAATAATAGAAAAGGATTAGGATTTGTGAAACCACACATTAATATGAATGATAATGCTAAAGGTGGAAGTGTTTTTCCTAAATGCGTTAAATGTGAAAAAATTGGACATAGCTATGAAAAGTGTGAAAGTAGGAGCAAAAACAAAAAATTCATACAAATTTGGGTTCCAAAAGTGTCAACAAGTAATTGTTATAGATTTGGACTCGGTAAGAATAAACAAATTTGGGTTCCAAAAGGATTTGTTGTTCAAAATCAAAATTTTTCATTTACTAATATTATTAAACCTATGAGTTTCTCTAGGTCATTCTTTTTTTCTCGTGTAGGTATTTTGGCTTGCTAAGGAGCAACAAGAATGGTACTTGGATTCAGGTTGTTCCAAACATATGACAAGAGAAATATCTAAGTTCCTTAGCCTTGAAAAACATAAAGGTGGAAGTGTGATAATGGGGAATAATAGTAAATGTAAAATTATCGACAAAGGTAAAGTAGGTAATAGTACTTTGTCCTTAACTGATGTTTTGTATGTTGAAAACTTGCATCACAATCTCATCTCCATAAGCAAACTATATGACAAAGGAATGAGTGTCGTATTTCATAGTGAAATTTGCAAAATTATTGAAAAATCCACTAGCAATATAGTGTTCACACGAAAAGAAAAGGAAATGTTTATACGCTTTCATTTGATGATTTGACTCTCTCACGATGTTTAGTAGCTATGGATGAAGAAGTTTTCTTATGGCATAGGAAACTGGGTCACACTAGTATGAGTCTCTTAGAAAAACTTGAAACAAAAGAATTGGTAAGGGGATTACCACATCAGAAATATAAAAGTAATAAAGTGTGAAAACTATGGGAAAATTCAGTCGTTCATCATTTTGCCCCAAAAATGTTGTTAGTAATAATAGGGTACTTGAATTAATTCATATGGATTTGTTTGGATCAAATGAAATTGCTAACTTGAACGGAAAACGTTATTGCTATGTGTTGGTTGATGATTATTCCAGATTTACATGGGTTTATTTTCTATCCAAAAAGTCTGAAACTTTTGATTACTTTTCAAAGTTTGCAAAACTCGTTCAAAATGAAAAAAATGTTTCAATAAAAACTTTAAGAAGTGATGGTGGTGAATTTGAAAATTTGGATTTTGAAACATTTTGTGAAGAAAATGGTTTTAAACACGAATTTTCTGCCCCTTGAACACCTCAACAAAATGGGGTAGTCGAAAGGAAAAATCGTACATTACAAGAATTGGCTAGATCTATGTTAAGTGAGTATAAATTGCCTTTGACTTTTTGGGCAGAGGCAGTTAATACATCCTTCCATGTAATGAACAGAATAATGATTAGACCAATACTTAACAAAATGTCCTATGAATTGTGGTTTGACAGAAAACCTAACATTTCATATTTTAGCGTTTTTGGATGCCCTTGTTATCTTCTTAATACAAGTGATCAACTTGGTATGTTTGAATCAAAGGTCGATGAGGGAATTTTCATGGGTTACTCTTCAAGAAGCAAGGCTTATCAAATCTTCAACAAACAAACAAAAACTATTGTTGAAACCATAAATGCGAAATTTGATGAGTCAGACTTGGATATAGTGGACGAAGAGAAAAACGATGAGGGAATTACATATGTGGGTGAAAAAGAAAATAATAAAGAGAAGACTTATAGTGATGATCCAACAAAACCAACATTTGAAGTCGAGAAGTTGAAATTCAAAGACAATCATCCTCTAGAATTGGTAATAGGAAATCCAACGGCAGGTATACGAACTTGTTCATCATTTAATAAAGATATCTGTGCTTTCTATATTCACAGTTGTTTTATCTTTGAAACTGAACCTAAAAATGTTGAAATTGCACTTAGTGATGAAAGTTGGATTTTAGCGACGCAAGAAGAACTTAACCAATTTGAATTAAATAATGTTTGGAAATTAGTTCCTAGACCAAATGACTATCTAGTAGTAGGAACTAAATGGGTGTTTAAAAATAAACTTGACAAATCCGGAAATGTAATTAGAAACAAAGCTAGGCTGGTTGCAAAATGATATAATCAAATTGTAGACATTGATTTTGATGAGACATTTGCACCAGTAGCTAGGTTAGAAGCCATTAGAATTTTGCTTAGTTTTGCATGCTATAAAGGTTTCAAACTTAAACAAATGGATGTAAAAAGTGCATTTTTAAATGGAGAATTAAAAGAAGAAGTTTTTGTAGAATAACCCCCTGGTTTTGAAAATCACGAATTTCCAAATCGTATATATAAACTAAAAAAAAGCATTATACGGTCTTAAACAAGCTCCTAGAGCTTGGTACGATTGTTTAAGTGCATATCTTCTGGAAAATGGTTTTAAAAAGGGCAGTGCTGACACGACATTGTATCTATTACATGAAGGTGACGATTTCTTGATAGTCCAAATTTATGTTGATGATATTAAATATGGTGATACTAATGATCGTTTATGTGAGAAATTTGAAAAATCATGCATGATAAATTCGAAATGAGCTTAGTTGGTGAATTAAAGTACTTCCTTGGATTTCAGATAAAACAAAGCACTAAGGGTATTTTCATATCACAAACAAAATACATAGCTGAATTGCTGAAAAGATTTGAACTTGAAAACGCAAAGCCACTTAGAACACCGATGAGTCCTTCAGCCAAACTTGATAAAGACGAGAAAGGAGTTGCAGTCGATCAGAAAAAATATCATAGAATAATTGGTTCACTTATTTATCTCACTGCATCTAGGCCTGATATTATATTTGTTGTTTGTTTATGTGAACGTTTTCAGTCTAATCCAAAAGAATCTCACTTAAAAGCCATAAAAAGAATATTAAGATATCTTTTGCACACACACAAATTTGGTTGATGGTACCCCGCATGCAATAATTTTGAATTAATTTGACATTTTGATGTTGATTATGCCGGTTCTCTTGCTGATAGAAAAAGCACTAGTGGGATTTGTTTTAAGCTAGGGCACTCGTTCGTTTCATGGTCAAGTCGAAAACAAAATTGTGTTGCTTTATCCACAACTGAGGCTGAATACATTGCTTTAGGAAGTTGTTGTGCACAAATACTATGGATTATGCAAACTCTTTCAGATTTTGATCTAATTTATAAAAAGTACCTCTAAAATGTGATAGTAAAAGTGCTGTAGATTTGTCTAATACTCCTGTTCACCATTCACGCACTAAACACATAGATGTGAGACACCATTTTATTAGAGATCACATTTCACGAGAAGATATTCTTATTGAGTTTATTTCAAATGATTGTCAACTTGCTGATATTTTTACAAAACCTCTTCCCGAAGATAAATTTTCATGATTACGCTTACATTTGGGAATCATATAAATTGATTGATCATTATCCATTTTTTTTAAATATTCTTAAATGGTTATTCAAAACTTAAATGATTGACCATTTGAACTATTTTGGAACTCATCGAAATTATGTCAAATCCTGAAATTGTGATGACTATTGACTATAATATTTTTCATAACAAGAGGAAATATTATTAAATTCTCATGGTGATTGAACAAATTTTATAATATCTTTAAAACTGGTTCTTATTTCACGATTATTTTCTGTTACTACCATCCTTCTGATATCCATCATGGTTTTATATAATGTAGGGAGTTAATTTTTAATGTTAAAAAAAGGTCATATTATAATAATAAATAATAATTTTTATCCTTGGTATTCACTCTCATTTAAAATTCCTCGCTGTTATGCATGGGTGAATCACCTTAATCTCTATGTGCTTCCATTCTCATTTAAAAGTCCTTGCGGTTATGCATGGATGGAACTCATAAGAGAGGATAAAGTTAAGTATTCTTCTAATCTCATTTAAAATTCCTTGCGGTTATGCATGGTTAGAAAATACTTAACAAAAATTTGCACTTCAATTTAATATTTATTTGAAAATCATGGAATTAATAATATAAAAACTCTCCTTATTTTTATAAAATCAATCATAAATCCATCATTCTAAAAAGTGAAATTTGCTTCTAATTTGAAGAGTAATATGATTTTTGTTTGATTAATTGAGATTTACGATATATATATTTTCTCTCTTGATTTGAATTTATATTTCTAATCTGTATTCATCACTGTTTCAATTTCTGTTATTCTTTTGATGATAACAAAAGGGGGAGAATGGTTAAGATTTTGATGGATGAGTAAACATTTATAGATTTTTTTTTTTTGAAAATTTTGGTGTTATGGTTGATAAATTTCTAATTTTCAAATTTATGCATCAGTATAAGGAGAGTTCAATTGTAGGGGGAGCATTCAAATAGGGGGAGTTTCAATATTCATTATTTAACACATTTATTATATACAAAATCTTAGTATTTGTTTGTCATCATCAAAAGAGGGAGATTGTTGTATATAATTGTATTATATACACAATTAAATGATTTTTGTTTGATGATAACAACCAACTATATATTTATAAATGTATTTGGTACTGTACTGTTATTCTTTATCACAGACAGAAATATGATATTTATATTTAATTAAAATACTACTGGGCAAGAACTTCAAATATTTGCACAGCGTCTTATATATATATAATATTTTTATTTCAAACAGTACAATTTTTACAACTCCACTATTTGTACACTCCACTGACATACTTCATTTCGTAACAATTTCATTTACATATCATGTTCTCTACAAAACTCATACACTGCCACTCTGTTTTACAGGTACACTCATACATTCATTTTATACAGTGACATAGTCTTCTGTTTTTTATGTCTTCATAGCTCACTATCACTCCAGTCATCATCTTCATACCTGTCACGTGAAACACACATAGTACACTGCAATAGAAATGAAACTGAATACACGGAAATATATATTTTTTAAAAAAAAAATTACTTGCCTCATAATTTTAGTGTATTTCTCATCATTTTCTAGATCTAGTATGAATTCTCTAATACAGACTGCATGTGATATTCACAGTGATACACTGTAAATACCACAAGACAGACTGATTTCTGGTGCTCACATATCAGCCTCGCACAACCACACTGGTTTGCTGATCAGAACCAGCATTAGCTGATTCTGAACAGCCCCAACATAGTTTAGTAAGACTGCTAATTACAAAAATATACGTCTGTCATCCGAATATCCCACAAATATAAAGATTGCACATACAAAACACATGTATACACAAACAATTGTTTGCATATACATATGAGAATATGCAGGTGAAAGCCCAAATCAGAAATGCACAATCTCGAGCCAACACAACACAAATGGGCACAGGAATACAAGGTGAAAGTATACAAAATGGCAAGGCTCAAATATATGGTGCTACACAAGTAACAAATGTGTGCAAACTAAAGACAAAGCAATATGCACAATGTCAAGACAACTTTCACACAACGGCAGCAAAGTGAGCATAGAAAAGCATATATGGCCGACAAACTAAGACTCAAGTGATCGACTAAGTGATGCATACAAGAATGCAAGTGACCAAAGAAATACAATGAAGCATACCAGCATAATTCAAGTACATTAGCACAAGAACAATCATGGTCGAACCTAAGCGCAAATAAGAAATTGCACTTGTAATAAAGCAAAGTGCAGCGGCATGGTGAACAAGTGAACAGAATTAAACACCAGAATAGTATGGAGTTCAAATGATACAACAATGTCTAGACGTGGTTCAGCACAAGAGAGACTTCAAGTGGCCAAAATTCAAAACAACAGCATGAACTCAATAGTGGTAAATAGAACAAATCACAAGCATAAACTTTTCGGGTGCAAAGTGGCACGACAACTCAAGCCGTGTTTCAATATCAAAAGGGTACAAGACATCAAAATGTGTATAGATGTATACACACAAGACAGGACAGCATTGGTTCAAACTGCATGTGGGCATCATATTCAGCATCTGTCCTTAACAATTCAAAAATGACATACATCAAGGTAGTATCCATTCCTATCAAAGTGAAGCGTAAATTCAAAGCAAGGAAAATCTGTTCTTATTAGTTCACGTATCAGAAAAATACATGTATGTCATGCAAATAATAGTGTGGCAAAATAAAGCCTAGTATCTGTCCAATTTTGCCAAGAGAAATTCCATTCGGATTTTTTTGGTAAATATCCAGATTGATCAACAAGCAATTCCAAGAAACGTGGATACTTTACCAATTTAAATAACAAGCAAGTTTATGGACCAATTCAAAACAATAAAAATCTCACGCAAATTTTCAGAACAGGCTAAAGATTTCAAGCTCCAAAAATTCAAACCGTAACAAAAAAATTCCGCAATATCCCAATATAAATTGCAAGAGAAATTCAAGTCGATCGAAGTATCTAGAATCAGAAAATTTAGGGATTGTAACCCTATAAATACACATGTCTTCATCATTGGCAACATATAGGAAAAACAAGAGCAAAATTGTGTATAATTATAAGAAGAACAAGGGCGAAAATCACATACAATTTTCAGAGCTGTCAACATCGAATCGGAATCCATTGGAGCATCAATTCAATTGCATAAATCATTGGAGGAAGCATTGATACAAAGTGATAAAGCAAAATAAAGTGGCCGACCAATATTTTGAAGGGGCTACGGTTTTTTATTTAGGGTTTTTTGTTTTTTGTTTTGTTATATTTTTTTTTAATAAAAAGGGGTCAATAACTACTATGTTTTGTAGTTAGAAAAATCATAGCTTAAGGGATCGAGTTGTGTCAAGGTCTTGAGCGTAGGGTTTAAACAGTTGTGAGCGAAGGTCGCGAGTTTACAAGGGTCTGTAAGCATAGAGATTGTTTATAACTCCTAGTAGAAACCTTGAATGCAGCAGTAGGCAGACTTTTTGCCGAAACCGGGTATCTTATATGTATGATTTTCTTTCTGCAAGTTATTCAGTTATTCTTTGCTATTTTATTTTAGATTTAAATTTATTTAAATTGCAATAAACCCTATTCACCCCCTTTAAGGTTAATCTAGATCTTACAAGTACGGTATCGGACTACGAGATAGAAACTCATGAAAATGCAGCATTATCCAGAGGTGAAGTTTCTATGGATGAAGAAGAAGAGGGAGGAATAGGAGACAGTCGCGCTCCTAATGAATTCAAAAATTTCATTATCCTAGAATCACCTGGTGACTCCACTGAATCGATAATTGACGACCCCAAACTTATGCGAATATGTTTAAAGCATGGAATTCTTCGAAAAGACACAACGCTACCCGCTAACAGACCGATCTCATAATCCACCCAAAGGGTATATGGCGATTAGTAGGTTAATGTGCATTATAGGGGCGATACCTCCATTTCCGCCATTCGTTGTCGATTTTCTGAGATGAATGCAAATTGCTCCTATGCAACTCCTCCCCAATGACTATTCTTATCCGTTACCTTATACATCGCTTATAAGGAAATTTTAAGGATAGAGCTCACCTTCGAAGATGTGTGCTTCTTCTATAATTTCAAATACCGAACACAAGATACTATGTCCTTTGTATATTTCGAATCGGTGCCAAAGAGGAAGATTATTAGCATACCATTCAGCAGCAAAGTAGGTGATGTAAAACTTGAATGGTTTTACATTAAGCAGCAACTGGGATGTGCTAGGAGATGGCTTAAATCAAGTAAGTCTCAGATTCCGACACTCCAGTTTTAATTGTTGTCATCAATGTATTAGTATATCCTATTTTCACTTGCAGTTTCTAACCCGAAGCAGGAAACTCACCAGGTGTATCTGGGTCGCCTAAATCATCTACTTAATGGTGATCAGAAATATCTAACTATCAGAGAATGTCTAATAGATGACTATCTCCATTGCCATCATTTTCTCGCTATGACTCATAGCATAGGTCACGGGGAAGGTCCTTACGTATACGTGCCCCCCGTCGAGGTGCCAACTGAAACTTTAGTTGAAAAGGGAGAATCTTCGAAGGATCCAATTGCGCTTCGAAAGAGTCCTTCTCCTACATCAACCCATGATGACATATTAGCGAACATAGCAGCCAAAGATAGGCATAAATACATTACCCCTGAGGATGCGGCCACTCCCGAAAAACCAACTTCCCCAAAAGAGCGTCCTTCGGCCAAGTCTCGGGTGATGATTCTTATATGGATGATTCTATATATCAGGTTTTGGAGAAGTTTCCCCTGCCCGATGCCATTTACACTTCGCAAGATTTTGGAACAAATTCTTTCTTTCCCACTTTTGAAGAGGATGTCACTCTCGTGAAAGCCGGGGATGCTACACAAATAGTCCTAGCTCTAGGCTCCGGTTTGTTAGGGGTATCACTTAGGACATGCACAACACATCTGCACTACACGTCATAACACTCATGCGCCATGTTAAACTCGAATCTAATGTTTACTCATGCGATTTTGTAGGACAAATGACCTGCTACAACTATCCTCTCAGAAATGTCCGCTCAAGTATGCCCAGATTTGACTCTGATGCCGAACATGATCGGGATGATAATCGCGGGCGAGAAGACAGGAGGAACCACCTACCTCATCCTTATTGATCTTCTCACTCCCGGTCTCTACATCAACTGGATTTGGATAAACAGAAGAGCCACTCCACATATCACGAAGGGGACAAACACGCTCCTAAAACTACAACCTTCTCCAAGGATAAAACTCATCAGGAGAAATCATAGAAGAAAGGTTCTGACCCAAAAGAGAAACAAAAGGAAACAAGCAAAGAAGCAGAGAAAGGCAAACATCTATCATGCCATCTTAATGTCGCAACATTGACATTACTACAATAAGGCCAGTTAATCGATGATGAAAACAAGGCCAAATTGGAGCTTTTGAAAAAAGTAATTTCTTGATCATCATTTTGGGAACATGCATTTTGTTCCATCTATTTAGCCATTAGACTTCGACTGGGCAAAAGTGGTTAAGGCCAAGATTAATTTTGTGGATACTTAGTACAATGTGATGAAGAGATATTCGCTAACCTTATCCAAGATCATTCAGGACTTGCTTGCTGATATTAAGTACATGAAGGATAATGCTGAATTTGACCCAAAGGCCATTAAGAATTCTGAAAGAGATCTAGAGGATGCTCAAGCCAAGCTTGCACTGGCATAACGTGATGCAGACGATTATAAGATACAGTATGAAGGATTAAAACTGCGATATCATAACGAGCTTGAATCCCATAGTCAGGAGTGCATTGATTTAAAGAAACAACTAGATAATGCCACGTTTGATAGCACCAAAGAAAAATCAGCTTGTGCTCGTCTTGAGAAGGAGAACGCAGAATTGGCGAAAAGGAATGCTGAAATAGAGGCCAAATTAGCTGAAGCTGAGTCACGGGCGGTTCTAGCTTAGGGGAATGCCGACATTGCTCTCAAATCCGCCAAAAATGCCAGTGCACAGCTTGCCGCAGCTCAAAAAGAAATAGATGGTTATGGTAAAATCATGGTACAATGTTTTGCTCAAGTGATCCGTTATCGGGACATCTCTTGGATCCAGGAATACCCAACGACTCTGGTCTATATGTGGGACCAAATTGTTGAATGGGAGAGGAAAGAACTCAAAGTGGATTCCATTGACGAAGAGAAACTCATGGAGAAATATCTGAAGGGTGAAGAGCCAGTACGCTTAGCTGAAGGGCGTAAACTTATTACAGCGGCTATGGAGGAGGAGAGACGTCAGGCCAAAGGAAAAGAAACCATCGAAGCCCGTTCCTATTCCGCTTCCCCTGGGGCTACTGAAGAGGAGGAATATGATCTAGCGAATCCAGGGATTCCTAAGACATCTTTCTTGTCACCTATCGCTGAAACGACTCCAGAGACTCCTGCTGCTAATTTTGAAAAATCATCTGAACGTATCTCCCCACCTTTTCACCTCAATTTGTTAGGGCTATTTCAACTTTTCATCGTATTGTTGGACAAACAATTGAAGAACCTGCGCTTTCCCCAGAGTTAATAACTATCGCTTCTCGTCCTGTAGGTGTAGAATCAGTCAGAGAGACTAATGAACAACAAAAAGAAATCATTGATGCGAAGTCTGTTGAAAAGGCTCAGGAGAAAAAGGACGAAACCACTGACTCAAAGTTCATGAAGAAGGCCGAGAAAAGAAGAGAAGAAGTTATTAACGAAGCTCTCATGCCTTCTAGCACTGAGATTCTCAAAGACGGGGATAGGATAGACACCTTGAAAGATGATGGCGGCAATGATGGAAACGAGGAAGATGACGATGTTGTGGTGACCGGAGGCTCGAGGGAGGTCGATGACTTGACTTTCGCCGAGATAAAGGCATAGACACATGCACTTTTGAAAGTCAAAGTCGAGAAGGAAGAGCCCCTTAATGTCAATCCTCCTCAAGCCATTGCTCCTCAGTCAGGATAAGTCGTCAAGCTTTCTGCCCAGTCAATAACCGGAAGTTTAACTCAGAAGTCTCCAACTGATCCAAATGCGCCTCTAGTCGATAAAGGTAGAAAGAAATGCATTCTAACCGACGTTGAGAAAAAAGAGAAAGCTAAGCTGAAGGCTTCTAAAATGTCTAAAATTTCCCTAAAGCCCAAGTAAAACGTAGTTCAGTTCCTTTCCTTTTGTTTTCCACTGGCCCGTTGTCGTTGTTGTAGCGAGTGCTGCCCTCGCACCTTTTTATTATTCGTGTAAATAAAATAGCTTGTTTCCTGTGATGCATAAAATTTGCAAATTTGTCATTCATTTCAGTTAAATGCAGTGGTAGCCAAAGCATTATTAACACGATTAATGAATAATATGTCACAATACAGATGAGCTTCCTGGCAAACGTGCAAACAAGAATATAGTGCAAAAAATCATTTCTAAACTAAACAATCAATAATAGAAGGATGTGATGTTTATGCCCCCAATCGATCTCGAATAAATGCCTAGCCAGGGCTTGTTCAGGATTGATTAGGTTCGACATTTTTTTGCCCCCAGTCCCTTGGCGGGGTTAAGATTCTTTTTCATTAGCACTTTTCTTTAGCACCACTATACTCTATCGTATGACTGGGTTAGAGTGCGGTTAAGGAAGTCTCTTATCGGGGTGCACCTTCACGGCTAGGAGACGTCGTTTTCCCGTCCTTTATACTCTCTATTAAATCATGAAAGCTAGAGTTTGGGACGTCGTCTTCTCATCCTTTTCACTCAATTACACAAATGGTCGTTTCGTTCGCTCCGGTTTTGTTTCCGCACGTGATTTTCTGAGGTAGAGTTTCACCGGTTTAGATGTTCATTTGCCCTTTAAATTCGATTCGAGTTTAATGTTTATATTCAGAGAAAAACAGTCATAGAATATAAAGGTATTAATGTAGGAAAAGTAAATGACACGTGATATTTTTATAGTGGTTCGGCCAAGTCATAACCTACGTCTACTTCATAATCTTTTGGTTATATCAACCAGACTTTTCTAGGCAAGTTGTGCCTTTTTACATGGTTCATAAAACAAAAGAAAACAATACAGATTTAAGACTAGTACTGCCGCAAGTGTTGGCCATTCCATGCTCTGGGAACTTCTTCACCATCCACGGTCGTTAACTTTAAAGCTTCTTTATCAAGTTTCGGTTGAATGATATATGGTCCCTCCCATTTCGGACCCAGATGGACTGGGCAAATGAAGACACGCTTCCGCACTAAGTCCCCAGGTTCAAAGGTTAGGGGCAAACCCTCCTGTCATAATATCATGCCACTTGGCGTCTGTGCCTCGAGGCGCGCAAATCCACTTCATCTCCTTTCTCTCCAACCATGTCCAGGTATTCAAGCAGAAGCGCTTTGTTTGTCATCGAATCCTAATACGTTGTCCTGTGAGAGGGAACTTTCTACTCCACTGGAATGACCGCTTCTGATCTGAAAGAAAGTGAAAAAGGGATATGACCCGTTGGGGCCATGTAAGTCACTTGGTAGGCCCATAATGCGAATGGTTATTCATCGACCCACATGGCTTTTGCCGGTTCCAATCGCTTTTTAAGGATGGAATTAATGATTTTGTTTATCCCCTCAACTTTTCCATTTGATTGCGGGTGAGCTACTGCAGTGTATCTTTGTCAATCTTGTACTTCTGGTAGAAATTCCTGAATTCTGTGCTATCGAATTGGGTTCCATTATCAGTTATGATGGTTTTGGGTGTTCGAAATTGACAGATGATATTCCTGACCACAAAGTTTATCACCCGCTTGGTCGTAATCGTAGTTAAGGGTTCAGCTTGCACACATTTTGTGAAATAATCTACGGCCACGATTGCATATTTGGCTCCTCCTTTGGCGATTGGAAGGCTTCCAATGATGTCTATCCCCCAAGTAGAGAATGACTACGGACTCACCATTGTCTTAAGCTGATGAAGGGTGCTCTGGGGATCTTTGCAAAATTTTGACATCTGTCGCAGTGTCACGAATAGTCAGTTGCATCTCGATTCACTGTAGGATAAAAATAGCCATACCGTAATATTTTCTTTGCCAGTGTTTGACCACTGGTGTGATCTCCACACTCGCTCTCATGTAATTCCCTCAGTGCACACTTGACGTCAGCGTGTGCTATACACCATAGCAAAGGCATTGAAAATCTCTTACGATAAAGAACTTCATCTTGCACGACATATCCTGCGGCTTTACAAACTGTTGTATGTAACGCAGTTGTATACACAATTATATGATTCTTGTTTGATGATAACAACCAAATATATTATTATAAATGTGTTTGTTATTGTACTGTTTCATATATTCATCACAGACATGATTATAATGTTTATATTTAAATAGAATACGACTGTACAAGACATTCATATATTCATACAGTATTTTATTTAAATATAAATATTATATTTCAAACATTCAAACAGTACAACTATTTATAAACTCCACTATTTGAATACATCACTGATATATATCTCATTTCATATATACATTCATAGAAGATTGTACTTGTAAATAAACTGAATACGATAGACAAGTTTGCTTGACAACAATAAAATAATATTTTATTTCAAACAAAATTTGTTTATTACAAATATCAGTACAATATTCTTTTTCATTCATAGCTCCTACAACACTCATTCGATTATACATTTTCAGTTATACATACAGACAATTTCACTATTACACACACTGTTCTTGTTTTCTGCATTCTGTCTTCTTGTCTTCTGTCTTCACAGCTTTCAGTCCAGTCAGTCCAGTCTTCATACCTGTCATACAAATGAACACACACACAGTACACTGCAATAGAAATAATATTGAATACATGTGAATAAAAATTTTATTTTTAAAATTTTATTTGCCTCAGTTTTCTGGTGTGTTTCTCATCATTTTTCTGACTTGATCTGATTTGTTAATCCGACTGTGTCTAGACAGTATAATAGTACAGGGACAGGAAAATTCGTCTGTTGGTTGCATATACACACGTGTATACACGTGTGCACTGCCTCGCCAATCATAATGTAGCGAGCAACTGAGGAGTAGCCACGTGGACCTGCTCGACTCAGTGCAACACACATACATGCCATACATGGACGAGCATCTCAAAAGCAAAATATATATATACATATATGTACATATGAAGTGTTCAAGCTCATGGAACAACAAAAACGTGGTCGAGCCATATCAAACCAGCCCCAAAGCAAATATAAATGAAGCAATGAACACAATATGCATGAATGGCAAATTTCAACTTGAGTATATAGTTCAACATGGTACACCATAGTGAAACAGGTGCAGCATCAACATTCTTGGTGGTTCAGCAAAAGCACAATGGTGTTCATGGTAATGATAAACAATTTCAGCAAGATAGATTTCAATGCAATCCATCTCACAAACAATTGGCAAGACTCAAGCATGTCGTATACACATTAGCATGATCAGCAGTGCATGCACAGGGATAATATAATGCGGCAGTTTTCAAATTCATGGGATCAAGTAGAAGTTCATGTGCAACATATTACAAAGTGAGCCAAGTATAAATGGTGGAGCCAACATTAATAATCAAGTCAAAGTTAAAATACAAGCTTCATAAGGGAATACAATTATGGCCGAATGGAACCAGCATAAGTGGCACACAACAATGCATAGTAATGTTGAATTCATTTTTTTTGACAAAGTATGACTGGTTTATGTGTTTCCAGAAATTGGAAATATTTAAATCAATCTAGAAATCAACCAAGGAAAGCAATTAATTCTTTCCTGAATTCAACCCCTTATTTTTTTTGGCAAAGAGATTATTTTCTACAAACATTTTTTGGTCATTAAAACAGTTCTGTTTTAGACTGTATCAACCTTGGCAATAAATGTTTGGCAACAATTATATATGGGATCAATCAAACAATTCAACTCGCCAACAATGTACTAAAAGATTTTCAGAAATGAAGATAGCATTTTTTTGTTAAGTTTTTATTTTGTCAAATAAAACATACATAGATAGGAAAGTCTTTTTGGAAAGATTTTGTCACAGAAAAGATTTGCTCATCAATCTTCATATGTAGCAAATTAATTTGTTTCCAGAAATTACAGGAAATCCAAATTCATTCAAGTCAGTTTTTTTTATCAAGGCAAATATTCATTCACGGCAATCATATCTCAGAGGATTCAAGGCAGAAAATTAAATCATGCATGGGATGTTTCTGTTAGCAAATTCGAAGAGAGTCTTCTGAGAAACAAATCAATAAGTTCTTTTGCTTTGGCACGGAAACAGCTCAGCAATCAAGCATTTTTGGCAAACAGTGATTATGGAATTTCAGAAAAGCAATTTTGTGCAAGTTTCTTTTCTCACATGTTAGAAATCAGCAAGGAACTCAATCAGGCAACAATTCAAAATTCATTTAAGACCGAACCATTCAAGCAAGGCAATCAAGTTTAATAATGCAGGGGATCTTTTTTCTAATATCCAGAGTTTATCAACTCAATCAAAGCCGTTCCAGTCAAGGGCAATTAAAAGGGGAAATTCAAAATCAGCCACACAACAAATCAAAAGTGGAAACAGACGCATTCAGATCAAGTCAACATTTGAAATCAGAGTATAGGAATTTTTTATCCTATTTAAACACCGTATCATCACTGGCAAATGTATCGAGTCCACACGCAACAATTCAAAAAGACAGCAAATCAAAAACCAACCCAACATCTCAAATCGAAAACCCAAGCATCAATAAATAAAAAGGCAGAGCAATTGAAGTTTAAATTCTCTTACAACGTTTCATTAGGGTTTCGATCGAGTGCCAGAGAGGGAAGCCAAATCGAAGTTCTTCAGAGAACCAGAAATCAACATCAATTTGAAGCCACGATTTGGGGGTTTCAGAAAACCCTAGGAATTCATACATCGCCGCCGCCATTTTTTTTCCGTAGAAGTAAACAAGTCAAAGAAAGAAAAGTCGGGTGCAAACACAACAAGCGGGCCGGCCATGTTATTTAACTAGTCTATGTTTTTTTAAGGGATGACCCCTTTGTTTTAATTCCTTAAGGGTTTAAATTCTTTTTGTTTTGTTTTTATTTTTAATTAGTGTTGTAAAAATCAAAAAACAGTTGTCTAGATCTGTAAAGTCTAGGTAAAACAGTCAGGTTGTTGACTGTCAGTTTCAGAGTCTGTAAAATTCTGGGATACGGATTACGGGGTTGTAATTCGGGTAATCTGATCGAGGGGACATCGGTCAGTCTAGGGTTTTGAACGTTGGGTTAGGACAGGAGCAGGCGCTGCGAGTGTACATGGTCTTGTATGCGGGATCTGTTTATAACACCTAGTAGAAACCTTAGGAATGCAGCAGTAGGCAGGGTTTTGCCGAAGCTGGGTATATCTGTGTCTGATTTATTTTCTGAACTTTTATTTCTGCTGCATTCTGTGATCTGTTTATTATTTTGATATTCTGTCAGTTTTTCAATTCAGTTTAAAAACTGTGATAAACCCTATTCACCCTCCCTCTAGGGTTAATCTAGATCCAACATTTGGTATCAAAGCGAGGTTTTTCTTTAACTCTAGAGTCATGGGTAATCCTAGTCGTCAGTCTAGTGAGATTCAGTCCAGTTCATCTCCAACTATTTTCACTGGAACAGATTTTTTAAACTGGAAATCCAAAATGAAAGCTTATTTAAAATCTGTTAATATTAAATGTTGGGATGTTGTTATCAATGGGTACGATATGGTAGATAAAGTTTTTAATTCTTGTGCTACACATATTCTATATTCTTATATTGATGATGATCAATACAGTCTGATCTCCCATTGTTTAACTGCAGAGGAAATCTGGACAGCTCTCAATACAAAGTATGGACAAATGGACAACAGCTGCTCAAAACCCCAGGATGACAACTCAGATTCAGATTCATGCTTAACAAGTCATGTAGATGAAACTTCAGATGGATCAGATGATGGAGAATCAACAAATGCCGAAACAGAAAATTTCTCATATGAAGACCTGGTTTACATGTGTCTTGATTTAACAAAATTTGTTGATAAACCCAAATTGAGAAATAAGTCTCTGAAATCTAAGAATTTTGAGATGGCCAGCAAAATTGATGAATTGGAATCACAACTTCAATATGTTAAAAATTCTTCAAATTCAGTTTGCAAAAATTGTTTGAAATTGAAAACCAATCTTGTTCGTCTCAATAAAAATATTCAAAAGTTTGAAGATGAAATTCTGATCTTAAATGAGAACAAGGTTGAGTTATCAAATTTGAATAAGCTTCTGCAAAAGGAATTTGAAAATTTTAAAACAGATATAAATTCCAAATTTGAAATTGCTGAAAAGGATAATTTGTTGAAATCAAATCTGATTTTAGAAGAGCTTGAAAATGAGATTGAAAGATTCAAGAAATTTGAGTCTGAAAATCGAAAACATTTTGAATCTGAGATTGCTGGGTCCCAAACAAAAATTAATTTGCTTAAAGATGAAAATTTGTTTTGAAATACGATTTTGAAACATGTAAGATCACTGAAAATCGTTGCTCAAATTTATTGAAAGAAAATAGTGATCTTAAAACTAAAATTCAGCAACTTGAAACAACTTTGGCAAAATTTTCTAATGGTGAAAAATCTCTGAATATGTTGTTGAAAAATCAATTTTCATCCGGAAATAAAAATGGACTCGGCTTTGGAAAAAATAACATTTTTGAAAAACGAGATTCAAATGATCTGAAAAGTCCCTTAAACTGCTTTGGAAATAATTGTTTTGATAATTTGAACTTTGATAATTCAAAAGTGGAATCAAAAGAAAAATGTGAATTTGTTCTGTAATAAACCATTTAAACATTCTTGGAACCTAAAAGGAAACAAAATGGGCTTCGTTAAGTTTAAACAGATTTGGGTTCCTAAGGGTACAAAGGTTAAATCTGATGGTTTGTTATACAAACAGGTTTGGGTACCAAAAGTGGTAAACATATTTCAGAGTGTTTTAACAAATTTTGTTAGACCACTTGATTCACTCAATTGCTAGGTACCGGTGATGGTTGAGGAACTGCTATGCTGAAAAGAGGTTGATTTCAAGCTGTTCAATTTTTCTGTATTCTTTACAGTTCCTTGGCCAAGATCTGATGAGTTAGAGATTCTGATTTACACTGGATTTTGGTATGATCTCTAAACTCACCTCTGTAAATATTTTCTGTTTTGATTTTTTTTGCTTATTTCTTCTTCTCACTTCTATCTCTTTCTTCTGTCTTTTCTGATTTGATTTATCTCTGCCATATTTTTTGTGCTTCTTGAATTGCAGTATTTGAATTGCAATATTCATGATATTCTGGAAATTGGTTTTGTGTGTATAGAACTCTGATACTTTTAATCATGTCCAGATACTAAATTTTTTTTCTGCAATTGTTTTGAATTTTTTTTCTGTTTTCTGAATTCCTAACGGTGTTGACGTATTCTTGTTATATCTTGAACACTATTAATCTAAATTCTAAATTGTTTTGAAGATCTGAAAATTATATGGAAATTCACACACCTTTGTTGTTCTAAGTTTATTCTAATTCATTTTAGAAAAGCTCAAGATATTATACTCATTACAGCACACTGCTATTTATCAGTTGTGACAATTCCAGTAATTTTCAGATTGGCTTGAATATCTTTTTGAAATGCCGTGTCTTAGTGATACATCTTAAAATTATTTTAATTCATGATTAGTACAGTTGAAATTAGTTTGTTTGAAATCATCTGAAATTACTGATATTTTGAATCTCACATACCTCCTAAATTTGAAATTATCAATCTTATGTGACTAATTCATTATATCCCAGAACTTGACATTGATTCAAGTGATTTCAAATAAATTACTTTAATTTTCTAATTCATGAATACCTCTCAAATTTGATGTAAATGATCTGAATTTAATCCCACACTTGTCAGATACTTGTGAAAATTTCTTTTGTACAATTGGTCTTAAAATTCTCTGTTATTCTATGATTATTTGGTTTGAATATCTGTTTGTTTAAAATCATTTGAATTTATTGATTTACTGAAACTCACACATATCTGGAATATATATATATATAAAAAAATCTAGTGTGATCGATTCATTGAATCCTGATATCTTCATCTTGCATCAAATGATTTCAAATAAACAGTACTTTTAATCTTGGATCATGAATCATATTCTGTGACCATCAGAAATGTCTTGACAAGTGTGCTTTGAAACGATTTTTGTGCCGCTCTGATACTGGTGTGAAAATGATCTAAATGACTGCTTGTATTGAAAAGAATTGTTTGCTGCTCTGATACTGTTTTTCAAATATTTGCTTGTTCTTGTCTGCAGTTTGAAAAATGTGCAAATTTGTTAAGTCTGTCTGATTGGGCTTTGTGAATAAAGACATCAAGTGGTATCAGAAGTTCTTATATTTGTTTCACCCATCTGTACTGAGATTCAAATTTTCACCTTGTATAGATCCATACATTTTTTTTCTTATACAAATAAATGTGCTTAATTTGTCTGGCTGGGTTTGTGTTTAAATCACTTTAGCCTGAGATGTCCATGATAGTCCATCAGGGTGTAATTAAATTCCTCGATAAGCGAGAACATTTGGTATCAGCCTTTTTCACTCATCTGTTTTTTGAATTATCACCCTGTATAGATTCAATTTTTTTTTATAAATCTGTTTAATTTCTTCTTGTAATTGTTTTTCAATTTTAAAATTATTTATTTTTTTATTCATTCAGAAATTGAAATCAATATTCAATTTGTGTTGTGTTTATAACTCATCAAAATTATTATCAGTTTTTGAAATTGTGATGAATTGTGACTGCAGTGTATTTCACAACAAGAGGAGATTTTATTTGGATTTTCATGATGGTTGAATATTAATTATAATATCTTTGAACTGGCAAATATTCACGACCATCTCCTTTTTTCTATCGCCCGTCTGCCATCCATCATGATTTTATATTAATATGGAGAGTTTATTTTTTTAAGAAAAATCATCTTGTTTTAAAACAATGAAAATTATTTGTGATAGGAATGGGACTATATTATTATTCAGAATTAGTGAGAATTGAAAATTTTCAATAATCCGTGTACAGTCGAGCTTATTTCATAATATAATTAATTTAGAAATTTATCTCACAGTCCATTTCTGTGCCTACCACATTTCTATCATCCATATTGGTTTCATATACCGAGGAGTTTTCTTTTCTTTTATATAGCTGAAAATGATAAAAATATAATTAATATATAAGAGTGTCTCTAACCTCATTTAAAAATCCAAGCTCTGGTTATGCATGGTTATGAGACGTCTTATAATTTAAGCTGCGACTGATCCCATTTAAAAATCCAAGCTCTGGTTATGCGTGGTCAGTGTGCTCTTAAATAAAAAGGAAATAAAGTGCTAAAAATAGAAATAAATTTTGAAATTCTTCTCTGAGTATAAAAGCCAGCCTATCAATCCATCTTCTATTCTGTGAAATATGTTGAAATTTTATGAAGTATTATGATTTGTTGATTGATAGCTATTGGGATTTGAGATTATTTGTTTTTGTCACTTAAATTGAATTATTAATTACAGTCCAAATCCATCACTGTTTTTGTGCTCATTTTTATAAAATTCGTTTGAAAATAATTGGAAAATGTTCATTTTTTTAAAACTCTCTCCATTTTTATAAAATTCATCGTAAATCCGTCATTCTCTACAATGTGAAATATGCCACCAGTTCTTAGTTTATTATGTTTTTTTGTTTGACAGATTGAGATTTATGATGACTGTTCTTCCTCTTAAGCTGAAATTATATTTTTAGTCAATTTTCATCTGTATTTTAAAATCTGTATCCTTTTGATGATAACAAAAGGGGGAGAATGGATTAGATTTTGATTTATGAGTGAATATTTTATAAATATTTTTATTTTTGAAAATTAGTTATTCAGTTCAGTTCACTCATGCACAGTTATAGGGGGAGTTTCTGTTGTAGGGGGAGCATTCAAATAGGGGGAGTTATGTTCTTCACAGTCAAACACATTACTGTTTTCAAAATCTTCATATTTGTTTGTCATCATCAAAAGGGGGAGATTATTGTATGTAACGCAGTTGTATACACAATTATATGATTCTTGTTTGATGATAACAACCAAATATATTATTATAAATGTGTTTGTTATTGTACTGTTTCATATATTCATCACAGACAGGATTATAATATTTATATTTAAATAGAATACGATTGTACAAGACATTCATATATTCATACAGTATTTTATTTAAATATAAATATTATATTTCAAACATTCAAACAATACAACTATTTATAAACTCCACTATTTGAATACATCACTGATATATATCTCATTTCATATATACATTCACGGAAGATTGTACTTGTAAATAAACTGAATACGATAGACAAGTTTGTTTGACAATAATAAAATAATATTTTATTTCAAACAAAATTTTTTTATTACAAATATCAGTACAATATTCTTTTTCATTCATAGCTCCTACAACACTCATTCGATTATACATTTTCAGTTATACAAACAGACAATTTCACTATTACACACACTGTTCTTGTTTTCTGCATTCTATCTTCTCGTCTTCTGTCTTCACAGCTTTCAGTCCAGTCAGTCCAGTCTTCATACCTGTCATACAAATGAACACACACACAGTACACTGCAATAGAAATAATATTGAATACATGTGAATAAAAATTTTATTTTTAAAATTTTATTTGCCTCAGTTTTCTGGTGTGTTTCTCATCATTTTTCTGACTTGATCTGATTTGTTAATCCGACTGTGTCTAGACAGTATAATAGTACAGGGACAGGAAAATTCGTCTGTTGGCTGCATATACACACGTGTATACACGTGTGCACTGCCTCGCCAATCAAAATGTAGCGAGCAACTGAGGAGTAACCACGTGGACCTGCTTGACTCAGTGCAACACACATACATGCCATACATGGACGAGCATCTCAAAAGCAAAATGTATATATACATATATGTACATATGAAGTGTTCAAGCTCCTGGAACAGCAAAAATGTGGTCGAGCCATATCAAACCAGCCCCAAAGCAAATATAAATGAAGCAATGAACACAATATGCATGAATGGCAGATTTCAACTTGAGTATATAGTTCAACATGGTACAACATAGTGAAATAGGTGCAGCATCAACATTCTTGGTGGTTCAGCAAAAGCACAATGGTGTTCATGGTACTAATAAACAATTTCAGCAAGACAGATTTCAATGCAATCCATCTCACAAACCATTGGCAAGACTCAAGCATGTCGTATACACATTAGCATGATCAGCAGTGCATGCACAGGGATAATATAATGCGGCAGTTTTCAAATTCATGGGATCAAGTAGAAGTTCATGTGCAGCATATTACAAAGTGAGCCAAGTATAAATGGTGGAGCCAACATTAATAATCAAGTCAAAGTCAAAATACAGGCTTCACAAGGGAATACAATTATGGCCGAATGGAACAAGCATAAGTGACACACAACAATGCATAGTAATGTTGAATTCATTTTTTTGACAAAGTATGACTGGTTTATGTGTTTCCAGAAATTGGAAATATTTAAATCAATCTAGAAATCAACCAAGGAAAGCCATTAATTCTTTCCTGAATTCAACCCCTTATTTTTTTGGCAAAGAGATTATTTTCTGCAAACATTTTTTGGTCATTAAGATAGTTCTGTTTTAGACTGTATCAACCTTGGCAATACAATGTTTGGCAACAATTATATATGGGATCAATCAAACAATTCAACTCGCCAACAATGTACTAAAAGATTTTCAGAAATGAAGATAGCATTTTTTTTGGCAAGTTTTTATTTTGTCAAATAAAACAGACATAGATAGGAAAGTCTTTTTGGAAAGATTTTGTCACAGAAAAGATTTTCTCATCAATCTTCATATGTAGCAAATTAATTTGTTTCCAGAAATTACAGGAAATCCAAATTCATTCAAGTCAGTTTTTTTTATCAAGGCAAATATTCATTCACGGCAATCATATCTCAGAGGATTCAAGGCAGAAAATTAAATCATGCATGGGATGTTTCTGTTAGCAAATTCGAAGAGAGTCTTCTGAGAAACAAATCAATAAGTTCTTTTGCTTTGGCACGGAAACAGCTCAGCAATCAAGCATTTTTGGCAAACAGTGATTATGGAATTTCAGAAAAGCAATTTTGTGCAAGTTTCTTTTCTCACATGTTAGAAATCAGCAAGGAACTCAATCAGGCAACAATTCAAAATTCATTTAAGACCGAACAATTCAAGCAAGGCAATCAAATTTAATAATGCAGGGGATCTTTTTTCTAATATCCAGAGTTTATCAACTCAATCAAAGCCGTTCCAGTCAAGGGCAGTTAAAAGGGGAAATTCAAAATCAGTCAGACAACAAATCAAAAGTGGAAACAGACGCATTCAGATCAAGTCAACATTTGAAATCAGAGTATAGGATTTTATTATCCTATTTAAACACCGTATCATCACTGGCAAATGTATCGAGTCCACACGCAACAATTCAAAAAGACAGCAAATCGAAAACCAACCCAACATCTCAAATCGAAAACCCAAGCATCAATAAATAAAAAGGCACAGCAATTGAAGTTTAAATTCACTTACAATGTTTCATTAGGGTTTCGATCGAGTGCCAGAGAGGGAAGCCAAATCGAAGTTCTTCAAAGAACCAGAAATCAACATCAATTTGAAGCCACGATTTGGGGGTTTCAGAAAACCCTAGGAATTCATACATCGCCGCCGCCATTTTTTTTCCGTAGAAGTAAACAAGTCAAAGAAAGAAAAGTCGGGTGCAAACACAACAAGTGGGCCGGCCATGTTATTTAACTAGTCTATGTTTTTTTAAGGGATGACCCCTTTGTTTTAATTCCTTAAGGGTTTAAATTCTTTTTGTTTTGTTTTTATTTTTAATTAGTGTTGTAAAAATCAAACAAACAGGTGTCTAGATCTGTAAAGTCTAGGTAAAACAGTCAGGTTGTTGACTGTTAGTTTCAGAGTCTGTAAAATTCTGGGATACGGATTACGGGGTTGTAATTTGGGGAATCTGATCGAGGGGACATTGGTCAGTCTAGGGTTTTGAGCGTAGGGTTAGGACAGGAGCAGGCGCTGCGAGTGTACATGGTCTTGTATGCGGGATCTGTTTATAACACCTAGTAGAAACCTTATGAATGCAGCAGTAGGCAGGGTTTTGCCGAAGCTGGGTATATCTGTGTGTGATTTATTTTCTGCACTTTTATTTCTGCTGCATTCTGTGATCTGTTTATTATTTTGATATTCTGTCAGTTTTTCAATTCAGTTTAAAAACTGTGATAAACCCTATTCACCCCCCCCCCCCTCTAGGGTTAATCTAGATCCAACACAAACCACCGTCTGTCTCTCGCTCTTCTGTGCCGGGATTGTTCCGTTTTCCAGAAAGTTCTTTATCGGCATCATCCATGATTCTTTCTCCGTCTCGGCTTCTAGTACTGGATCGACTTCCATCTGGTTGATGCTTGAGGACTCTAGTACCTCGATCAGAACCATCTCTGTTTCCTCCGTATTGTTAGAACTTGCCAACTTAGCAAATCTTTCTGCTTTCTGATTCTCCGTCTGCAGAATGTGCGTTATGCTACAACGTTCCAAGTTGTCTAACAGTTCCTCTACCTTTTCAAAGTAAGTGACGAGTCAAGGTCCCCTAGCTTGGAATTCCTTTCGGACTTGGAAAACAACTATTTTAGAATCACAGAAAATGTCTAGTGTGGTCATCCCCAATTCCTTAGCAAGTTTTAACCCAGCATTCAGGGCCTCGTATTCAGAATCATTGTTGGTTGCAGAGAATTCCAATCGCAAAGCATAGTAAATTGATCGTCCTTCAGTAGTTGTTAAAATGACTCTGGTGCGGGATCTTCGATCATTCTTAGCCCCATCTGTATATAGTTTCCAGATGCTATGTTCTAAACCCTGCTCTGAGGGGTTAGCCTTATCATCTTACACATCCTCCTCGGGGATTGTGAATTCTGCGATGAAGTCAACTAATATGTGTCCCCTTATTGATCTCCTTGGCGGGAAGTTTAAGTCGAACTGGCTCAACTCAATGTTCCATTTAAGCAGTCGTCTGGATGCTTCAGGTCATTGCAGTACCTGTCGGAGTGGTTGATCAGTGTACACTACAATTGGATGAGCCTGGAAATAATGACAGAGTTTTCGGGATGCAATCGGGAGGCTATAAGTAAGTTTCTCTATCCTTGGGTAATTGCGCCCTGCTGCCGCTAATTTCTTGCTTACGCAATACACTGGCCTCTGAACTTTGTCTTCCATGTGTACTAGAGCTAAGTTGATGGCATGAGATGACACTGCCAAATATATGAACAGATCCTCATGGTCCACTGTCTTAGACAATATTAGGGGCTTCTCTAGCAACTCCAACAAGTTTTGAAAGGCCTCTACACATTTAGGGGTCCACTCGAAATTGCATTTCCCTCATTTGATTAAGTCAAAGAAAGGAACACATTTGTCTATGGCTTTGAAAATGAATCTTCTTAATGCTGCAACTTTCCCTGCCAAACTTTGAGCATCTCTGATCTTTTATGGCTCTTCTATGTTTCTGATTGTTGCAATCTGATCGGGATTAATCTCGATTCCACGTGAACTGACTATGAAACCGAGGAAATTTCCCGATGCTATCCCGAATGAACATTTCAAAAGGTTCAGCTTCATCCCGTATCGTCGTAAGATTCCGAACATCTCCTCTAAGTCCTTCGTATGATTAGATGATTGCCTGGACTTTACAAGCATATCATCTACGTAAACTTCCATAGTTCTCCCAATCTGGTTGTAGAACATTCGGTTCACTAAGCATTGATGGGTGGCTCTGACATTCTTTAGTCCAAAAGGCATCACCACATAACAATACAATCCCAAGTCCATGATAAAACTAGTATGCTCATGATCTGGCACATGCATGGGTATCTGATTGTATCCTGAATATGCATCCATAAAGGAAAGAAGTTCATGTCCTTCTGTTGATTCAACTAGTTGATCAATCCTGGGGAGTGGAAAATTGTCCTTCGAGCAAGCTTTGTTGAGGTCAGAAATGTTGATACAGGTTCTCCACTTCCCATTTGATTTCTTAACCAAGAGGGGATTTGATATAGTCGGGATATGCTAAGTCTCCGATGAACCCGTTATTCCTTAACTTCTCCACTTCATCTTTCAAGGCTGTTGACCTCTTTGGGCCCAACATATGCCTTTTTTGTTCCATCGGAGGATGCTTTGGGTTTAAGCTTAGTGAATGGCTCATGATCGAGGGAGGAATTCCATACATGTCCGCATAGGTCCAAGCAAACACGTTAAGGTTTGCCTTCAAAAAATCATTAAATTATTTCGTTCGGAAAGAATCCAAATGAGATCCAATCATCAAGACCTTTGTCGGGTCATCATAATCGATTGGAATGGCTACTGTAGCTTCATTAGGTGTCGCCTTCATGTTTCATGGTTCTTCATCCTCTCTGGGATCGATATCTTCAGGCAGGTCGTTGAGCAACTCCCTTGGTAACGTTGTCTTTAATTGCTACGCTGAGTTCTCCTTAACAAGAGGAGAAGTATCCTTAGAATCTGCATCTTTTCCGTTGCGCAGCATCTTTAGTTCCGCCATGTAGTAGGCTCATCCAGTGACCTGCTCTCCACGGATCATTCCCACTCTAGCTTCAGTAGGGAATTTCTTTAGTAGGCACCAGGGCGCGATGCAAGCTCTAAACTTTGCAAGGGCCGGTCGACCCAAGAAAGCATTGTAAGGTGAATCTATATCCATGATTATGAATGGGAGGATCCTTACTCCCCTACGTTCTACTTTCCCCTGCTCTACAGGCAAATATACCATTTTGACAGAGGTGGTTGATGATCCATTAAAGCCGCGGATCCAACCTCCATATGGTTTCAAATCCTTCATCTCTAATTTCATTTGGTCAAAAGCCTTTTTAAATAAGATATTGATAGTACTTCCATTATCCACAAGGACCTTCTTGACCACCGCAGGTCCGATGATGGTGGTTATCACTAATGGATCGGTACTAGGGGCTTCGACACCGACACTTTCTCTGTCTCGAAAGATAACATCATCTGTAGTTGTTTTTGTGTTGCTTTTCTAGTATGCTTTCTTCAAGGCTACTACATTCTCCAATTTCTGGATGTTTGGCTACGTTAAAGTATTGTTCCATCGTTCTATTGCTAAATCCAGCTGGATGTGGTCCCCCAATTACGGTGTTGATGACAATATTCTTTCCCTTTTGTTGGGTAGTGGGTTTGGAGACAGGTTGTTTCTGATTCAGAGCTTTCCCTCCTTGCCCCCTGTCACTTGGGGTAACCTTGTACTCATCCAACTTTCCTTCTTGAAGCAATTTTTCAACAACGTCTCTTAAATGATGACACTCATGAGTGGCTGTTTCCCAGTTTTGCGCTCCTTCTCAATGGAATCCCTAGGCGGAGGCATCTTGTATTGTAAAACGTTATAAGTGTCCAGATAGATGTTTTCCATAGTGTAGCTTAATGGTGTGTTATTCTCGAAGGTTTTAAATCGAGGCATCTTTCTGGAATTATTCCCCTGATTCCTATTTCTTCTACCACCCTTTCCACCCTAGTTCCTATTTCCTTCATTTTTATTGCCAACATTCACTTCGACCTTTCCCGCGCTATCTCCAGATTGTTTGATAGCCAAATTGCTCTGAATGTCTTCCTTAGGAGCTCCATTAGGCTTTCTCTTTCGGTTAGCAAACACTTCCTCTCGCTGTAGGTGAATGTTTTCCTTTTCGTAGAACAGTTCCTTAGTCAATGGCGGTTTTCCGGCTAAATATCCCCACGAATTCTATGTCCTTGTCAACTCCGTTGATTAAGGCCATCAAGATGGTCGGCTCATGTGGATATTCAACTCGGTGACTGCTAGGTTAAAGCAGTCCAAATATGACTTCAAAGACTCCCCAGGAGCTTGCTTAATCCCTGATAGCTCAATGACATTCTTGGACTTTCGTGCATGGAGCCGAAATTGGTTTATGAAACTTTCTCCCAGCTCTTTAAAGTTCAAAATTGATCATGGGGTGAGTGGAGTGAACCAAAATAATACGACATCTTCAAGGTAAATAGGGAAAGCTTTACACTTCACAGCATCCGGCACTGCTGCGGCATTCATATACCACGAATACGTCATTAGATGTTGCCTTGGATCAGTTCTTCCTCCGTATCGGTCCATTTGGGAAGGTTGAATCGCCGGGGAAATTGGAAGTTCAAGATATCATCAGTGAACAGGGCATGACTGCGCTCAATCCCCCAATCTTTTTTTGTGAAGTGTCTGTTATCTGCCATAATCTGGCGCACCATCGCTTCTGCCTCGGCGTTAGTCAATGCTGGCTCGGGGTCTGCACTTTTGGTATTCCTGACATGTCTAGCTCCTACGTCAAGTGATGTTCTTCGGTTTCTGGTAGTAGCCGAGCTCCCATGTCCTCTACAATCCTGATCATTCATGGGAAGAAGGGGTTGAAGCCGTTGTCCCTGTGTTGGATTAGTGATGTTGGGATCTCTGGGAAGGACGTAAGATCGTCACATTTTCAACAACATTGGTTTTCTCAGGCTCGGGTCATTAGGTCCTAACGCACGAGCTGCCTCTTCGTGAGACCCCAACGATCCAAAAGTTAATTGTTAGAGATTCTCGAGCCTTTCATATGGCCTCCTCTGACGTGGATGCCCCTCATCTGAAGAGGATGAATGACCTATGTTGAGATGATGAGTCGGGTATGGTGTCTCTGCCTGTGGAGCTCTTCAATCTGCCTACTCGTGTATTTCATGTTCTCTTGCATGGTGACGCTCTCACATCTCTGGGCTTCTATGGCATCGTTAGTTCTGTCCAACATGTCAAGTAGTCGTTAAAAATCCATGTGTGAGACCGGTCTGGAAGCAGTAGGATGATCACTGGTTGTCGCGGCTAGTATTGGAGCATCTGTAGCGTTTCGAGCAGAAGTACCAGCCTCTGTCATAATCGGTTCGGATTGAGTCACAACTGTATCTCTGTTTCGGATCGAGGGGTATTTCCAGATGCATTAAAGCCATCGGTTCGGTTGGGATCACCAAGCTCGGGTCAGACCGACGACTCTCTACCGGATCGGTTCAGTCCTAAACCATTGCCCCCTCGATCTGGTGACAACCATTGCTTGCTGATCTTCACCTGCCTCGTTTTCCCGAGGAGCTTGTGATTCCTTTCCTTTTCCTTTAGCCATTGTTTGCTCCAAATTTGGGATCAAACACCAAAGATGTAAAAGTTACACTTCACCAATTCGGTAAGAATATGGAACCGCGTAATCGCAAAATAAATTGATAAAAGCAAGTAAGAACGCAAAGGAATTTTTATAGTGGTTCGATTCTCTATGAATCTACGTCCACTTTTAATCAATTCTCATTATGATATTCAAGCTTACAACATATGAATTTTCCCTCATTACAATCATTTCTCTCTTTAAGCTCTCTTTTCACTCTCTTGATGATCTTCACTTGAGTTTGGCGAAGAAAAGGAAAGAGGTTTAACTTTGTGATGAACCTTCAACCACTTATGTGCTTTGATCCTTTTCCATGATCTTCATAGATTTCATAGTGAATTACCATTCGATTTAGGCTTTCGAGAGGATTAGACATCGTTCGAATGATGCTTGAGAGATTTATGGTGCAGCTTGAATGAGATTGAAGGTGTTTAGATCAATTGTAGAAAGCTCTAATGATCATTGACTTGGATTTGATCTTCATGGAGTTAGAACAGTATTCATGAATCCATGGAAGCCATTAGAGAAGTTGTAGATGAGCTTTGAATTTGACGGAGTCTCCTTGTAGGAATGAATTTTCGGTCCCCCTCTCAAGTGAATTATGAGGGGTATTTATAGGTGATTTTAGCCCGAGTGGCAATTCTGTAATTATGCAGAAAACGACATAACTCAACCCGCCATGACTCAATCTCGACATGACTCCATTTCTCCAAGGTGAGATGCGGTATGACTTTCGATGGCACTTTGGTAAATAAGGATGCGGTACGGCTGTCATGCCCACGCACGACTTGATTGCTCGCGCCATGAATTCAGCTGCTTTACGCGACATGAATGGGAGACCGCCTTAATCCATGCGGCATGAATTATTTATGCACCTGCGACTTGAAGTGTACTCACTTTGTAATTTTATAGCTATTATCCACTTGCTATACGACATGCTTTTTAAATACGTGCGGCATAAATCCTCTCTGGAAAGACATGGATTGCCCTACGTACTAAGGACATGTGGTCCAAACTCATGTCATTTTATGACATGAATTATCGTCCTGATGACATGGCTTTACAAGCCAACCAGTAAAATGCCATAGTCATATCGTGGAGGACCCTTTTTCTTTGTTGGCAGCAACTGTTTACCACCTTTCCACGTGGTATGAATTGGACGACATGCCTTCAGCATGACGTAATGCTTTGCCTTCATATGGCATGACTAAACCACCTCGTTGAATGCTCAACAATTCCAATCTTTTTATAAAAGGCTCACGTCAATTTCCATCGTTTCTACCTTTATAGCTTGTATTGTTTTTATAATGTCATAGCCTTTGAACGCCATGAATCCATTTGCGACTTAACTTGCCTAAGCGGTATGGGTAGCCAACGGCATGACTCCATTTATACCGTATGTCTTACGGCATAAGCCCAGTTCACTTGCAACATGGATATGACATGCGACTTGGATGGTTCATGCAACATACCTGCTATAGAAGCTATCCACTCTATACTATATATAAATTTACTCATGCTGCCACTTTAACGACATGAGAATGAAGGCCTAAGCGACCTGAACTCGTTAGTGTTGTACGACCTACGACACGGTGAATGAGTGCATGTCGTCAACACTTGGTCTTTGCGGAATGAATCTAGCATCTTACGGCTTGAGTGTAAAGGCCTTAAAGTCATGAACTGCTTGCGACATGGTGAGTCTAGCGAGATGGATCAAACGCCATGAACACTTCACGGTATGGTTGAAGGAGCTAATGTCTTGACTTATGTCGTGACATGAAGGACCGACGACCTGGTCTTTTAGCTGTATGTGAACGACTTGGTCGATATGGTTTCGTATATACTTCATGTCATGTTTATCGACTTAGAGTTATACCATGGAAACGACTTAATCCGATTTTGACGATTTGAATGGGTATGACACAGACCATGTCGCTTTGATGGCTTACCGCTTAGGCCGTAACCAGTCCAAAGCTCTTTGACACTTACTTTTTGAACTGCGTTACAATAACGGTGTTAACATTTGTCCCCGAAGCTTATATTTTTCGCTTGCGAGAAATACGGGCTTCGAAATGAACACACTCTGCGTTGATATTCTGTCGTAGCATTTTGTTTTGCTATGATGAACCATTCTTTGAATCCGTATGCTTCATACCACCTGTTCAGTAATTAAAACAGGTGATTGCACAATTTCGGACTTATACTTCATTTCCAATTTTCCATATCGATAGTGGATTAGTAATTATCAGAAAATGAATTATAGCGAATTTTAACTTTGAATTGAATAACGCATCTGCATAGAATTATTTTATCCAATGGTTCGTAACTCACTGAATACTGTTTGTACCAATACGATATTCAAATTCGAATTCACATTTAACGATTAAAATCAACTAATTGACTAAAGACGACTGTGGGTTTCAAACGCTATCGTTTTATGACTAATATGATGGTGTACGATATTCTTATTCGAGAAATACGTATCTGAGAGACTTTTTGGTTCCCTTTAGGAGAAGACTTGGATATTTGTGCCCCCGTTTTATGGAGTCGTTATCAGTCTTCTCCACATGAAGTATTTTGGATTCCATACCCATGTTTGGGCTAAATTTAACACTTGTCGTGTCTGAGATTTTCAGACACTACACAAGTTAAGCGGTTAATGTTCAAACCTCGTTTACAATCTTGCTTGATTGATTCAGTCATTCGGAGACTTTTGCTACTCAATTAAACAGATTAATCCAAGCATCGGTAATTTTTAGAAGGAGTGCCCTTTGAAAGGACTTCGGTTAAGACCCCAATTTTTGTCGTTATTGGATCAAGTGCTTCCTGATTCTGATGATCAATTGGTTACCCCCGGAGAGGTCTTTGGTTAGAACCCAATAATCCAACGTGTCTGAAATGATCAGATGTCACGTGAACTAATTAGAAGTACGACATTCTTCACATTTGAAGTAATCAGATGTTACGCAAATGGATTTTCATTCTTCACGTTTGATCATATCAAACGCTACGCAAATGGATTTTCATTCTTCACGTTTGATCATATCAAACGCTACGCAAATGGATTTTCATTCTTCACGTTTGATCATATCAAACGCTATGCAAATGGATTTTCATTCTTCGCATTTGATCATACCAAACGCTACGCAAATGGGTTTTCACTCTTCGCGTTTGATCATATCAAACGCTACGCAAATGGATTTTCATTTTTCGCGTTTGATCATATCAAACGCTATGCAAATGGATTTTTATTCTTCACGTTTGATCATATCAAACGCTACGCAAATGGATTTTCGTTCTTCGTGTTTGATCATATCAAACGCTACGCAAATGGATTTTCATTCTTCGCGTTTGACCATATCAAACGCTACACAAATAGATTTTCATTCTTCACGTTTGATCATATCAAACGCTACGCAAATGGGTTTTTATTCTTCACGTTTGATCATATCAAACGCTACACAATTGGATTTTTATTCTTCGCGTTTGATCATATCAAACGCTACGCAAATGGGTTTTCACTCTTCGCGTTTGATCATATCAAACGCTACGCAAATGGATTTTCATTCTTCGTGTTTGATCATATCAAATGCTACGCAAATGGATTTTCATTCTTCACGTTTGATCATATCAAACTCTACGCAAAAGGATTTTTAATCTTCATGTTTGATCATATCAAACGCTACGCAAATGGTTCCCGTTTGATTGTATCAAACGCTACGCAAATCGATTTTCATTCTTCCCGTTTGATCATATCAAACGCTACGCAAATGGGGTTTCACGCTTCTCGTTTGATCATATCAAACGCTACGCAAATGGATTTTCATTCTTTGCGTTTGATCATATCAAACGCTACGCAAATGGGTTTTGATTCTTCGCGTTTTATCATATCAAGCGCTATGCAAATGGATTTTCATTCTTTGCGTTTGATCATATCAAACACTACACAAATGGGTTTTCACTCTTCGCGTTCGATCATATTAAACGCTACGCAAATGGATTTTCATTCTTCGCGTTTGATCATATCAAACGCTACGCAAATGGATTTTCATTCTTCGCGTTTGATCATATCAAACGCTACGCAAATGGATTTTCATTCTTCGCGTTTGATCATAACAAACGCTACGCAAATGGGTTTTCACTCTTTGCGTTTGATCATATCAAACGCTATGCAAATGGATTTTCATTCTTCGGGTTTGATCATATCAAACGCTACGCGAAAGGATTTTCATTCTTCACTTTTGATCATATCAAATGCTATGCAAATGGATTTTTATTCTTCACGTTTGATCATATCAAACGCTACGCAAATGGGCTTTCACTCTTCGCGCTTGATCATATCAAATACTATGCAAATGGATTTTGGTGGCTGTTATATCGTTTCGAGGGGCGGCCATCAGTCCCTTTGCCAGATGCTCGATTTAGCATGCTATTCTGATTTAGGAACTGAAGCTCTGAACCTCCCACTTAGGGAAGTGCCCCTTCGATAGAAGTTTCAGCTCTCGTACTTGTTTGTCATAGCGCTTGCTCGCTGTTTTAACCTTTGCGACCTTCTCATTCACTTTTCAAGGCAGTGCTTTTCCTATTTTGCATTTGTACATGTTTGATATTTACAACATTCGGCTCTTGAGCTAGCGTTGTCGGGGTCGCAATGTTTCAGGAACAAGCACTTGACAAAATGGCCTGCAATATGAAACCATCTTTTAAGAAAGTTTTGATTTGACATATAACTTTGCAAGCAGGAAATTAATTCAAACAGATATGCTCTTAGTCATAGAGCTAATGTTCAGTGCATCACTTGCAGATTATTATAAACTGTTTACATAAAGTTTTGAATATAATAGAAAGTAAAATGCGAAGTAAAGCATGAACTAAAGCGAGAAATAGAGAATGAAGTAAAGACGTAGTGACGTTGATCACTTGTTCCGAGCCATTGAAATCGGAGCATCATCAGCGGTTATTAGTTGATGACCAGTCTTGGCATGATTTGAGCAGAGGCTATATTGCTTGTACCAGACTGATCATTTGATGCCCCTTGCCCCTGGGGAGCAGCAGAAGGATTCATGGCTTGTGGATTCTTTACATACTGCTGTAACCTGTTTTTCTTGATCAATTCCTCAATGAGGTTCTTCAGATGTCGACACTCGTTGGTGTTATGACCAGGTTGGTTATGAAATCTGCAGAATTTCCTCGAACTTGTTGCTTTGTTACTTATCCTTATCGGATTTGGCTTTGCATACTCTTCAGAATTCTTTGTTGCAAGATAGATATTTTCAGGAGTGTCATTCAAAGGCGTTAGCTCTGATGAGTTGAAAAGGCGAGACTTCTTATTAGCCTTGTTGTCGTTCCCATCATTGGTTCGCTTCTGTCCCTGATTATTCTTTTGGTTAGATTGGACAGCCGTATTTTTAGGAGCTTCAAGGAGTTGATTGCCATCAATGACCTGAAGGGGTATAGGATTGTCGTCCACTCTCATGTACTCCTTCGCCTTCTTATAGAACTTGTCAAGTGTAGTTGGTTCCTTCATTTTGATCCATCTACCGAATTCGCTTGTTTTGTCTATAACATCGAGTAGAGCCATGAGAATTATACGTGGCTCTGGATTCCTCACTTCAGACAAGGCAACACTGAATCGATTGAGGAAGGCCTTTACAGTTTTCCCTGGATTCTGCTTAATTGCTGAAAGTGTTATAGCATCCTTGGCTTTAGTAGCGTAGAGGTGGAACTGCTCCTTGAACTTTTTGGTGGGGTCATAATATCGATCGATAGACTTGGGTGGCAGCTTTGTGAACCATAGTGATGCGGCACCTTCTAAGTAAAGAGGAAAGTACGTGCATCTCATCTCATCAGTCGCCTTAGTTGCACTCATATGCAATTCATATTTGAATAGGAAGTAGTTCGGAACAATGAGACCGTTGTACGGAGGCAGAGTCGGAGGATTGAACTTCTTCGGACATTCTGCTCCAAGGATTCTTTTGATGAATGGAGTCCTATCGGGAGAGAAGTCCCATTCTCTTTCGTCGTCCTTGTTAGCTTGATTCTTTTTCATGGCTCGTTCTATCATGTCCGAAATGTATTCTTCGGTGCTATGGCGCTCTGTGAAGCTGAGCTTTTTACCAAATGTTCGCCTAGGCATTCAACCTCGATTAGTGAGTTTTGGCTCTTTGCCTTCTCGACGTGGAGGTGCCCCTGTGACAGGATTAATTACCTTTCGAGCATTCGCTTCGGAATGGTCCTTAGCTTTTGACCTCAAATTCTCGATGTTAGCTTCGTCCCTGTCACTTGCCCAATCATAATCATCTTCCATATTGTCATTGCCGTTATGATCGGAAGCGGGCGATTTATCATTCTCCTCGATATCCACATGCACTTTAGGAGGGGCTGGATTTGATCGAGCATTAAGGATGGTGTCGAGTTTCTCCATCATCATTTTGGTAGAGGCATCCATTCGGTTGTTGACATTGGCAATAGCGATTTTTAATTCATTTCTGGTCACACCAGCTCCGCTTTCTGAATTTTCGCCAGCTTCGAAATGGTTATTAAGCGGTGTTTCTTCGTTAGCGACATTATCGGCATTTCCAACATCTTTACTTACGATCTTCTTTGATTTAGCCATAACTTCGGAGAATAATGCGGTTTAGAGCTTTAATGCAAGGATCTCAACTTTGGGAGAGTGCGAGAAGAGGTAGGAGATGCGAACACGGCCCCACGGTGGGCGCCTAAGGTTTGCTCCAAATTTGGGATCAAACACCAAAGATGTAAAAGTTACACTTGACCGATTCGGTAAGAATATGGAACCGCGTAATCACAAAATAAACGGATAAAAGCAAGTAAGAACACAAAGGAATTTTTATAGTGGTTCGATTCTCTATGAATCTACGTCCACTTTCAATCAATTCTCATTATGATATTCAAGCTTACAACATATGAATTTTCCCTCATTACAATCATTTCTCTCTTTTAACTCTCTTTTCACTCTCTTGACGATCTACTTTCACTTGAGTTTGGCGAAGAAAAGGAAAGAGGTTTAACTTTGTGATGAATCTTCAACCACTTATGTGGTTTGATCTTTTCCCATGATATTCATAGATTTCATAGTGAATTAGCATTCGATTTAGGCTTTGGAGAGGATTAGAGATCGTTCGAATGATGCTTGAGAGATTTATGGTGTAGCTTGAATGAGATTGAAGGTGTTCAGATTCAATTGTAGAAAGCTCTAATGTTCATTAACTTGGATTTGATCTTCATGGAGTTAGAAAAGTGTTCATGAATCCGTGGAAGCATTAGAGAAGTTGTAGATGAGCATTGAATTTGACGGAGTCTCCTTATAGGAATGAATTTTCGGTCCCCCTCTCAAGTGAATTATGAGGGGTATTTATAAGTGATTTTAGCCCAAGTGGCGATTCTGTAATTATGCAGAAAACGACTTGACTCAACCCGCCATGACTCAATTTCGACGTGATTCCATTTAGCCATGGTGAGATGCGGTATGACTTTCGGTGGCACTTTGGTAAATAAGGATGTGATACGGCTGTCATGCCCACGCACGACTTGATTGCTCGCGCCATGAATTCAGCTGCTTTAGGCGACATGAATGGGAGACCGCCTTAATCCATGTGGCATGAATTATTTATGTACCTGCGACTTGAAGTGTACACACTTTGTAATTTTACAGTTGTCATCCACTTGCTATACGACATGCTTTTTAAATACGTGCGGCATGAATCCTCTCTGGAAAGACATGGATTGCCCTACGTACTAAGGACATGTGGTCCAAACTCATGTCGTTTTATGACATGAACTATCATCCTGATGACATGGCTTCACAACCCAACCATTAAAACGCCACGGTCATATCGTGGAGGACCCTTTTTCTTAGCTGGCAGCAACTGTTTACCACCTTTCCATGTGGTATGAATTGGACGGCATGCCTTCAACATGACGTAATGCTTTTGCCTTCATATGGCATGATTAATCCACCTCGCTGAATGCTCAACAATTCCAATCTTTTTATAAAAGGCTCACGTCAGTTTCCATCATTTCTACCTTAATGTCATAGCCTCTGAACGCCATGAATCCATTTGCGACTTAACTTGCCTAAGCGATATGGGTAGTCAACCACATGACTCCATTTATACCGTGTGTCTTACGGCATAAGCCCAGTTCACTTGCAACATGGATATGTCATGCGACTTGGATGGTTCATGCAACATACCTGTGCCTTCTAGAAGCCAGCCCACTCTATACTATATATAAATTTACTCATGCTGCCACTTTAACGACATGAGAATGAAGGCCTAAGCAACCTGATCTCGTTAGTGTTGTACGACCTACGACACGGTGAATGAGTGCATGTCGTCAACACTTGGTCATTACAGAATGAATCTAGCATCTTACGGCTTGAGTGTAAAGGCCTTAAAGTCGTGAACTGCTTGCGACATGGTGAGTCTAGAGAGATGGATCAAACGCCATGAACACTTCACGGTATGGTTGAAGGAGCTAACGCCTTGACTTATGTCGTGACATGAAGGACCGACGACTTGGTCTTTTAGCTGTATGTGAACGACTTGATCGATATGGTTTAGTATATACTTCATGTCGTGTTTATCGACTTAGAGTTATATCATGGAAATGACTTAATCCGGTTTTGACGATTTGAATGGGTATGACACAGACCATGTCGCTTTGATGGCTTACCGCTTAGGCCGTAACCAGTCCAAAGCTCTTTGGCACTTACTTTTTGAACTGCATTACAATAACGGTTTTAACAGTCATGAAGTCTGATTCTCATGAGATTGACCAAAGAAAAAATCAAAAATACCGAAAAAGGGGACTAGCTTCTTCGGACTTGAGAATCCAAATAGTAGAACGATAGTCCAAAGTGCGGAGAATTCAGAGCTTCTCAGTGAAAGCACAAAAATGTTAAAACAAAAAGTGTTCTTACATCCAACTGAATGATAATTCTAGATATAATAGACAGAAAAATGATGAGAACACAAGATTTATAGTGGTTCGACGTTAAAGAGCCTACATCCATTTTTGTACTTCTTTGATTGATGATTTGAATACAAATACAATGCTAGTTCTCACTTAATCTCACTTATACAATTGATAATCTTGTTCAATTTCATATGACTACTCTCCAAGAATTTAGATAAGATCTGAATTCACTAAGGAAATTCGCTAATGAAGGAGTTGGAGTTGATAATTTGCCCAAAAGATCCTTCAAAACGGTGCTTTGTGGAGGTAATTATAGGCTGAAAATGGGTCCGGTTCGTAAGCCATAGGGGGTCCATCCAGCGTATTTTGGGTTCGGAGATCTTGGGATGACGACAGCGCATCAGAGACGTGAGGAGCACGGATGATAACCGCTCCGTGTCCGTAGGAACGTGCGGTGTAACCGCTGTAGACTCATAATGCGATTCAGATCGGATGGCGAAATGGTGATTCGGTTCGGATGCTTAGGGATCAAACCGATCCTAGGAAATCATCTGGTGCTGACCGTCTAGTTCGTGCATGTAGAAAAGATGGGACTTGGTTCGAGGGCTCCGAACTGGACCAGGGACTTGTCTGGTACACTTCTTATTTTTGAATAGATTCGTCTATTGATTTATTTCTGAGTTTTGTATAGCCTGATCACAAAGAGGGCTAATACCAGCCGAGCCAGGTCAAACCTGATCCAAAGCAGAATATCTACCTAAAAAATAGCTCACACTCAGCATTAATCATTCCAAGCCATCCGAATAGATTGGGTCAACTGCCACCTGTCGATACCTGTTCAAATCATGGCGATTCTCTAGGACTAGAATTCCTCTTCATGCTCTCTGGTTAACTGGATCGAATTACACGTATCCCTGCCAACTCAAGCATTGAGACACCTATAAATACATCTTCTGGACTTCGAAGAAAGGACTTTTAGGCATCTTTGGATTTTTCAACCTTTGATTCTCATCAATCTTTTACTGTATGTCAACTGTGACTATTCTGCCTGTAATAGATCATCGAATATATAAGAAATTATAAAGTGGATATAGTCTAGTTAATGCCGGACCAGTATAAACTTGTGTGTGATTGCATTTTCCTACATTTTTTGTTTACTTATCTTCAGTTATTCTCTACAAAACTCATTCTTTGGGTGTTGTACCTATTTTTGGTATCAACACTTCTCAACTTGCCTTCATCCATGGTAGAGATCCAGAACTCGACCGAATTATTTAGAAAAATAGCTTCAAGTAACATATTGGGAGCTCCTTCCTCGCCTACTTCTCTTACTTCTTTTTATACAAAAGTTCAAAAAGTTCTAATCTCCTCGTAGCAAGGTTGTATAATAAACTACAAATCTTCGCTATCTGACTAAGTCGTAGAATTGGAACACTCTTGCTCTTTTGTATCTTGTTGGACGACCTTTTCCTTCTCTACTCTAGTTGATCTAGTACTATATCTCCCCGACATGTTCGCTATGCTTTCCAAGAAACGTTGTTGGTTAGAGTAAAGAACCTATACCCTCTTGTGTGTACTAGTGCAGTGCACGTAGTTCAAGTGTGCTGGAATGACAACATAAGTAAAGCATTAGAATTTTGCGACCACCCGACATAGAAGACCGTTGTTTCTAATCATCTAACTAAATCTCACTCGCCAATGGTTCTGCATCATATTTTAATGGGATATGATGTTCTTGTGTTAAAGTACTTCGAAGTCATATGCAACATCAAGTGTCCTTATATGCTCTATCCTAAATGTCCACATGTTCAGAGTTGGTTTATTGTCACTAAGGGTTATAGGGTTTATTGAAATTTATTCAAAGCATTAAGACTCAAGGTTGGTTCGACCAAGGCAGAATTGACATATCTAGGCCGATATCCCTAGATCGACTCTATGGAGATACGTCTTTGAAGTAGACCCATCTGGATCGACATAGATGCATAGCAATCCAGACCACTTTGATTTCCTCTAGACTTTCTCTAGGACACTTTCCCTTCGATTCAACCTATCGATATGACAAGCCGGCCTTATCTGGTTCGACAAATAGCCATGTCAACCCGAACTATGGGAAATCCATCTATGGCTCTCTAGGTCCTCCTTGGCCTCTTTGATCCCACAAACCTTCAATTTGATATCTACCTATGTCAAACCGAAGATGAAGTGCCTTCTCCTTCGTGTCCCGGCTCTTCCTCTTCACCGAATTAACGAGCCACACTACACGCTCCAAAGACATCCAAATCATCGTCATCTCCATCCATTTAGCCCGTACCAAGCCTGCTCCTTCATTAGTTTGGCATCTCTACCACCACACAAATTTACCTCGTGGCACCTCTATAATTTCAAATTTTCCACTGGAGGTGTCTCTGACCACCTGAGACAAACTCAATGGCAAATTGAGGCACAAATACCTAACTGAAGGTCAAACTAAATCAAAAAGTCAACCCTCTCAAGGCTCGATTCTAATCAAGAAATTGAGATAAAAATTTAAGACTCAAAGTATGTAAAATCACGGATAAAAACATGGATAGAACAATCGAAATCTACTCAGTTTAAACTATAATCGAAGGATGAGAAGTTTTATTGGTGCGATTAAAGATTTGACACAAATTGGAATTGGGATTTGGCAATTTCTGAATGTTTCAATTCGAGAAAGTAAAACAGGTGAAAAGTTTGGTGGGTTTGGTATTTATAGAGAAGAACAGAGACTCTTTGAGTTCGATCCGAAAAGATATCTGAATGATTTGAAGTGACTTTAGCTAGGACCAGATTGATCAAAATCAATCCAATCCAGTTCGGATCGTAAACACCGAACCAAGGTTCGGTTCTATGGTTTCTCCGAAGTATAGAACACAATTAGGAAAAGAGAAAAAGGCATGACTCTCTCCACTTATGGTTTGATCAATGACTCCACGTGTTGATTTGTATGTGATATGTGGTCTGACTCGACCATACGTTTGGCTTGTGCCGGAAACGATGACGTTTGGCAACGACCAGTGTATGGACAATCATATCCGGGGCCAATGGCTTAAGACAATATGTCATCATCGCTTTTTCAAGAATAACTGATACGCCTAAGGAATGCATTTCAATTGATTCTAAGCACGTTCTATCTATGATGCAAAAGTACTTTGGAGGAAAAGTGTTGACCTGCCTTTTAGTAAAGTTGTCAAGATAACTTCTCAAAGCTCTGGACTTAAGCAAGACAATCTCTATGTGATACGATTCCTGGTTTGGCTTAACTTCGGGTCGTCCAAACTTAAAGACTACTTAGGGAATTTGGATCGATGTTTCTACGGGTTAATGAAGACTCTGACACGAGGTTCCAACCCGGTGAAGGCAGTGAGCCCGGTCAGCAAGCTTTCGGTTCAACATATCGAACTAAAGATATATCAAACCAAACTGACATTCCCCTTGAAGAATCGCTCTACCTATTACCTCTTCAAATCGAGATATTTTCTGAAGGCCTGGTCCATCGCTTTGACATGGTTATCACACTACGCAACAACATGGATTAGGTGACATCCGTCTGTCCGGGTTAAATCAAGATACATTGCACGGACTGAAGACTTACTACGCCAACCTCCTACATAAGCAGATCGGTTGCCATATGGATATATTGAACCAAGCACCTTCCTTGCCTATAAATAAGCCTCTAAACCTAAAAAAGGAACTTTCGACACTTTTATCATATTTACACTCTTTTTATCTGCATTATACTCGAGTTTGAGATATTTTCCACCTTGTAATCAGTTTCCTTAAGTTATAACAGGCATAATAAAGTGAACGTAGGCTCGTTAACGCCAAACCACTATAAATTCGTGTATGCTTGCATTTTACTCATTTTCATTTATTATTCTTTATTTATTTCTCAATATATTTTTTAATTGGATGTTTGTACCACTGTTTTGCGTTAACATGCATTACACTAATTCGGTCCAACATTATTAAAAAATGTAAAAATGTAATTTCTCTCGAATCGTTGTTCCGTTTTCTTAATATGACCACCACATGGAATGATCCACCACCATACCAAAGCAATGTAATGTGTTAGAGCATCTAATTCGGCTCTTATCAAAATTTAGGACCGAAATAATATTTTCATGAGTAAAATGATCATGAAAAGATCCCTAAAGAAATCATGAAAATGCAAAACATCCGTATGAACCATATCACAAAATATTAGAATAATACGACTATTAATGAATTAAATAAAATTATTTTATGATTCTTTGATACATAAAATATGAATCTTTACAGTTGTTAACGTTATTTTTTGTCAACACCCGAACTAGGATTGACAATGCATATGCTTAGCAGTTTGATAGAAAATCACTCTAAAGATCATTGAGATGTGATCTTGAATTGATAAGCTTAGCGAGCTCCACCGTTTCCTAGGTACTAAAGATCTTAAGTCCAAAGATTAACTCTTCCCTCAAAGGGGTGAGCATCATGCTTATGGGACTACAGAGTCAGTAATAATCCTTGGTAGAGGGGTTTTACAAGTTAAATGAAAAGGGCATCTTATGCAACAATCACCTTTAGATTTAGGATAAAATAATATACATTGTGCTAAGAGGAAACATGCTAATGCTTCACAACGCTTGGGTTATTTTACATGCCATAACACTTATTGACTTATATGATACTTCTGCATCAAACCAGCCCAGAAGGGCCTTAGTTGCGTCCGCTATCAAGTCATAAGTTCATAGTGTGCTCCCTTCCGAGGTTGGTTTGCATTAGGCTCACCATGAAAGTGCTAAGTCACATAATGAATGTTCGATAAGGGGAAAGCATTGGTTTTATCCGCGAATTTCCCCCCTACGAAGGGGCTGTGGTTAACCCTTTCATAAGAAGGTTAGTGTTAACTCCCTGACTAATCATCACAAACACAATATGATTATAAAATCGAGAAATGTTTAAGTCCGGGACTTATACTTTTTATTTTGTGACGGGCCGCCCCGCACCAGCCGACATTTCCCATGAAATGCATTGCGCCAATGTCCAGCCAGCACGGGACAGTCGTCAGAAGAAAGGAAACATACGACTGAACTATCAAGGAACCTATAGAATGTCTCACATCACATGGAATAAAATATAATAATAACATAACTTAACATAAAATAGGCAAGAAAGTGCATAAGTTGAAAACTAAACCATCATCGTCAATGTAGAGGAAATACAAAATACAGCTTATAATCCAGTACCATTATTACAACTTTGAAAGTGCTATCTCTAAAGCAAAATAGGAAAGGTACACTACTAATGGCCAAAGCAGTGACCAACAACAACACAGGAGAATACATATATATAGTATGTGGAAGCCTCCTGCTCGTCTCCGGTACAGCTACTCGTGCAACCTCCTAACCTGTCTCTAGTCTGCTCGTGTGAGTACTAGAGTAATAAGAGGAAACATAAAACTCTGGTTCAGACAATAGTCTGGTATGAGTGGTAGCAAGTATACATCTCTAAGATGAACAAACAACAGGTATAAAAGTTATACTGGAACTTGGACCTGCAACCAAAGAGTTAGCATAACAAGGTGTACAATACTCTAAGGTAATAATAATATAAAGTGTAAAGATAATATGGGAGTCTGCATGACATGGTGATAGCAAACATCAAACATAACAATCATCCTCACATCTCTCACTCAGTGCGTAAAGCATACGATATCCACCACTTCGATCACCCAATTCTTTGCTATGATCACTTTGTCCTTGGGTGTCACAATGAACCCATTGCACTGATCCATAGCTAGTAATCCTTCTCTCAGTGGTGAACCAAAATTATGGATATTAATAACCGCTTTGCACACGTCCCGAAACAAAGCCCAATCATGAAGTAGAACTCGTTGATCCCTATTTGGATCCTGAGCCATAATTTCTCATTTGGACTACCTTCGCATCTCGGGTTTTAGTCTTCATCTCCGTTCGGTCTGTATTTGATTCGTGATCATCGTTTGGGTTCGGTTCGTGGTGCATACTCGGTTCGGAGGAGCAGCTCGTGGAGGATGCACTGGCTCGTGAGTCCCTCTAGGCGATTGGCTTGTGGTGATGCTTCCTTGGCGCTCGGGCTCGTGGTCTTTGTCATCTCATAGTTCTCCGGTTGGTAGTCAACATCTCGGGTCGTGACCAAGCTTAGGGTCGTGTACTACATTTTGTGGCTCGTATGGTGGAGCGGTTTGTGAGTGGGGGTGGCTCCACGAGCGGGGTCGGGTCGTGGTACCCTGGTCATGAGTGGGGTTCTACACTATTTCCTACAACTTTTCTAGCAAGCTATTTACGCCATATGACGGCATTTTCGACAAATCTAACTTTACTAAGAAATCATGAAGCATTCCAAACAATATTCATAACATATACGATCAACTATAAACACCAAAACATCAATCACACGTGTTATTTAGTATCAAACATGCCCAAAACCATGATTTTTCCCTTAATCCCCTTAACCATGTTTAACCACACGATTAGCAAATTTAATCCAAATTAACCCAAATTTTTATCAGAGGCATAAAATAATACTCAAGAATTTTTACATATTTTTCCATATTTTACTGAGTCATAATTTCGCTAATGATCACTAATCACCCCTAATTAACTGTAATTAGTGTAAAAACAAGTTGATCACTCACCTTAGCCATAAATAATTTATAGATCTAAAGTCTCCATTGATCTGAGTCGAACTCTTATGCAACACAGCAGCTCCAACTCTGATTTGATGCTATTTTGACTTGATTTGATGTTAGTTAGCTTAATCCTTGATTAGAAAGTGATTAGAGGTGGTTTAGAAGTTGGAAACCATTGTTAGAGTTGAAGAGAAAGTTTGTGGCGGCTGAAAAATGACAAAAGAGGGTTTCGATATCCCCTATCAGCCCTTATATAACCCTAATCCCGAAATACCTAATAGACCTAACTGCTAATAACCCTATTAAGCCCGTTTAAGCAGTTTTTCCATCTTCAAACCTTATTTCTGCCATATCTCCAAAATGGTAAGTCTGTTTGATTAATGTGGCCACTCTACGGAAAGATAAATCATCATCCGAATCGAATGGAAGTGGTTTCAGGTCAAAAGTTTTAGGCAAAACAAAATTCGTTAGGGGTAAAATGGTCATTTAAAAATCAATAAAAATCATGCACATGGGAAATGACCCCACTAATCGTTTCCCAAAGTTACACGACCATATGACTTCATTCGAAAAAGAAGTAAATATTCTGCGATCCCCCGATATGTAGAATGTGGGTCATTACATTATCCCCCTCTTAAGAAATTTCGCCCCCGAAATTCCTTAACCAAAACATACAAAGGTTCATGCATGTCTATCAATCAAACATACATAACAACGCAACAAGCCTATCCTAACATGCGGTTTACAAACATGGGGAATTCTATATCGATTTTAAAACCTTACTAGGCAAAGAGTTATGGATATGACCTCCTTATCTTCTCCTCTATTTCCTAAGTACAGTCATGCTCATTATCACCCCACTGGACCTTGACTAGTTTGACCATCTTCCTTCGAAGTTGTTTCGTATCGTGTCCGACAGTACGAATCGTGTTGCGGCTCCTAACTACCTCGGATTCTACCTCGATACCATCCAATTGATCCGGTGAAATAGTCACATTAGGGTCACGCGCAAACTTCCTTAACTGGGAAATATGAAATACATTGTGAACTCTGGGCCATCATGTCAGGCAATCCAACTTTGTATGCCAATTCCCTAACTCACTCGAGAACAGGAAATGGACCTACAAATGTTGGTACTAACTTACCTCTCCTACCAAAATGAATCAGATTCTTCAACGAAGAGATCTTGATAAATACTAAGTCGTTAACGGAGAATTCCAAATCTCTTCGTCTTTTATCAGCATAACTCTTCTGCCTATCTTGGGTAGCCTTTATTTGCTGTTGAATAACCTTGATCTTATCTGAATTTTCTCTTACTACTTCTGATCCAAGCACAAATTTTATCACCGGTTTCCAAGCAACATGATGGTGGGTCTTCCGCACAAAGATTCAAATGGGGTCATACCAATATTGTACTAATAACTATTATTATATACAAACTCAACTAGATGCAAATGGTCATCCCCCTGACCCTCCAAAATTCAACATACAAGCTCTCTAGAGATCCTCTAATACACGACTCACCCTCTCAATCCATTAACATTGGGTACAACTAGTCTTAGTGAGCGATAAAACAGCTATTTAACATCATCAATAAAGTACACGAGAATAGGAAGATTAACCATCAATCTACCAATCACATTATTAGAGAAGAACTCCAAGCCCAACTCCCCACATTCGACCATACAGCCTTTATAAGAAAACATTTCAAACTTACATCAGGACAAAACCAGAATCACCCATTCAATCCTAGCAATCAAAAGCAATCAACCAACAACACTCATAACATCCAATTTATACATCTCACGTGAACCATCCTAACCGAATTCAACATCCCTCAAGTACAAGCCCCAGAGGCCTAAACCAATATCAGACAAGCACCCAAGAAACGTCTCCTTCGACATTGGACAATTCACGTGAGACGGTTCAACAAAGAAACCAATCACACATAACTGACTTTGGCTATCACTGCGAATCCTACTTTGAAACCATCGTTAATCGGATGACTGGCTATGTCACCATGCCATCCGTCAAGGGCTAATGATAACCCCAGTTTTAATCAGGCTATCGCACATCCAACGTACATTTGCCTCCCAGAGACAACTAGGCCCATCTAATAGGGCCAGGGTATTCGACTAGTCCAGCTTTCCTTTTAGGTGCCCCTACTATACCCTTGCCTGGATCCCCGCTAGAATTTATGACAACGATAATCCCTTCATCGTTCGTGCCGGCATCGCCGACGACCATCCAATAACTCAGACCCAGTCTCGAGTATCCATTACCCACCAATTCAAGTCTAATATGAGTCGCCTTCCTACTCTTTGCATCTCCAAGATCAACGAACAACCATTATTGACGAGTTTAAGTCCAACTTGAATTGTCCTAACCTTCATTGCATCTCCATGACCAGCGAACCCCTCTTATTACTTCGAGATTTCCCCACTGAATTCCCTCCGAAGTTACTACCATTCTTGAATCAAAGAGAACATCAACAAAAGGTCCTAAACAATCCATAGCCTTCATCGAATAAGTCGTATCTATCACCCGCTAAAACCATGAATACGTCGATACCCATATGACTAGTCCAACCAATTTCAAGGGCTAATGGAAGCCCCACCTCCAAACGGACTACCGTACGTCCAACGTACGTTTATCCTCCGAGGATAACTTGATCACATCCAACGGATCCAAGGTAAACGGGTGTCCCTAGATACCTCTGCTTCGAGTCCGCTTAGAACACTCTAAACTATCGACAATTCCTTGGCACTCCATCAGAAGAGCTATCTAAAATTCCATCCTCAACTCGAGTCCCACCCAAGTCAATCCATTTTCTTGCAGCCTTCCCGAGTCCAACCCGAGTCATCTCATAGCCCTACCGAGTCCCACTCGGGGCAATCCATATCATTGAGCAGTCTTATCTTGTCACGGTTGCACATCACTCCTCGAGTAAACTAAGATATCATTCAATGGAAGTCACAACAACTACTTATATCTCTCAGCCTCCCCAACTCCAGTTATCATCACCATCACTAGGTAGGTACCCAATACCACTCTATACCTTTAGAGCCAATCGACTTCCAAAGTAATGCCAAATCCAGTAAAGCCCAAAACAAAGCAATCACAAGCAAACATTTATCCATGAATCAATAAGACCAAATTATGACAAATCACGCAAAGGCTAGTCGAACCACCAATCGGGTTCGTCACAACCAAAGGTATATCGACTATCTCAGGTTCCAATTCTAACTTATCTACTAGGTCACTAGATATGAAGGAATGGGAAGCCCCGGTATCAAACAACATCAGAACAGGATCATCATAAATAGAAAGCATACCTTGAATAACGACATTCTTTCCTTTCTCCGCCACTGTTGGGGCATTTGACAAAGAAGGAACAATATTGATAGCATATGCTCTCACAATCTGCTTCTCTTTAGGGGGTTATGGACATTTATCCTTGTGATGTCCCGCTTGGCCACAGTCGAAGCACTTCCTATCCCCAGGCCTTTCCTGACAATCTGGCATAGTGGCCCGTCTTGCCACAGCTAAAGCACTCGCCTTCTTTCTTGTCTTTATTTCTCTGACCATCCTTGGTCTGGTTCTGCTTCCTCTTATTCTGAGAATTATTCTTGCCTCCACCACTTGCTTCCGGCTTTGGCTCTTCTATAGATGAAATAACAACATCGGCCTTTGACTTAGGGTAAAGGCTCTCTGATCTCAATGCTTTTCCCGCTATAGATTCGAATGTCTCATCGATATGGTTTATAAGTCTTTCTCCCAAGTACCCATCTAAGCCAGTTATGAACTTATCGTTCTTCTTCTCGGCTATATCAACAAGAGATAATCCATATTCAGACAAAGTATCAAACTCAGCAATATATTCCGAGACTGCCCTACCACTCTGCTTAAGTTCCAAAAACTTCCTAAACAATTCTGATTTCTGAGCAGCTAGGATAAATTTATCAATGAAGCGAGTCCTAAACTGATTCCAAGTAACTTGATCCTCAAGAGTAGCTGCTTTAATAGCATTCCACCAATTCATTGCTCGTCCTTGAAGTTGATGGGATGCTAGTTTTATCCTCATTGCATCTTCAATTCCAAAATCCTTAAAGACGTGTTCACAACTATCAAGCCAAACTTGAACCTCTGTTGCCGATTCCGTTCCGTGGAACAGTTTCCCACAAGACTAGAATAATCCTTGTTAAGCTTGGCGAAATCGGCCCTAGATGCCTGCGCTGTTACACCATCACCGTTAGCTGCATTAGGAATTGGTCCTTGAACATCCCTAAGCATCTCCCTCATGAAGGTAGTAAAGATCATCCTCATATCAGGGACATTCCCATTGTTGGCCCCTGAACCCGTACTCCTCATATATCGGCTCATCGTTCAATCTATAAAGAGAAAACGATTAACCATCTCCTTAGTGGTGCCTGTGCTATGCGACCTCTTCCTTAGATATACTAATAATATATGTGTAGCTTTTGAAAACCAAGATATCACAAATACGCGCTCTCATATATGTATACTATCTCTCACTGGTGTCTTCCCCTAGGTTAACTATGCAACCTAGGCTCTGATACCAAATGTGACGGCCCGCCCCGCACCAGCAGACATTTACCATGAAATGCATTGTGCCAATGTCCAACCAGCACGGGACAGTCGTCAGAAGAAAGGAAACAGAACACTAAACTATCAAGGAACCTGTAGAATGTCTCACAGCGCATGGAATAAAATATAATAATAAGATAACTTGACGTAAAACAGGCGAGACAGTGCATAAGATGAAAACTAAACCATCACCATTAGAGTAGCAGAAATCCAAAATACAGCTTATGATCCAATACATTAGTACAACTTTGAAAATACTATCCATAAAGCAAAATAGGAAAGGTACACTACTGATGCCCAAAGCAGTGACCAGCAATAACATAAAGAGAGTACATATATGTATATAGTACGTGGAAGCCTCCTGCTCATCTCTGGTACAGCTACTCGTGCAACCTCCTAACCTGTCTCTAGTCTGCTCGTGTGAGCATCCAGAGTAATAAGAAGAAACATAAAACTCTGGGTCAGAATAAAATGCGGTATGAGTGGTAGCAAGTATACATCTCTAAGATGAACAAACAACAGGTATAAGAGTCATACCTGAACCAGGACCTACAACCAAAGAGTTAGCACAACAAGATGTACACTACTCTAAGGTAACACCAACATAAAGTGTAAAGATAATATGGGAGTGTGCATGACATGGTGATATCAAACATCAAACATAGTATTAATCCTCACATCTCTCACTCAGTGCGTAAAGCATACGATATCCACCACTTTGATCACCCAATTCTTTGCTACGATCACTTTGTCCTTGGGTGTCACAATAACCCATTGCACTGGTCTATAGCTACTAATCCTTCTCTCAGTGGTAAACCAAAATTATGGATATCGATAACCCCTTTGCACACGTCCCGCAACAAAGCCCAATCATGAAGTAGAACTTGTTGATCTCCATTTGGATCCTGAGCCATAACTACTCATTTGGACTACCTTTGAATCTCGGGATTTAGTCTTCATATCCTTTAGGTCTCCATTCAATTCGTGATCATCATCTGGGTTCGGTTTGTGGTGCATACTCGGTTCGAAGGAGTGGCTTGTGGACGATGCACTAGCTCGTGAGTTCCTCCAGGCGATCGGCTCGTGGTGATGCTTCCTTGGTGCTCGGGCTCGTGGTCTTCATCACCATCATAGTTCTCTGGTTCATGGTCAACATCTCGGGTCATGTACTTTGTTTCATGGCTCGTATGGTGGAGCGGTTCGTGAGTGGGGGTGGCTCCACGAGCGGGGTCGGGTCGTGGTACCCTGGTCACGAGCGGGGTTCTGCACTATTTCTTATAGCTTTTCTATCAAGCTATTTACGCTATACGACGGCGTTTTCGACCAATCCAACTTTACTAAGTAATCATGAAGCATTCCAAACAGTAGTAATAACATATATGATCAACCATAAACACCAAAACATCAATCACATGTGTTATTTAGGATCAAACATCCCCAAAACCATGATTTTTTCCTTAATCCCCTTAATCATGTTTAACCATACGATTGGCAAATTTAATGCAAATTAACCCAAATTTTTATTAGAGGCATAAAATAATATTTAAGAATTTGTACATATTTTCCCATATTTTACTGAGTCATAATTTGGCTAATGATCACTAATCCCCCCTAATTAGCCGTAATTAGTGTAAAAACAAGCTAATCACTCACCTTAGCCAGAAATAATTTATAGATCTGAAGTCTCCACTAATTTGGCTCGAATTCCTATGCAACACAGGAGCTCCAATTCTGATTTGATGCTATTTTGACTTGATTTGATGTTGATTAGCTTAATCCTTGATTAGAAAGTGATTAGAGATGGTTTAGAAGGTGGAAACCATTGTTAGGGTTGAAGAGAAAGTTTGTGGCGACTGAAAAATGACAAAGGAGGGTTTCTCTAGCCCCTATCAGCCCTTATATAACTCTAATCCCGAAATACCTAATGATGCTAATTACCCTACTAAGCCCATTTAAGCAGTTTTTCCATCTTCAAACCTTATTTCAACCATATTTCCTAAACAGTAAGTTCGTTTGGTTAATGTGACCACTCTACGGAAAGGCAAACCTTCATCCGAATCCAATGGAAGTGGTTTTAGATCAAAACTCCTTACCAATCAAAAGTTATAGGCAAAACAAGACTCGCCAGGGGTAAAACAGTCATTTAAAAATCGGTAAAAATCATGCACATGGGAAATGACCCCAATAGTCATTTCCCAAAGTTACACGACCATATGACTTCATTTGAAAAAGAAATAAATATTCTACGATCCCCCGATATGTAGAATGCGGGTCGTTACATATTTATGGTGGATATTTTACTAGATTTGAAGAAATCCCCAATTCAATTTGGAGATTAAGGTTTGCTCTTGAGAGAAAGAGAATAGGATTGAGAAATGAAAATTCGGTCCTCAAAATGAGACCCCTGAGGTCTTATTTATAGAGAAATCGGGGTCTCTTTTCTCATTGGGCTAGTAGAAGCCTTTGTCAGCTGCTTTTACCTTCAGTTCCGGATGTTTTGGCTTTCGACCGCTTTTTCGGCTTTGCTTATTGCCTTTAAGGTGCCAATCTTGGCTCTCGGAAAGATGGTCTCGGCCTTGGGAGCTTCTCTCTGATGTTATTTTTACTTCCCCTGTATCGATAGCGAGCTTATCGGTTAGATAGCTTTAGGAAAGACTTTTAGTTGAGAGCTTCCGATTATGAGCTTTCGATTTTGTCATTTATTCTTTGTGAAACTTGTCTTCATGCTTCAAGTGTACGGTTACAGATTCGCCATCCCTGTTGTTATCAACACTAAGTAGATTGGCATGGATAGCTTGTCTCTTTTAGAGGCTCTAACTTGCCTTTCAGTAAATCCCTGAAGTGTGCTTTGGCTTTCCAGAAGGGTGCTTTGGTGTTTTAATGGTTGTTTGCTAAAGTATCCTCTCGGTGATCGTCCGACTGGGGGTCTTGATAACTGGCTTTAGGACAATTTCCTTATATTTCAAACTTTGTTCTTTTGATGTTCTTGTTTCTTAATGTATCGGCATTAAGCAAGTTAACACTGATAGCCCTTTCGTCCTTCTTGGTCTCGGGTTGCACTGTTTTTGGTATTTCTCCTCATTAGCTCCCGGTTTTTGATGACTTCTTGTTGGTTACCATTCATGCCGGAACTACCCTGTCGGTACTCTTTCTTCGTATCAGATTTGAGGTTCCTTCTTTATTGATGGTGTCGGTTGCTTTCCTTCTGGATACTTCCTCTAGGCTCTCGGTTTTACCCTTTGCTTGGCTTCTGCTTACGGATTACTCTTCTTTGTCTGTATCGGTCCGATACCCCTTCGCTGTTATCCTGTCTCGATGCTAATTTTGGTAGTAACATTTGCCCCCTAGTGAAAGGGTGTTTTTGAATTTTCAAGTCAAACTTCCTTTCTAGACTTCCTCGCATTTTCTCCTGCATGAACTTCAATAACCGATATTCCACGTTAATTTTTATAGTTACTTGCATAGATAATGGATAAGGTGTTGTTCAGGATTGATCCCTAACATTGTATTGGACTTGCATCTGCTGTTCAATATTTATTTATGCTTTATATTCTATTGGAAAATAAAGAAGAGAGTTTAGGGAACTTTCTTCTTACCAACCATGAATGGATATTACCATTAATATCGAATTCCACAATGAAATGCTCATAACACCATCTATGTAGCGGGTTACTGGATATAAAATGGAAGTCTAAAAGATCCCTACGCAGATGTCCATAATATAAAGTCAGAACTTCACTTTTCAGGAAGGAAGGAAAGTCTTGGTCCAACCGTTATTTAGCCATTAAAGATTAGAAGCCCTTTTCTGGTATTGATCACTAACCCTTATTCGAGCATTAAAGATTGAAGACCAGAAATCCACTTCTTGTTTTAATATAAGTCTCGAATCAACCCTTATTAGGGTATTAAAGATTGAAGATCTTAAACCCACTTCTGGTATTAATAGAAGTCTCGAATCAACCCGTACTCGGGTTTTAAAGATTGAAGACCAGAAATCCACTTCTGGTATTAACAGAAGTTCTGAACCAACCCTTATTCGGGTATTAAAGATTGAAGACCAGAAATCCACTTTTGGCATTAATAAAAGTCCCGAACCAACCCTTATTCAAGTATTAAAGATTGAAGACCAGAAATCCACTTCTGTATTAATAGAAGTCCCAAACCAACCCTTATTCGGGGATTAAAGATTGAAGACCAGTAATCCACTTCTGGTTTTAATAGAAGTTGCCCTGTTTTGGGTTTGATTTTTAGAGAAGTAGAGGATGTACATGCTTCTTAAGCCACTCCCTGGGATTTTGATTGTCAAAGTAGAGAGTGTATGTGCTTTGTTGGCCACTCTCTAGGAGGCGCCTTATCCTGAGCATTATAAGCAATGATAAGGTCTTAGATGCTTAGACCGGGCCATCGTATGTGTGGAACTAAGCCTTACACTTTTAATGCTCTACCCTGGCCATCGTAGGAGGTGAGAGAGGCTTACACTTCACCCCCCTCCAAGGTTTCCTTATCCCATCCATCATAGGCAATGATAAGGGTTTGCGTTCGGTTAGCCTACTTTGTGAACTAGGCTACACAAAGAGCAAATAGTGAGAAAGCCACTAACCGGCCCGAATCGGAAGGAACCAGCATAGGAAAGAAGCAGAGATCAAAGACACAAGCACCATATCGGTTAGGTTCGGAGAAGTACGTCAGCAACATCAAAAGATAGCAAGTGGCCTCATCGGATCGGATCGGAGGCGGCCGATCTGAACCCCTTCTTCTGAGCCTGTGACCATTGCTACACACGTTTCCTGAAGACTCGGACCAAGCACGGCCATTTCTCCCACGATCTCCCACTAAATCGATGCGCTGTCACCATCTGGAGGCCTCTGAACCCGACTCTTATAGGATGGGTGCCACGAAGTTCCGAACCGGAGCCACTTCGAGGAGATTTTTCACCTATAAATACACCATTAAGAGGCATTTGAAAGGATCTTTTGGCAAATTCTCAGTTCTAACTTCATTCATATCCGAATTTCACAATCATATTCAGATCAAAATCATCTCTTAAAGTTCATTTTTGAGAGATTTGAGTGAATTTATGCACTGTAATTGTGAAGTTGAGTGAGAGTCATTGCTGTATTTGCATTCAAATCATCAATTAAAAGAATAGAAAGTGGACGTAGGCTCTTTAATGCCGAACCACTATAAATCATGTGTTCTTCGTTGCTTTTTATTTCTATTTCATTAAAATCATAGCTAATTTGGGTGTTAGAGCCAATTTTTGGTCTAACATTTTGGTGCTTTTCACTGAGAACCCTTCGAATTCTCAGCCTTTTTGGGACTATCATTCTACTATTTGGACTTCCAATTTCAAAGAAGTTAATCCTTTGTCTCTGACATCTTTCAGTACTTATTGACTAACTGTTGAAGAATTGATTATCATGGCTAAGACCAAAGAAAAAGAAGTGCAAGGCGCTAGGGGAAACGATAACAGGGAAGATCAGCAAGCCATCGTGTTAATAAGGTCACGCGCTCAAAGCTCTGGAGCAGATCGCTCCGATCAGGAGGATCCGAACCGGATGGAAAGTGCCGATCCGAACCGGTTGGAAGGCACTGTTCCGATCCGGTCTACTGAGGTCGAGGGCACTCATTCTCTCCATCTAAACCGCCCCGACCAGGCAACTATGAACCGATCCGATCCGAACTAGAATGAAACTGGAACTTCTACTCGAGCTCCCTCCAACGCTCTGATTCCAGCCACGATGACTAATGTTCAGCCTGATCCATCTGCACCCATTACCCAGGGAGATTTTTCACACTTCCTTGACATGCTCCAGAGCACTAAAGAAGCATTGGAAGCTCAGAGGCGTGACAGTCTTCGCATGCAGGAAAACATGATCACTATGGGCAGAGAACTACAGGAGCTCCGAAGGCAGAAGACTCCTTCCCCAACCCGCTGCCTTGTTATAGATGATTCGTCTTCTTTGGACGAGGGACGCCCTCGCGAGAGAAGGCCGCTTGAACGACCTCAGAACCTCGATCAGTTGACTTTTGGATCTTTAGGATCCCGAGAAGATGCTGCTCGTGTATTGGGTCCTGATGACCCAAGCCTGCAACAGCCTATGTTACTACCCATGCGCGGATCCCACGTCCTACCCAGGGATTGTAATATTACCAACTCTACACAGCAACAGCTTCTCCAACCTCTACCTCCTGAGATTGACTGGAAGCGCAGAGAGCAACATAGAGCAGCAGCCGCTAGAAACAGGAGGTTATCCCCCGATCAGGAACCTAGGGGTAATCCGAATATCAGACCTAGAGAGCCTATGCAGACATTAACAAATGTCGATGTATGGGCAATGGTGCGCCAGATTATGTCCGAAAGTCGGTGGTATACTAATGAAGATTGGGGCATTGAGCGAAGTCATACCCCTTTCACAGATGATATACTGGATTTCCAGTTTCCTTGGCGATTCAACTTGCCTCAAATGGATCGATATTCGGGAAGAACAGACCCATGGCAGCATCTGATGAGGTATGCATGGTTCATGAATGCGGCAGCAATTCCAGATGCCGTGAAATGCAAAGCTTTTCCAATTTGTCTCGAAGATGTAGCGTTAATGTGGTCACCCGACTCCCCCCTTCGTCGATGTCAAATTTCACAGAATTGAGTGAGCGCTTCATAATTCAGTTTCGACTTCATGCCCGAAAGTCGAAGAGCGTCATAGAATTGTCACGGATTAAGCAGGCCCCAGGAGAATCTTTGAAGTCATACTTGGATCGCTTTAACCTGGCCATCACCGAAGTTAGCGATCCCCATGTGCCCACTATCCTAATGGCCTTGATAGAAGGGGTAGATCCTGATACAGAGTTCGGGGATTACTTGTCTGGGAAACAGCCTCCCACTAGAGAATTGTTCTATGAAAAAGCTAATATCCGCTTAAGGCGAGAAGAAGCCAAGGCAAATCAGAAAAGAAAATCCGAAGGGGCCTCGAGAGAAGGTGTTCAGAGTAACGTTGCTGTGAAACAATCTGGTGATAGTTCAGGGAACGTGGAAGTAAATGTTGGCAACCAGAGTGGAGGTAATAGCATCAGAAATGGGAACGGCAATAGAAGGAACAGAAACCGAGGGAATAGTTCTAGTAAAAGACCCAGATTCCAGACTTTTGAAAATTACACGCCATTAAATGATACGTTAGAGAATATTTATTTGGATACATATAGCATATTGCAGTACAAAAAACCACCACCCAGAGACTCCACTGAGAAAGAAATTGCAACTGGAAAGTTTTGCTTGTTTCATGGAACCCACGGTCATTCCACCAATGAATGCCATCATTTGAGAGATATTGTCGAAAGATTGCTGCGAGAAGTAAAATTAGATGAGTATAAGGTCGCCCCAAGGGACAGGGGGCAAGGGGGACAAGCCTCGGACCAAAACCCGTCTACCTCAAAACCCACAGCCCAGCAAAAAGGTAAGGGGATCGTCATTAATACTATTATAGGTGGACCTCACCTAGTTGGTCGTAGTTTTAAAGAAATGGGTCAATACTTCAACGCCACCAAGCATTTTGAGGTAGGAGAGTGCAGTAGCCTCGAAGACGTTACTCCAGTAAAACAACAAAAGATGATGTCAGACGACGTCGTATTCCGCAATAGAGATGATTCCGGAGTTCAATCTCTAACCGACGATCCACTAGTAATTACCACAACAATTGGCCCTGCTTTAGTCCATAAAGTGTTAGTGGACAACGGGAGCTCGGTCAATATCCTTTTCAAGAGAGCTTTCGAACAGATGAAACTTGAGGCAAAAGATTTAAAGCCATATGAAGGATGGATACGTGGCTTCAACGGAGCATCGACGGCGCCAATGGGCTTTGTGGAATTGCCAGTCACACTAGGGCAGGGAGATCGCCAAAGAGTAAGGATCCTGCCATTTGTAGTTTTGGACGTGGAGTCGCCCTACAATGCCTTCCTGGGCCGACCGGCCCTTACCGAGTTCAGGGCATGTATTGCACCTTGGTGCCTGCTGCTTAAATTCCCGACTGACTCAGGAATTGGGGTGATGAGGGGAGACCAAGCTACGGGACGAGCTTGTTATGTGACGGAGTTAAAGATGTTAATGAAGGGGTTGAATATAGAAGCTAAGGGTGATTCCGTCCCTCCAAGGGAGAACTCATCATAGCAATTAAGGGGTTCTGCCCTAAGAGAGTTGCCCTCAGACGTGCTCGAGGATATACATCCCAGAGAGGATAAAGAACCCGGGGACAAGAAGGCAACACCCAACAAAATAACAATAGACATACCCATTGATGAAACAGACTTAACAAAAGTACTAAAGATCGGCTTGCAATTAGAACCAGTTCGAGTGAGGGAATTGGCTGATTTCTCAAAGGAAAATCTAGATGTGTTTGCCTGGACTCACGCTGACATGCGTGGAATTTCGCCTACTATCATGAGCCACTCTTTGTGTATTAATCCAAAGCACCCACCAGTTAAGCAGAAAAGACGGATGTAGGCCCAGAGCGGTCGGCAGCTTTAAAAGAAGAAGTAGAGAAATTAAAAGATAATGGATTCATTAAGGATTCGAAATATCCCGACTGGATATCGAATCCTGTCCTGGTCAAAAACTCGAACGGGAAGTGGCGAACATGCATCGACTTTTCTGATTTGAACAAGGCTTGCCCGAAGGATAGCTTTCCTCTCCCAAGATGATCAGCTAGTAGATTCGACGGCCGGGCTTGAGCTCTTATCTTTTATGGACGCTTATTCCGGGTACAATCAAATTCCCATACACATACCAGATCAAGAGCATACAAGCTTTATCACAGACTTGGGGTTATATTGTTACGTGGTAATGCCATTTGGGTTAAAGAATGCAGGAGCCGCGTATCAGCGCCTAGTCAACCGCATGTTTTACAATCAAATCGGGAAGACCATGGAGGTTTACGTGGATGACATGCATGTGAAGTCTAAACAGTCTTCTGATCATACAAGGGACTTAGCTGAAATGTTTAATATTCTTGGAAGATACGGGATGAAGTTAAACCCCCTGAAATGTTCGTTTGGGGTCGCATCTGGAAAATTCCTGGGGTTTATTGTGAGTTCTTGAGGAATTGAGATAAATCCTAACCAAATAGCAGCAATAAGGGACATTGAAGATCCACGCAAGATCAAAGATGTTCAAAGCTTGGCCGGAAAGGTTGCTGCTTTGAGTACGTTTATTTCCAAAGCTACAGATAGATGTGTACCTTTCTTTGATCTCATAAAACGGGGAAAGCGAAATTTTGAGTGGACTCCCGATTGTGTAGAGGCGTTCCAAAATCTATTAGACTTCTTAGAAAATCCTCCAATATTATCAAAGCCTGTGGAACATGAGGATTTGTTTGTCTACTTGGCGGTATCATCCCACGCCGTCAGTACGGCATTAGTACGTGAAGAGGATAAAGCCCAGAAACCTGTATATTACGTAAACAAAAAACTAGCTGCTGCAGAACGTAATTATCCGAAGATAGAAAAGCTTGCTTATAGCCTCCTGATTGCTTCCCGCAAACTTCGTCATTATTTCCAGGCACACCCAATATTTGTATATACCGATCAACCTTTGAGACAAGTGTTGCAAAAACCCGAAGCATCGGGGTGGTTACTTAAATGGAATATTGAGCTGAGTCAATTTGATTTGAACTTCCAGCCATGAAGATCAATAAGGGGGCAGGCATTGGCTGACTTTATAGCTAAATTTACAATTTCCGAAGAGGAAACGGTGGGTGAGAAGATAGTTACTTTGGATCGAGAGTTAGAGCTTAGTCAGTGGAAACTATATATAGACAGAGCCAAGAATGATCGAAATTCCGGCGTTGGAGTTGTTTTAATAACTCCTGAAGGACGATCCATTTACTATGCATTACGGTTAGAGTTTGTTACTACTAATAATGATTCCGAGTATGAAGCCCTGATTGTCGGGCTGAAACTCGCCAAAGATCTGGGAGTGAAGACGCTAGATATATATTGCGATTCCAAGATAGTTGTATGCCAAGTTCGGGAAGAATTTGCTGCTAAAGGCCCTTGACTCATTACTTATCTCAAAAAGGTAAAGGAGTTGTTGGGAAGTTTGGAGCATTATAGCATAACACACATTCCAAGAGCGGAAAATCAGAAAGCAGATCAACTGGGCGAAGCTAGCAAGTTCCGATAATCCTAAAGAAACTGAAATGGTTCCGGTAGAGGTGTTGGAATCACCGAGTTTCAACCTAATGGAAACAGAGCTAGCCTTGGAAATTGAACCAGAGAGAATCCTGGATGACATCGATTAAGAATTTTCTCAAGAATGGAACCCTCCCGTTAAAAAGAAGCGAAAGACAAGCTGTAAGACGCAAGGCTTCAAGATATGTTTTATAGGACGACGTCCTCTACCGCCAAGGGTTTTCAATGCCCCTATTGCGGCGTATCGCACACGACGACATTAAACCTGTACTGCAAGAAGTTCATGAAGGTGAGTGTGGATATCACATTGGGGGCCAAACCCTAGCAAAGAAAATATTACTGTACGGATATTTCTGGCCTACCGTGAATAAAGACGCAGCTGATTATTCGCGACGCTGCGATAGATGTCAAAGATTTGCCAAAGTTCCCAGAGCGCCTCCGACCGAACTCAAGTCGATGGTAAGTCCATGGACATTAGCCATGTGGGGAATTGACATTATCGGAGTGCTACCTATTGCCAAAAGAGGAGCTAAGTACGCGATCGTTGTCGTGGACTACTTTACAAAATGGGTAGAAGCTAAACCTTTAACAACCATCACGGCGAGGAAGGTGATCAGTTTTGTGGTCAGAAACATCATTTGTCGATTTGGGATACCGAAGACCATCATAACTGATAATGGGACACAGTTTGACAGCACCGAGTTCAGAAACTTCTGCCAGAAATACAAGACTGATAAACGATACATTGCAGTAGCTCACCCACAGACAAATGGCCAGGTCGAAGCCATAAACAATGTCATTAAATCAATTCTGAAGAAGAGGTTGGAGCGGGCCAAAGCTAGATGGGTAGACGAGTTGCCATTAGCTTTATGGGCCTATAGGACAACCTTTAAGACGGCTACCGGCCATACTCCCTATTCACTTTCCTTTGGGTCAGAATCAGTGATCCCAGTAGAATTAGAAGTCCCTTCTCATCGAGTTGCGTATTATGATCCGATGACAAATAAAGAAATCCTCCTAGAATCTCTTGATATGATTGAAGAAAAAGAGATGAAGCCTACTTGCGTGCTTCGAGACATCGACATCAAGTAGCACGTTATTATGACCGGAAAGTTCGCTTTAAAACCTTCGAACCAGGAGACCTAGTACTGAAACGAGTCTTCCCGCCTTCGACCCAACTGGGTCCAAAATGGGAAGGGCCATACACCATCCAACGGAAGCTTGATACAAGAGCATTCAAGATAACGACCGTGGACGGTGAGGAGATTCCCAGAGCCTGGAATGCTCAGCACTTACGACGATATCTGAACTAGATGTGAAATGTCATCCCTATTGTTTTTATGAGCTATGTAAAAAGGCATGACTTGCCTTAAAAACTCTGTTTATATGAACAAAGGATTATGAAATGGATGTAGGCTACGACTTAGCTGAACCACTATAAAAATATCGTGTGTCATTTACTTTCCTGCATTATTTATATCTTCAACAATTATTCTATCATGACCATGAAACAAAAAACATTAAATTAAATTTGGAAAGTTGGAGATGACCTATGTGCAGGAGCAAATGAAATGACTGTTTGTACGATAAACACAGAAGAATGGGAAGACGACATTCTTCACTCTAACTCACAAGAATCGAGAGAGAGTATAAAGGACGGGAAGACGACGTCCCTTGAGGCGTGAAGGTGCACCCAGATGAGAGACCGCCTCAACAATACTCTAACATGGTTATGAGACAGGAGAGTATAAAGATGCTAGAAAGAATATGCATCAATGACGAAAGGAATATGGCCCCATCAGAGAATCGGGGGCAATTGGATTTTAATTTAATCAATTTTGAATAATTCTTGCTCAGTTATCCAAGATTTACTGGGGGCATATATGTGCACACATATTCCCCTCAACAATGACTTCATTATATAACATTAATATGATGTACTTTTGCATTTTCACTTAAGTGCTAAACTAACAACTATCAGACATTGCAGGAAATAAACTATTTTTATTTACAAACGTGTTAGTTTGTACAAGGAAAACAAGCAAAAAAAATGTGAGGGCCGCACTCGCTGCAACAACTTCGAACCAATTGAGTATCAAAATAAAACAAAGCACTTAATCACTTGGGCTTTGGAGCGGACTTGAATTTTTTGGTAGCCTTCTGAGCATTCTTAGCCTCTTTTTCAGCATCAGTCAAAATGCGCTTTGGCTTTTTCTTCCCTGCAATCGAAGTGCTAGAATCGGTTGATTTTTTCGTAGGAATCGGAACGCTGGAATCAAGAGAAGACTTTTTAGCAAATTCTTATGTAATAGACCTAGTTAAAAGCTTAACGACTAACCTTGATCCAGGATCCACCACTGCAAGAGGCTTAAGGCTTTCAGGGTTTAGGTCTTCAACTTTCAGCTGCATACGTTTGTCTTGTTCGGCTTTCATTTCAGCCAAAGTGAGGTCATCGGTGCTTTTTGAATCCCCAATTATAGCCACATCAGGATCTTCTTCTTGCCCTTCATTACCACCGTCGTCTTTTAAGGCATCAATCATCTCGTCATCATGAGAAGTGTCGGCCTTAGACAGTTCAGTTCCCCCTCCTGACTCTACAACTGTAGCCTTATCCTGTCCTCCTTGAGTCTTTTCCGTAGATCTTACCCCAGTGGTGGTTCCCTGATGTATGTCGGTCTTCTCGGTCGGTTCGACAAGTACAGAATGAGAAGCAATAGTTATCAACTCAGGAGAAAATAAAGGATCCTCCATCAATTGCCCAATTATGTGGTGAAAAGTGGAGACGGCCTTGACGAATTGAGGTGAAAAGGTAGAAATACCTTCTGATGATTTCTTAATGGGAGTGATTGCCATCTCTGACGCTGATTCAGGTATAGGAGATAAAAGAGATGCTTGAGGGATCCCCGGGTTCTAGGGATCATATCCCTCGACTTCGGAAGTTTCAGCGGTAGTGGAAGAAGAACTAGCCTCAGGGATATTCTTTTGTTTGGCCATCCGTTTCTCCTCCTCCATAGCAGTGGCAATGAGGCGACGCCCCTTGGCCAGGCTTGCCGGCTCATCATCTCTCAGATATTTTTCCATAAGCTTATCTTCGTCGATGAAGTCTACCTTAAGTTCCTCTTTCTCCCATTTGACAATTTGCCTCCATACGTGAACCAAGGTAGTTGGATAGTCTTCAATCCAAGAGATGTTTCGGCGAATAATTATGTGCACGAAGAATTCAATCAATAATTCGCCAAAACCGTGCACTTCTTCCTGAGCCTCTAACAGCTGTTTACGGGTTTCTTTAGTAGACTTAATGACATTTTCCACATTCTCCTCAGCTAGGGCAGCACTATTCTCGGCTTCCATTAACTTGGACTCCAAGTCAGCGTTTTGTTTCTCCAGTTCAACATTTTTTCTAGCTAACTCAGCTTTCTCTTGTTTAAGAGTATTGTAAGCCAGTTGCATTTTAACATTGTCCGACTTAGCATCTTCCGCTTGTTTCTTTAACTCTAAACGCTCTTGACTATGGGATTCCAGCAAGTCATGATAACACTTCTGCATCTCCTCAAATTGTTGCTTGAAGTTGCTAGCCTCTCGTTGAGCAATGGCAAGTTGAGCCTGTGTGTCCTCAAGATCCTTCTCCAAATTTTTAAAGGCCTTTTAATTGGCATCTGCAGTCTTTTTCATTGAATTAACATCAGTAATTAAAGTCCGAATAATTCTGGAGACATTGCGTGAATACTTGAACATCTCCGAGTATTGCTTCTCGACTGCGTCAATCTTCGCTTTAGCCTCATCTGCCCACTTTGAGGAAATAGGCTCAAGTGTAGGTAAAAAAGTTAGATTCTCAAAGTAATGATCTGGGAACTGCTTCTCCAGATATGCCAGCTTAACTTTGGACTCATCATCCAGTGGTGGAGGTTTGTAGTATGTTGGTTCAACGTCTTTTCGCTTAGTCATGACGATGGCTGTATCACCCTTTCCAGATCGCTTCTCGGAAACCTTATGTTTGTCTCGTGAATGGGTATGTTCGGTGGACTTTTTTCCCGACTATGTTTTTATTGAGGAGAATTTCGGTCTCTGGGCTGCGATGTGTCTTCTCCTCGACGATTCTGATAGCCTTTGTATCGGTCTGGATCCGACCGGAAGGGGGAGCGATAGTGCGAGGTGTGTGGCCGATAAGAATCATGAGGCCTTCTGTCATCTCTACCCCGGCTTTCACGGCAATCATGCTCGATATCGGAAGGAGGTCTAGACATGCTGCAGCGCATTTTCTTGACATCGTAATAAGGGCGAGACATTGTACCTGCGCAGCAATGTAAGTGGAACTCAGAATCAGTGTTCACATAAAAAGTGAGTACTGTGATGTGTGGTGCTAATGTGTTAAGTGCATCCTAAGTGGTGTTCCCCCCGACAAACCCGAGTCTGAAGCCAGACTAGCGCAAGAGGGCTTTTTGTCCTTCACGGGAATAGTCTCCTCTGATGAAGTGAAATTAAAGGATTTGTGCCAAAGTCCTCTGAAGTATAGATGGTTTCAAGTAGGGGGAGATCTCCTAAACCCTGAAATGTGGAATCATCGGTAGTTGGGACATCTCCTTGAGAAGCGTCTATTGGCAACTCTTTAGGGGACGTTGACTTATCAGGAGAAACAACATCATCGGGGATGGTATACCCTTCTCTGTGCTTTTCAGCTATGTTGGCTAACTCGTCGTCCTGAGTTGAAGATGGAGAAGGTGAATTACGAAGAGGTATTGCTGGATTTCTCGAGCCCTCACCCGTTTCAGGAATAATGTCCACTGGGGGTATGTATACATATGGACCCGACCCATGACCTATGCTACGGATAATGGATAGTAACCCGTGATGATGGAGGTACTCATCTTTAAAAACTTTGTCGATGATTAGAAACTTTTGATCGCCATTGAGAAGCCGATGCAACCGATCAAAGTATAATTGATCCAATATTTGTCTCGGGTTATCAACTGCGAATGAAAGATAAAAGCAGGTTAAAGCGTTGGCATGAACATTCAAAATTGAAATCTAAAAGATCGATGCTTTACTTGATTTGGTCCATCTCCTGGAGCACCCCGACTGTTTCCTGATATAAAACCATTCGAGCTTAGAATCGCCGACCTTGCTGCTAAATGGAGCTGAAATAATTTTTCTCTTTGGGACTGATTCAAAATAGGAGAAGGAAGGAGTTTCTCGAGTCCGATGCTTGAAATTATAAAAAAAAGTGGACGTCATCAAAAGTAGGCTCTATACCTAAAACCTCTCTGTATGCTATATATAGGGTATATAAATAAGCATAAGAGTTGGGGTGTAACTGCATGGGGGCAACCCGCATCTATCTCAGAAATTCGACGACAAAAGGAAGGAACGGTGGAATGGCCCCAACCATACACATCAGTCGAGTAATGACCATAAATCCTTCCGAAGGAGTGTGGGGACGATCAGCTTTCGATGGCACTAGGGTATCTCTTTTCAATATCCCGTGCTTTAAACATATTCGAACAAGTCTGTCGTCATCATTCGTCGATTCAACAGAATCTTTAGGTAATTCCAATATAATGGCAGACTCAAACTCATCAGGAGCTCGATTATCTCTTATCCCTCCTTCCTCTTCATCGCCCAGAGAAACTTCGCTATCGGGAGGTGTTTCGCTATTATGTGCTCCTACTTCATAATCTGAGCCCTCATCGTCCCATTCGGGGTCCGAGGAAGAAGATATGTCATCAAGAGAAAATCTCTCAGAAGTTTCCGCAATTTCTATCTTCTTTGCTAACCTAGATGAAAGTCTCTCGGCCATGATCACTAGACTACTGAAGAAGTAATAACATAAGTTAGAGTAAGATAGCCTGCATCCCCTCGTGTGTGTATTTGAACTAAAGTGTGTGCTACGTGTACCAAAGATGCAAAGTAAACACAAGAGAGCGTGATGTAAAGATTCAAAGGAGTAACAATGTTTCAGAATAGTTCTTGATGTTTGTTATGTTCGTAAGGCGCTATCCTAACTGTTCATCAAGTTAAAGGTTATGCCAAGCATTGATTAAGCTAGTTGGACAAATTCTCGCGCATTGAGATGGATTGTTTCGGTTCGGTTTGGGTATGTGCATTGGGATCGGATCGGAGGGCACAGTCATGTTTCGGTCTGAAGCAGATATTCACACCCAGTAAGTAAAACCAGATCGGTTCGGACATAGGCGACTGGATCGGTTCGGATTAACTCGAATAATCATGCCTCTTCTCCTCCTTGTCTCTTACTTCGATCCGACCCGGTCAGGTAGGCTTTGTTCCCCCCTTTTCTGCTCTTTCTTTTGCTCCGACCCGATCTGGTCTTGTGAACATCTTTCCCTTCCCTTCACTCCAACGTTTCTCCACCCGAACCGATCCCAGCTCCTCCCCTCTTCTTCATCTTCTTCATTTTCCATCTCGTTTAACCAATACCGAACCCAACTCCATTTCACAAACCCTAATTAAGACCAAGCACTTATGTGCTCAACTATCCAGTAAGATCATAATCCCCTCTCCCAACGCCTCGAGATGGTGACAGAAACACCAACGACGACGGCGAGGAGAGAGGAGGCCACGGCGTCAGAATTAACGAACACCATGTTCGAATCGCTCAATTTTACCACAAATCTAAACTGAAAACGATTACAGCAAGGTAATTCAAGAAGTTAAACCTACCAAGTTGTTTAATTTAAAGAAGAACGAGAGAGTTTCGGAGTTTTTGAAGTTTTAGGGTTTCGGTGCAAGATATGTTGGGCGAGAGCAATAAAAGAAGGAGAGGAAGAAGAGGATGGGAGGACTTATATAAGTTTATGGTGACCATTCGTATTCCAAGTCTTTCTTAACCCGTTCAGACCGGGATTCAGGCCCGTAAATGCATTCTGGCCTGTTAGTACACTGTTTAGCAATACAGGAGAGAAATCCGTTCGGGTCGGAGCCCGAACCGAAAGGGATTATACACATTAACTTGGTATGCAGGTTGAATTCGGGAAACAATAAAGAAAAAGCTCACCTGGAGGAATCACTGGACATTAAAAAGAGCTCTCAAAGTAGTTTGAATGTGAAGAAAGTAATTCATATGTTTTATGGATATATATAAGAAACAAAAGGCATAACTTTATGAAGCGACACAACTCTACAAGTAAATGGAAGCGATCATTCAATGGTTTTAATTCAAAAGATGTTTTGTAAACTACTTCGAAGCGCACTCTATCTTAAATAAGAGTGTACTTCGAGGGGGCAAAATGTTAGCCTACTTTGTGAACTAGGCTACACAAAGAGCAAATAGTGAGAAAGCCAATAACCGGCCCGAATCGGAAGGAATCAGCGTAGGAAAGAAGCAGAGATCAAAGACACAAGCACCATATCGGTTCGGTTTGGAGAAGTACGTCAGCAACATCAAAAGATAGCAAGTGGCCTCATCGGATCGGATCGGAGGTGGCCGATCTAAACCCCTTTTCTGAGCCTGTGACCGTTGCTACACACGTTTCCTGAAGACTCGGACCAAGCACAGCCATTTCTCCCACGATCTCCCACTAAATCGATGCGCTGTCACCATCTGGAGGCCTCCGAACCCGACTCTTATAGGATGGGTGCCACACAGTTCCGAACCGGAGCCACTTCGAGGAGATTTTTCACCTATAAATACACCATCAAGAGGCATTTGAAAGGATCTTTTGGCAAAATCTCAGTTCTAACTTCATTCATATCTGAATTTCACAATCATATTTAGATCAAAATCATCTCTTAAAGTTCATTTTTGAGAGATTTGAGTGAATTTATGCATTGTAATTGTGAAGTTGAGTGAGAATCATAGCTGTATTTGCATTCAAATCATCAATTAAAATAATAGAAAGTGGACGTAGGCTCTTTAATGCCGAACCACTATAAATCGTGTGTTCTTCGTTGCTTTTTAGTTCTATTTCCTTAAAATCATAGCTAATTTGGGTGTTAGAGCCAATTTTTTGTCTAACACGTTCCCGTCTACAGGTAACACAGAACATAAGCAGAGTTAGGACATGCTCTTCTACAAGCAGAGGTAGGACGTGCTTAGTTCATAGCAGAGGCAGGGCGTACTCTTCTACGAGCAGAGGCAGGGCGTGCTAATTAGATGCTCTGTCACGACTATTTCTGGTGTGGGTCGGATGCTTACACTTTTGATTCTTTAACCTGACTCTTTCTGTTTTTGGTGCGGAGAAAGGCTTACACATCACCCCCTTCGGGGGTGCCTTTCCCAGGAAAACTCGCGGCAGCAAGGGTTTTCATCTGTTTGTGGTTTGACCCATCTTGGGTTACTTTGAGCTTTTGAGAGGGTTTCCATACCCTTAGCTATGTGATTATTCTTGGAGGAGGCCTTTCTTTATTCATTTACCATCGAGAAGTATGGACTTAAATGTTCCGAGTTCCATGTCCTTGGAACGAGATCACCATTTGGTTTTCAAAGTCGATACGTCCCAAGTATGACTTCTTGATGAATGACTAATGGTCCTTCCCAATATGGGATAAGCGGACCATGCAATGGGATCTTTGTGTTGGTCATTTCCCTTAGTAAGACCGAATCTCCTTTTGTGACGAGGCCTGCTTTTAACCCTTGAATTGTAGTACTTCGTGATTCTCCTTTGGTACTCGGTTGTTCTAATTGTAGCCTCATCTCTTAATCCTTGTATTAGGTCTAAGGATTCCTTCTTTAACTCTTGATTATGATCAAATTCGTAGGCTATCCTTCTATGTGAAGGGATTTCAACCACAGCCAGAAGCATGGCTTCGCATCCATATGTCAGAGAAAATGGAGTATGTCATGTTGTTGTTTTTGCGAAAGTTCTATATTCCAAAGCACTAAGGGTAATTCTTCTATCCAAATTCCTTTGGCTTGATTTAGTCGTTTCTTGAGAATTGTCTTTATGGTTTTATTTGCAGCTTCGATGGCTCTGTTTTCCCTTGGATGTGCTACTGAGGAAAAGCTTTTGATAATTCCATTCTTATCACAAAATCGAGTGAATTCCTTGCTTTTGAATCATGTTCCATTGTTTGATATATTCTTGTGAGGGATCCCAAAACGGGTGACAATATTCTTTATCTCAAATCTCAACACTTTCTTAGATGTGATCGTTGGATGTGGTTCTACTTCCACCCATTTGGTAAAGTAATCAGTAGCTACTACGGCATACTTAGCTCCACCATTGGAAGTTGGTAGAGGTCAAATCAAATTATCCCCTACACATCGAAAGGCCATAGGCTTGGGACAGTGGTTAACTCACTTGGAGGTAGCCGAGGTATCTTAGAATACCTTTGACATTTCTCGCATTTCTTGGCATATTCAATTGCTTAACCAACCATTTGTGGCCAACAATAACCGTGTCGCATGACCTTCTTGGCTAGCTTAATCCCATTGTAACGGTCCCCGCACAAACCTTCATATGCTTCTTTCAACAAAGCCTGTTCTCAAAGCTTACGTATCTTATAGGGTAGTGAGTACCCTTTCTTATAGAGTATCCCATTTGTAATCACAAACATAGGGGCTTGATGTCTGCTCTTCCTTGCATCTTACCTAATAAGGGGTAGAACTCCGTTCAGAAGGTAATCCACTATAGAGGCCATCCAAGTATTTTCATAATGGTAATTTGTTTCCGCTAAAAAATTTCTCTATCAGAAGCAACCTCCTTATCCATTTCATCTCCCTTTTTCAAATATTGGGATCTAGTTAGGACCAACAATTCTTTTCCTGTTTCAGGCTCTTCATGCTTAATGATGGGTTTTTCTTGGTATCATATAGGGATTACTTGAGTTTCGGGTGCTCCTCGTGAGCTGGCCAGTTTGGCTATTGAATCGGCTTGGTCGTTCTCCCTTCATGGGATTTGATGTATTGAGAAGTACTCAAATTGAGAAAGCATCTTTAGTGTCCTTTTTGCTTATAGGGCCAAAATGCATCTTTGGTTTGATAGGTTTGCTTTTTCGGATTTACCATTAGTTGTGAATCACTAAAGATTTCTATTAGAGGTATTTTCAATTGTAGTGCTAGGTTCAATCCTGCCATCATTGACTCTTATTCGGCCACATTGATAGTTCATCGCATAGTGCAAGCGGTGCCCATCAGTGGTAATTATAATGTATCCTGCTACTGCTTGTTTGTTTGAAGCCCCATCTACAAGCAATTGCCACTTAGCCTTTAAGTCATTCTCCTTGGTTGACTGTTCTTTAATGAAGCTCGTGCACTCGTTCACAAAATCTACAAGAGGTTGTCATTTGATCGCTTCTCGAGGTTGAAACTCAATTTCATATTGGATAAGCTCAATTCCCCATTTTACTAACCTTCCTGAGGTTTGTGGCTTGCTGAAATCTTGCTTAAGCAGAAAATTAGTCAGAACCTTAATAGGATGTGCTTGGAAGTAACCCATAAGCTTTAGTTCTGTAAGTATTAGGCAATGCGCTAGTTTTTCCACTCTGGGGTCTTGGGTTTCTGCATCCTTTAACCTTCTGCTAGCGTAGTAAATTGGGTGTTGAGTTCTATCACTTTCTCTAATAAGGATTGAGCTTACCGCATATACTGAAACGACCATATAGAGATATAAATCTTCCCTTTTCTCGGGACTGGACAAAACCAGGGGTTTCCCCATGTAGTCTTTCAATTCTTGAAAGTCCTTTCTGCATTCTTCGTTCCACTCGAAGTTTTTCTTTTTCTTTATAACATCGAAGAAATGGACGCATTTATCAATATCCTTGGAGATGAACCTACCGAGGGCTGCTACCTTTCCTTTCAGGCTCATGACTTCACTGCTTGTTTTGGGTTCTTCCATATCCTTTATGGCTTGGATTTGGTTAGTACTAGCCTCAATGCCATGCTCACTTACCACATATCCCAGAAACGTTCCGGGTGGACCCCAAAAGAACATTTTTGTGGGTTTAATTTCATTTGGTAACTTCTCAAGCTGTTGAACATCTCCTCTAGGACCTCCAGGTGGCTCTCTGCTTTGACAGACTTTACTAGCATATCATCTACGTACACTTCCATGTTATGCCCTATCTGTTCTTGGAACATTCTGTTAACTAGCCTTTGGTATATTGCTCCAGCGCTTTTCAACCCGAAGGGCAATTACTTTTTAACAAAATGTTCCCCAATCGGTAATGAAACTTGTATATTCTTCGTCATGATTGTGCATGCGAATTTGATTATACCCCGAGTAAGAATCCATAAGGGGTAAGATCTTATGACAACTTGTTGCATCAACCAACTGGCTTATCCATGGGAGGGGATGGCAATCGGTTGGGCATGCTTTGTTTAAGTTTGTATAAACAACACAAGCCCTCCACTTTCCGTTGGACTTTTTTACTAGCACAAGGTTAGCTAGCCATTTAGGATTAAAAAACTTCTCAGATGAGCCTGTTTGTTTCTAACCTTTTGACTTCCTCTTTTGAAGCCTCCGATCAGTCTCTATTGTATTGCCTCTTTTTTTTGTCAAACCGGGATTACCAAAGGGTTGATGTATAGGGCATGGCTCATGAAAGAAGGGTTGATTCCAACCATATTTGAGTGAGGCCAAGCAAAAACATCCTTGTTGAGCTGCAAGAACTGAACTAGGTCACTCCATAAGAGTTTGGTCAACCTCTTCCTTATCTTGATAACTTTGGCCTCATCCTTTGGATCAACGTTTACTTCCTACAAATCCTCTATTGCATTTATCCTTTTAGTGTCCCCTTTAGAATCCAAACCTGTGACAGTTTCCTCTTCCTCTGCCAAATTTATGATATCGACTCTCTTCCTTTTTCGTCTTAAAGAAGTGTACCTAAAATTTGCAAGCTTATCAATTTTATTGATTTTTACTTTAGCTTCGAATTTAGGATTTAAGAATCCATCATTCGAAGGTTGAAAAATAGTAGAGGAATCAAAGTACGAAGAATACTCCCTTTTGTATTGCGAAATACAACTCACGCGAAATAAACTATTCTCCTCTGATGGTACCACATCCTTGTTTTATCAAGAACTTTAGCATAAGGTATTTAAAAGAGAAAAAGCATCCATTTCCTCTAGAGCAGGTCGACCAAAGAAGGCATTGGACTAGGTGGTTGATCGATCACGGCAAAAAGAGTTTCAAAGATTCGGTGGAGCGGAGACAACCTGTAACACCCTGTAATTTTAAAGGACATTATAACAATAAACTAAGGAATACTTAATTAAATATTGGAAATGGAGTAAAACAGACTATACCATTGTGTTCGTCTTGGAATTCGATTTAGGATAGACTCCAAGTTTGCATAAAACGGACATCATATGAGGTAGATATGAAGCTTAGAAGTTTGTATACATATAAGAGCTTTATGTATAAATAAAACAACTAGAATTTTCAAATTTAACCGTACGAAGCGAGAGGGAAAACTAGGAAGGAACCAGGCTTGTTGGGTCTGACCCACACCTGTGCTGGGTCGACCTATGGGTTGACCCAAGGCTACGTGGGTCGACCTATGGGTCGACCCATTAGTCGACTCAGGTGAGGGTGGGTCGACCCAATAGGGATCTGGTCGATTGCTTTTTCTTGAATCTGGATGCGATTTTGACCAGGTTCGTTGGCAGTAGGCTATATATAGGACAACATTTCTATTGCTTTCTACACCTAAAAACAACGAAGACAATGAGATGTTGCCACTTCTTGGATTGAATCAGACTATCTTCTTCAAAAACAGCCTATATTCAGGGCTGCCAATGGGTCGTGTCGGGTCGGGTTCAGGTCGGGTTAACTCGAGCTCGGGTCAATTCTTAAACGGGTCGAGTCAGCTCGTTTCTTAAATGGGTTTATTTTCTTAACTCGAACCCAAACTGTTTATAAACGGGTTGATCCAACCCGACCCATGTAACCCATTTATTTAAATGGGTCAGGTCGGGTCGGGTTAAAAAGGTTGACCCATGAACCCATAAACCTATTTACTTGACTGTATTCTTAAAACCAGTCAGCATTTCATAAATACATTTAACAAAATATAAACATAAGATATAATGCATGAGCATTCAAATCCACAGTTCACATGAGCATCCAACAACAACAACGCATACACTTAATTTAAGATGTTACAATACAAATGATATTATACATATTATGACATTCAAGTAATCCGTAATTTAAAGAAAGTGGAAACTCTGAAGTCGGAAGGTACTAGTGGCGGCTTGGTGTAAAGTGTAAACTATGGTAATCCATAATTGTGTTTGTACGCAGAATTCACAAAGATAGTAAATAAAAGAAACAAAACTAAGTCTAACAGGCTCAGCCCGGTCCATATATGCGTACTTGCATATGCCATATGATGAATAAAAATATATTTTATGTTCAATGGGTCATGGTGGGTCAAAAGCGGGTTAAGGTCAACCCGAAACCCATCCGTTTATTAAACGGGTCAGAGCAGTTTGACCCATAAATTGATCCATTTATAAATGGGTCAGATTGGGTTTTTTCCGTGCGGGTTACGAGTTGTGTTTCGGGCCGTGTTAGAAATTGACGGCCCTAATATTCATAAAAGAATCTCTTATGCAACTTTAGCATATTATTCTCTGTTCTTTAGATCCAATCTCTGTGAGTTCATGTTACTTTTAGATATAAAAAATTTAACAGTAACCTTGACATGTTTATAAATCTGGATCTCAATCTGTACCTGTTAAGAATCCGATTCATACCTAAACAGTTCTGCTATTACATGTATTCTTCTGTACACCTAATTTATTGTTCATTTCTTATATGCCCATTTCTTCTATCATATTCCCATCTCTGTTATTATATGCTTATTTTTTTATGTGCCTATTATCTCCTCTCTCTCATTCCCTTTTTATTTTTATAGACTAGGCTACCTTCGAACCTAGCCTAATATCGCTGAAATATGCGTACGAACAGAATTGGGATAAATTGGGGGAATAATTGGGAATGATAATTTGGGGGCATAACCTATACTGTGAAATATGACTAAAATTTTGGGGGTATATATTATACTGTGAATTATGACTGGAATTTGGGGCATATGAATCTGTAGGATTAATTTAAGATTAAGCGAAACATGTTAATGGAACTGTAAAGAACCTATGAAACATGTTTAATCTCTTAGGGTTATGTAAACCTGAACAATCTGTTGGGGTTAAGTAAATTTGTTTAATCTTTTGGGGTTATGTAAACCTTCTTAATCCGTTGGGCTAAAATAAACCCGTTAACCTGTGAAACTTAACCTGTTAACCTGTGGGGGTTAGGCGAACCTATTAACTTGTAGGCTTAACCCGTTAAAAAGACTAGTTGGTTGGAGGGCACAAGTTTAGGGTTTGACTTGTGTCATCTGCTGTGTGGGACCCATATCAGTCAGTAACCCATTCTGGTATTAAACAGGGACCCCGCACTAGGTAGGGGTCATAGCACGCACACTGAAATGATTATAAGAGGTTCATCTAAAAGGTGGGTGTGAACCAGTGCGTTCCAATGGAATCATGTGTGTGCATGGGTCCGGCTTACATAGGAAAATAAGCTGATGTAACACCAGTAAATAGGTATGTGCCCTTCTGTAGGTTGCCACTTTAGGAAGTAATGCACCCTACTGTAGGGCCGACACAGTATTTACGAGTTAGGGAGCCGATCGATTAGATCAAGTCACTACAACAAAAATATCCTATTATAACGTTAATTACAATGGGTGCTAGCTATCCGTTGTAATAAAATGTTATTACAACGGTCATTTTCCTGACTGTTGTAATAAATGCATGTACAACACCCTTTTTACTACGGGCATAGAGAGCCCATTGTAATAGAATCCTATTAAAACGGTCGTCTCTAGATAGATATATCCTTCACAAAGCTCTTTTTACAATGTGTAATGACTGCCCATTGTAATATAGTGTTATTACAACAGTCATTTCATGCCCGTTGTAATATAGTGTTATTACAACGGACATTTCATGCCCGTTGTAATAGATGTCAATGTTCATAAAGTAATAGTTTAATCGTTAATAATATTATATTATTTATTAATATTTGATAAGTAATCACATTAATAATATTATATTAATCATTTATAGCTTATAATAATTAATGACTGTTAATAAATAATGTTTAATTAGTAATTATTATATATAATCATTATTCGACAAGTTTAATTTTACTTTCCAGTTATTAGTAAGTAATATTAAGTAATTAATAATCAGTAATTAGTTAATAATTTAATAATCAATAATAAATAAATTAATACTAAATTCCTAATTAATAATTTATAAATAAATCGCAATTGACTACTGTAATAGTTATTAATTACAATCAACATTGGTATTATCGTTTGCATTTGAACTGAAGTTTATTACCATGTTACGTATCTGTAACACTCTATAATTTCAACAACATTAAAGAGGGTAAATTAAATAATATTTAATTTAATAATCATCATTAAGGAAAACGGACTGCATCATTGCATTCGTCTCGAAATTCTGGTCAAGATAGACATTTGGTTTGCGTAAAACGAACAACGTATGAAGAAGTCATGAAGGTTTGAAGTTTGTATACGCATAAGATAATTATATATGTATATACATATATATATATATATATATATGTATATAGGGACCAGGATTTCAAAATTTTAGTTCATATTTTGAAAATCCCGTAGGTGGTAAAATTCCCACCCCAGGGGTGTTGACCCCTTAGAAGGGTGTTGACCCCATAAGGGGGGTCGACCCCCTAGGGATGAGGTGGCAATCGATTTGTGGGGGATGGTAGCTCTAAATAAAGGTCCATTTCTCTTGTTTTCTTTACTGGAAATCATTGGAATCCAAATGCTATCGGTGCCTGAACTGAAACGAATCCTTATCTTCAACAAAAATCAACTAGAGCTAGTCAGTTAGAGATTCGCGTATAGATCTGAGTTTCAACACCAACAATTTCTCTTCTATCTTCTAAAATCCAAACACTGTGAGTTTAATCACTTTTAGATTTAATTGATTAAAAGTAAAATGTGATATGGTTGTGATTTGGATCTGTTATAAATTGTGAATCCATGATACTCTTTGATCTTAAACTTTATCATGCTAGATCTGCTTTTATAGACCTAATTCACTTGTGGTTAATTTATCATGTCACATTTGTGGATCTTAACCTTCATCTATGTTTGCGGCTAACTTGGATCTGTCATTATTTGGACAGTCAAAACCTTGTTTAGATCTAATTCTCCATCTAGATCATCTTGTACCTATCATGTTGTGGTTGATTTAGACCTGTCATTAATTGGACATGTGAATACTTATTTAGATCTATTTATTCCTATTAGTACATCCTTATTATGTTAGATCTAGTTTTATCACCACCTGTTTACTAGATTTGTTTTATGTCCACCTTATCACTATGCCAATTACATGTTTATGTCAGTATATATTCATGCTAGTTTTGTTAGAATAATCACTATTGTCATCTTCCTATCACCTTTCCCTTTTATTATTTATAGCCAGGCTACTTTCTAGCCTAGGCATGCCACCAAATATACGCGAATGTGTTAGTTAGGGAACGGGGGGAAACATTGATATTGGCATAACTTGAATAATGTTTATGAACATGAATTTGGGAATAATTGGGTAAATGGGCATGAACACCTATAAAGACATGGGTATAATTAATTGGTTAATAATAAAAATGCCTAGGATTACAGTAATTAGAAACTGTAACTGCACTTATGACACGAGGTTATTGTAGTGGAAGTCTTCCCGGACCAGATTGACATATCCAGCAACTGCAAATGTTGAATCTAATGTGAGGGGTCTAAGTGCACAAATACTTGATGGGGTAAGACACGAGGTTAAGCCTAACTTGTGGAAGAAGTCTGCCCGAACCCGACCGACATATCCAGCATCCACAAGTTGTAGGCCTAATGTGGGAGGTCTAGCCCATTATAACCATAAATGGACATGGTAATAAATTGGAATACTTAACCTAGTTGAATCCATAGGGATTGTGTGATCATGAACATGAATAAGGGTTAAGTAAACTTGGTTGAACAATGGGAAGGTTAAGTTAAGTATATCTGGGTTGGGTGGGTAATATTTAAATATAGGCCCACAAAACTTAACCAATTGCGGGTTATGTATTAAAGACACCTATAGGTAGGCACAACAGATAGAAAGATTGGGGTTATATAATTAAAGATACCTTTTAGGGTAAATATAACCTATGGAAAACCTAGTAGGGGATACAAAGGGGAGAGCCTGTATCATATTGTAACGGACCCATTTCAGACAGTAACCCAGAGTAGGTATCAAACAAAGTACTCCGAACTAGGTTGGAAAAGGGGCACGCTTACTGAACTGATTGTAAGAGATCCAAACATGGAGGACGGTGTGGGCGGCGAAAATCGACCGGTCATGTGCGTGCATGGGTCGGGCAGAGGGGGATAAGACGAACGTGACACCTGTAGATATGATGTTGTGCATATCAGCGAAGGGTTGCCACTTTAGGACGTGATACATCCTACGGTGTGGTCGACATAGAGTATCTACGTGGATTAGGGAGACGATCGATTAGGGTAGTAGTTAGGGTACATTTGGATATATGCCTAAGTCTACCACCTTATAGTGGAAGGGATCATCTCATTCTGGTTATACTAGTAATAGTGCAAAGTAATCATTAGGGAAGCGTATACACTCTATCGTGTTACCTTGTCATACTTACCTTTTGTGATGTCATATTTCTTATCCACTTTATGTGCCTGTCAAGCTACTTTTATTTATTTATTACTAAAAGTAAATGTACTCGCCAGACTTTATGTCTGACCCTTTTTGTTTCCTCTTCTTTCTTCCGTTCCCCCTCCGGGTTCTCAGGGCGGGAACACTCAGGATTGACCGTGATTCTACTTTTATCTTGCTAGGAGCGCTCTTGAAGTATTGGTCAAGTTATTATCTCTACTATGGCTTTGTCTCTTTTTGGGGAATTATTCTTTTTATGTACTCTGATGGAACAAGATAAAAAAGTTTTTTTTTGGTAATGGCTTTTATGTAGTTTCAGATTTATGGTATTTATGGACCACGATGTTATGACTTATGTTTGAAATAAAATTTAAATTCCACTGTTGCTTTTATATCTGTCTTGTAATAATTCTGTTTATGTTTACCTATAGCGCTTCATGAAACTTAATGCGTTCCCTTAGTGAGTGACATTAACGGACGTAGGGTGTCACACTTGGTATAAGAGATGAAGGTTACTAGATTAGATAAAAGTTTTTGAAAATTTATTTTCAAAATGGGTTTAAAAGAAAGCATTTTCAAAAAGAAAATTCAGTTTTGAAAAACATTCCCCCAAAAAGCCATAAATAATATCTTTCGATCCCTTGTCTGAATCTCTTTCCCTTTCTTTTTCAACATGTCTGGGGAACCTAATATTCCAGAAGGCATTACGATACCAAGCTGGTTCCGTAGGTATCTGGAGGCCACGACGCCTGTCGAAGGCCAAGGAAACGTTCCTCCCCCAGCTGCACCCGTTATTCCTCCTCCTCCACGTGCAGACAACTTTTCCAAGATCTGCAAGGATTTCCGTGCTATGGGAGGAAAGCCATTCCATGGAACCGAGACATTCGTAGAGGCAAGGAATTGGCTTAAGGAGATCGAGGACTTGTTTTGTAATCTTTGAAGTGGAAGATCGATGGAAGATTCAGCTAGCCGCCTGGCTACTGAAAGATGAAGCTTCGTTCTGGTGGGAAGTAACCCAAGTTGGACGTCCGGTAGAGACATAGGATGATTTTAGGCAAAGATATGAAATGAAATTTCTTTCCCAAGCTGAGAAAAGCATGCAAATGGAGAGGTTCTTGGCGCTCAAAAAAGGAAACTTGACTGTTAAAGAGTATGTAAACAAATTCAACCGGCTAGCAAGATTTGGACTGGAACTGGTGGACACTCCGCATAAAAAAGCTTTGCGGTTTGCTAAAGGACTGAATGAACCCCTTCATGGGTTAGCGATGTCCCATATTCCAATGGGAGATACTTTTGAAAGGGTTGTTGATATGGCCTTGATGCATGAGGAAGACAAGGGAGAAAATAATTAGGTAAAGGCTGAGAAACAACGCAAAACAAGAAGGTATGACCCAAGAAAGGGCAGCAGCAACAACAGCAACAAAAGAAAGGCAGAAAAAATGACAAGGCTAAGGATAAGAGGAAGTGTCATAGTTGTGGACGAGAAGGTCACTTGGTAAAGGACTGTAAAAGGAGGAAGAATTCTTGCTTCAATTGTGGAGAGGTCGGATACTTTGCTAGGGAGTTCCTGAAGAAACAGGGACAAGGTTAAAGGGCAGGAACTTCTGGAGGGCAGATGCATGCTCTCGCGACCAGTGCTCTTGATAGAGGTAGAAAGATTTCCGTGGAAGGTTTAATTTCTCTTTCAAATCATCCTATTAGAACACTTTTTGATTCCAGCGCTTCACATTCATTTATATCTAGTTCTGTGGTTGAATCTCTGCACTTAAATACTAGTATGGTAATTATCCCGTTGTTGTCTCAAACCCCATTGGTGGTTCAGCTCATTTGTCTATGGTTTGTCGGGGTTTGAAAATATCTGTCTTAGGTGTCGAGTTTGATTGCGACCCGTATGTGCTCGTGTTTATGGGCTATGGGTTAATTCTAGGGATGGATTGGCTAACCATGTATGGTGCCATTCTAGATTGCGAGAGGAGGGTCGTTAGGCTTCTGTCTTATCATGGGAAGACCCTCGAGATTTCTTGTGACTCGCAAGCATCTGTTATGCTTAGTTTCTAAGAGTCTCTTGATGCATCTATCGATGATCTGCAATCTGTTCCAATAGGCTGGGATTATTCTGATGTTTTTGATGAGGTACGCGGTTTAACTCTGAGGCGCGAGATTGATTTTCGTATATATCCGGTGGACAATGCAAAGCCAGTTGCATTACCAGTGCACCATATGGCTTCGAGGGAAAGGAAGGAGCTGAGTAAACAAGTAGGGGAGCTACTTGAAAAAGTGTTTATCAGGCGAAGCATATCTGAATGGGATGCTCTAATAGTATTCGTGACTAAGGTGGATGGTTCACTTCGCTTGTGTGTGGACTATAGAGTGTTGAATAAACTCACCAAGAAGAACAAACACCCGCTCCCAAGGATTGATGATTTATTTGATCAGCATGTTGGTGCCTCGGTATTTTCTCAGTTAGACTTAGCCACAGGGTTTCATAAGTTGAGGGTGGCTGAGGACAGTATAGAACATACTGCTTTTAGAACTCCAGATGGTTTCTTTGAATGGCTTGTAATGAATTTTGGATTGACAAATGCACCCGCTTATTTTATTGATCTGATAAGTAGGGTGTTTCAGGAGTTTCTAAATAAATTTGTTGTGGTCTTTGTTGATGATATCTTGATCTTCTCCAAAAGCGAAGAAGACCATGCCCAACATTTGAGAGAAGTTTGGAAAACTCTCCATGTGCATCGGCTTAAGGCAAAGTTCTCCAAATGCCATTTTTGGAGAAAAGAGGTGAGATTTTTAGGGCATGTAGTCTCCAAAGAAGGGATAGTTGTAGATCTCGCAAAGGTAGTTGCAGTGCAAGATTGGCAAATTCCAAAAAATGCAACAAAGGTGAGAAGCTTTCTTGGATTGGCAGGCTATTATAGGAAGTTCATTAAGGACTTCGCAATGATACCAACCCCTCTCACCAGGCCGACGAAGAAGAACTTGGCATTTTCATGGGATATAAATTGTAATGTTGCTTTCCAATTTTTGAAGAGAGCTCTGGCAGCAGCCCCAGTCTTGACCTTGCCTGATAAGAGCAAAGAATTTACGACTTACACTGATGCATGTGGTACTGGGCTTGGTGCGGTCCTGATGCACGAAGGAAAGGTAGTGTGATATGGGGTAGACAGTTGAGAGTTCATGAGAAGAACTACCCCACCCATGATTTAGAGCTAGCTGTCATAGTATTTGCGCTTTAGACATGGCATCATTAATTACTTAGAGAGAAGTTCGAATTATACACCGATCATAAATCTCTCAAGTACCTGTTCTCGCAGAAGGATCTTAATTTAAGGCAACAAAGGTGGATGGAATTCCTACCTTCTTATGATCTTGAAATCGCTTATACCCCTGGAAAGGGTAATGTGTTGGTCGACGCACTAAGTAGGCAGAGGATGGCTTTAAGTCCTCTGTTTGTGGAGAGGAAGAGCTTGGAGTTCATATCAACTTTCAACTTTAGACCCTCCATTGAGATTTTGCCTGATCTGTTTGCATCATTAAGATACGGCCTACTCTTATGGATCCGACAGGAACTTCGCAGACAAATGATCCACATAATTTAGACATAATGGATAAACTTAGAAAAGGGGAGACTTCTAGTCACCTCAATAGATATTCCATAGATGAAAAGGGGTGGTTGCGAAAAGATGGAACGCTTTGTGTTCCTCAAACGGGAAGCTTGATAAAGGCAGTCCTAGAAGAAGCCCACCATTCTAAGATGACTATTCACCCAAGCGGTGATAAGATGTACATAGACATGAAGAGGGTTTTCTTTTGGGCTGGGATGAAGAAAGATGTGGCAGAGTTTGTTTCTCAATATTTAGTTTGTCAACAAGTCAAAGCTGAGCAAAAGAAGCCTGGTGGTTTACTTCGTCCTTTGGAGGTTCCACAGTGGAAGTGGGAGAGTGTCTCTATGGATTTCATAGATGGTTTGCCTAGATCGAAGAAAGGCAATACCAGTATCTAGGTTGTGGTGGACAGACTGACTAAGAGCGCTCATTTCATTCCAGTTAAGAGTAAGAAGACGGCATCACGGCTGGCAGCAATTTACGTTTGTGAGATAATCCATCTTCATGGAGTACCTTCCAGCATCGTGAGCGATTATGACCCCATCTTCACCAGTGAATTTTGGAGGAGCTTGCAAGAAGCATTAGGTACACAGTTGTGTTTGAGCACTGCTTATCACCCACAGACTGATGGGCAGACGGAAAGGGTGAACATAATTCTTGAGGATCTTTTAAGGTTGTGTATCCTAGACTTCGGAGGGACTTGGGAAGAACATCTTCCTTTAGTAGAGTTTTCCTACAACAACAGTTATTAAGCTAGCCCTGTAGATCACCAACTTATTGGTGGGAATCTACAGAAAGATTACTATTTGGACCAGATATGGTTAGAGAAACGTCCGAGAAGATTGACCTTATTCGATGGTAGATGAAGACAGCCCAAGATAGGCAAAAATCTTATGCAGACAAGAGAAGGACTGACATCGAATTTGAAGTAGGAGACTTAGTTTTTATTAAAGTATCACCTCTAAGTAATGTGGTTTACTTCGGATCTATAGGGAAGTTGGCACCCCGATTTGTGGGACCATTTCCCATAACCGAAAGGATCGGCCAAATGGCCTATAGAGTAAAGCTTCCAGAAAATCTATTCAGCGTTCATGTTGTTTTCCATGTTTCTCATCTGTGGAAGTGCTTGCATGACACCGCGGAAGTTGTTGAGCCAAGTATATTGGAGGAAGTTGAAGTGGAGTGGGAGGCGACAGTCAGACGAGTCCCTACCCGTATTATTAGATCAGAAGTTAAAAAGATATGCAATAAAGAAATCAAGCTAATAAAGGTTCAATGGGGGGATAACCCAGAGGATGTTACTTGGGAGACCGAAGACAAAATTCGTGCTTCGTACCCTTTCTTTTTCAAGGGTATGTCCTTAACTCCTTTTCCAAAGTTTTATCTATGCTTGTTTCTATCATTTAAGTATGTCCTATCAATAGTATCTTCGACCTTTAGGTAGGAATCTCATGGATGTAAACATGTGTTTGATACATGTTATGTTCGATGGATGCAAGTGGATGCAAGTGTTTGCTAGTGGCTGCCTGTGGATGCATATACACACACATAAGGCACTAGATCGGCTCAATCACTCCCATACTGCATATGGATGTGTGTGCATTTTTCTTTTCTTTTAGTGGGTGAAAATGGATGTATTAGCATATGGATGTTGCATTTGGACGAATGAGTGTGCACACGTATAGAACTTACATGTTATAATAGGGTTATTTGCATATATATTGGATTCATGGCACTAACATACATTGCATTGAGGAGGTCTACTAAATCAGTAGGCCGCCTAATCTTCGCATTAGTACTGGGACATATACACACACCATTGCATATGTTCATATAAGCATTAGAAGTCTTTAAGGACAATGGATGCTTGTGACCGATGAATGAGTAGATGGATGTTGGATGGTAGGATATACATTCATCTCAACTTAGAGATTTCGAGGACGAAATCCTTTAAGTAGGGGGGAATGTAACACCCCGTAATTTCAACAACATTAAAGAAGATAAATTAAATAATAATTAATTTAATGATCAGAATTAAAGGGGAACGGACTACACCATTGTGTCCGTCGCGAAATTCTGGCCAAGATAGACATTTGGTTTGTGTAAAACGGACAACGTATGAAGAAGTTATGAAGGTTTGAAGTTTGTATACGCGCAAGATAATTATATATATATATGTATAGGGACCAGGAATTCAAAATTTCAGTTCAAATTTCGAAAATCCTATAGGCCGTAAAAGACCAATCCCAGGGGTGTCGACCCCATAAGGGGGTGTTGACCCCATAAGAGGGGGTCGACCCAATAAGGAGGGTCGACCCCCTAGGGCTGAGGTGGCAGTCAATTTCTGAGGGGGATGGCAGCTATAAATAAAGGTCCATTTTCTCATGTTTTCTTCACTGGAAATCAATGGAAGCCAAACGTTGCCGATGCTTGAACTGGAACGAATCCTTTTCTTCAACAACAATCAACTAGTGCTATTCAGTTAGAGATTCGCGTATAGATCTAAGTTTCAACACCAACAATTTATCTTCTATCTTCTAAAATCCAAACTGTGATTTTAGTCACTTTTAGAGTTAAATGATTAAAAGTTAAACGTGATATGACTGTGATTTGGATCTGTTATAAATTGTGAAACTATGATACTCTTGAATCTTAAACTTTATCATGCTAGATCTTCTTTTATAGTTCTAATTCACTTGTGGTTAATTTATCATGTCACATTTGTGGATCTTAACCTTTATCTATGTTTGTGGCTAATTTGGATCTGTCATTGTTTGGACAGTCAAAACCTTGTTTGGATCTAATTCTCCATCTGAATCATATTGTATCTATCATGTTGTGGTTAATTTAGACCTGTCATTAATTGGACATGTGAATCCTTATTTAGATCTATTCATGCCTGTTAGGACGTCCTTATTATGTTAGATCTAGTTTTATCACCACCTATTCACTAGTGTTTTCGTGTCCACCTTATCACTATGCCAATTACATGTCTATGCCAGTATATATTCATGCCAGTTTTGTTAGAATAATCACTATTGTCATCTTCCCATCACCTTTCGCTTTCACTGGCCAGGCTACTTTCTAGCCTAGGCATGCCGACAGATATATGCGAATGCGTTAGTTAAAGAATGGGGGAAAACATTGAAATTGGCATAACTTGAATAATGTTTATGAACATGAATTTAGGCATAATTGGGTAAATGGGCATGAACACCGATAAAGACATAGGTATAATTAATTGGTTAATGATTAAAATGCCTAGGATTACAGTAATTAGAAATTGTAACTGCACTTATGACACGAGGTTAGATTGCATTTGTGGTGGAAGTCTGCCCGGACCCAACTGGCATATCCAACAACCACAAATGTTGAATCTAATGTGAGAGGTCTAAGTGCACAAATAAAAGATGGGCTAAGACACGAGGTTAGGCACAACTTGTGGAAGAAGTCTGCCCGGACCCAACTGGCATATCCAGCATCCACAAGTTGTAGGCCTAATGTGGGAGGTATAGCCCATTAAAACCATAAACGGACATGGTAACGAAATGGAATACTTAACCTAGTTGAATCCATAGGGATTGTGTGATCATGAACATGAATAAGGGTTAAGTAAACTTGGTTGAACAATGGGAGGGTTAAGTTAAGTATAGCTGGGTTGGGTGGGTAATATTTAAATATAGGCCCACAAAACTTAACCAGTTGGGGGTTATGTATTAAAGACACCTATAGGTAAGCATAACCAGTACAAAGATTGGGGTTATATAATTAAAGACACCTTTTATAGTAAATATAACCCGTGGAAAACCTAGTGGGGGATACAAAGGGGGGAGCTTGTATCATATTGTGTGGGACCCATTTCAGTTAGTAACCCGGAGTAGGTATCAAACAAAGTACTCTGAACTAGGTCGGAGAAGGAGCACGCTTACTGAACTGATTGTAAGAGATACAAACATGGAGGACAGTGTGAGCGGCGCAAACCGACCGGGTCATGTGAGTGCATGGGCCGGTAGAGCGAGATAAGATGATCGTGACACCTGTAGATATAGGGATGTACATAACAGCGAAGGGTTGCCACATTAGGACATGATACATCCTACGGTGGGGCCGGCACAGAGCATCTACCTAGATTAGGGAGCCGATTGATTAGGGTAGTAGTTAGGGTACATTTGGACGTATGCCTAAGTCTACCACCTTATAGTGGAAGGGATCATCTCATTCTAGTTATACTAGTAGTAAAGCAGAGTAATCATTAAGGAAGCGTATACGCTCTATCGTGTTACCTTGTCATACTTACCTTTTGTTATGTCATCTTTCTTATCCACTTTATATGTCTATCATGCTACTTTTATTTATTTACTTACTAAAAGTAGACTCGCCAGACTTTATGCCTGACCCTTTTTGTTTCCTCTTCTTTCTTCTGTTCCCCCTGGTTCTTAGGACGGGAACACTTTGGCTTGACCGTTGCTAAAGTTCTTATCTCTACTATGGATTTGTCTCATTTTGGGGAATTATGCTTTTTATATACTCTGATGGAACAAGACAAAAAAGTTTTATATTTTTGTAATGGCTTTTATGTAGTTTCAGACTTATGGTATTTTTGGACCACGATGTTATGACTTATGTTTGAAATAAAATTTAAATTCTGTTGTTGATTTTATATCTCTCTTGTAATAATTCTGTTTCTGTTTACCTATAACGCTTCACGAAACTTAATGCATCCCCTTAGTAAGTGACATTAACGGACGTGGGGTGTCACAGTATCAAATTTAGGACCTGTTTGTTCATCCATTTTTAAAGTACTTTTAGTTTTTAATTTGTGAAATAATACTAAAAATCTAAATTATCGAAATTTAAAAAAAAAATCCTTTTTTGATTGGATGGGAATGAATCAAGATTTTTTTCACTTGATTAGATTAAATCTATGAAATTCAAACTCGTGATTGTTGGATCTAGATTAACCCTAAAGGGGGTGAATAGGGTTTATTAAATTTTCGTGAGATATTAAAATATCCACAGATCACAAAATATAGCAGAAATAGAAATGCAGAAAGTAAATGACACAAGAGATACCCAGCTTCGGCAAAACCCTGCCTACTGTTGCATTCCTAAGATTTCTACTAGGTGATAGAATAGATCCTGCATATAAGACCATGTACACTCGCAAATCCTGATCCTATTCTAACCCTACGCTCAAAACCCTAGACTGACCGATATTCCCTCGATTTGATTTCCCCTGATTACGACCCCCGTAACCAGTAACCTAGATTTTACATACTCTAGCAACTATCAGTCAACACCCTGACTGATTCCTCCTAGATTTTACAGACTATAGAACTATTCATACAATTTAAAATAAAAACAAAATTACAAAAGAAATTAAAACAAGAAAACCCTAGTTTTAAATGAAATTTAAAACTCCTTTTTAAAGCTTTAAACTTGGCTTAGCCAAGCTAAGTAGGTCGGCAACTTCAATTTACTTCTGCCCGATCTCTTCTTAAGCTCTGAGAAACAAAAATGGCGGCGGTGATTTACTAGGGTTTCCTCCCCAAATCGGATTGCTTGCTTCTTGGAAAATGAATCTCTGTGCCTTCGAATTATTGTGGCTTTCTTATTCTTTCTTGCTCACTGATTTGGGGCTTTTAGGCGATCGAAACTCCTGAGAAAAAATATGTAAGTTATCTGGAAATTCTTTCTTTGAATTGCTTTCGAGTTGATTTGTGGTTTCGATTTTCCTTGCGTGTCTGTGATGATAAAATGGTGATTAAGTAGGATTATAGATTCCTTAAAATGCTCTCTGATTTCTCGCATATGACTTGAATTTGATTGTCCCTTGATTTGTGCGTTTTCCTCTTTTGATTCTTGGTCAAATCGGCTTCAAAATATTTGAGCAATTCTGGAATTGATCTTGAATTTCATTTTATAGCCCCTTATCCCTTGCGTGATTGTTTCCTTATATTCTTGAGGGTTTTCGAGCTTTGTTTAAAGTGAGCCTTTATTGATAAAAAACTACCGTGGATTACATTGATTTAATTCTGGAAATGCTAGAAACAAAATAGCAGATTTATTGCCTAAAACACCAATCTGATTTCTAGAAAAATACTTTTGGTTCTCTCGAATTTGCATTGAACATTTAAAAGAGGAAACTTGTGCTTCACTCGAATTTATTTTCTTGAAAGATATATTGCCCCAAAAAAAAATCTTGCTATCTCCAATTATATGTTCATTTCTGAAACAATTTGAATTAATTGCTCTGGAAGAGGAATGTTTTGAATTCTCAAAACATTTAAGATTATTCCTTAACCGACTTCACTGAAAATTGCAGGCTTATTCAAAAATCAAACATACTGCTCTGCCTTATGTCATGCTCACTCAAATTTGCATGTACTCATAAATATGAGTTCACCTGATTTGTAGCACCCACTTACATATCCACTCTAAACACTTGAGTAAAAAAAACTATTTGTAACATTTTTGGCCATGAACCTTGGCAGACTTGATATATGACACTTGTTCATATTGCTTGAATATTGTACCTCTTGTTTACTGGCATGTTGTGTGTATGCATTTGAGAATGCTATGTGAATCTTGTCTGGCATTGTGCATGTTACTAATACAGATCATTTATTTGTTGTTGAGCCTTGTGCTCGTCCCTGTTCAAAACATGTTGCACCATTCTTCTGACTTCTGCTCTGAGCCTTCAGGTCTATTGCAGCTAGAAAAAGAAATAGATCATGTTGTTTTGTTTTAGCCACTCGAACTTGTATGCCCAGTTGCACTTTGCATTTCATGTTGGCTGTTATGATGCACTTGTATTTCAGTGTATGTGTACACAGTTTGACCATGCTTTGACATAGTACATCACTATGCTGCACCTTAGTTTGACTTTGTAGTTTATACATTTTTGCGCAATTGCTTTTGGTCCATGAATTTTCTTTGAAACATTTACATGTTTATCTGACTTGAGTATTTGAATGAAAACATGTTGAGCATGAGTGGCATGCTTGTGTACATGCAGATTTGCTGCCATGTACATCAGTGCCATTTCATTAGTGATCCATCTTGACTACTTGTCCATTTGAATGATGTTTTTACTCGTAGGTTGACTTCTGAGTCACTATTCATGGCTGAACCACTTTGAGTTATTGACACATGATGCTGCTCCATTTATACACCATTGCTTGTTGAGACAAATGCCTCGACCATGTTTGCATACCATGCTGAGTTGAACAGATTGACATCTTGCTTGCATGTATATTGGCACTGTCTCATTTGAGCATGCTGAATTGTTGATGCTTCACAACCACTTTGATATGTATTATTCACTGAGTCACTTGCAATTGTATTGCACTGAGTCGAGATGGTCCATGTGGCTACTCCTCAATTGCGCGTTGATTGGCGAGGCAGCGCACACGTGTATATCTATACACGTGTGTGTATGCAGCCATCAGACAAGATTTCATGTCCCTATACTATACATATACAAACTGACTAGACACAGATGAATCAGATCAAGTCATGAAAAATGATGAGAAACACACCAGAAATTTGAGACAAATAAAATTTTAAAATTAAATTTATATTCACATGTATTCAGTTTTATTCATGTTGTAGTGTACTATGTGTTTCTGTTTCATGTGATATGTGAGGATGACTGGACTGACAGTGAAGATGCTGTGAAGACAGAAGACTGAAGACAGTGAATGAAGCAGTGTCAGTAAATGTGTCTGTATATGAAAGTGAAAATGTATGTATATATGACAAAGTGACTGTATGAGTGTTGTAGTGATTCTATAGTAAAGGAGCTGTATATATGAAAAAGATTGTACTATTTTTATGTAATAAACAAGTTTGATTGAAATAAAATATTATTTTATTGTTGTCAAACAAACTTATCTATTTCATTCAGTTTATTTACATGTACAATATTCTGTGAATATATTTAAATAGTGGAGTATTAAATAGCTGTGTTGTTTGAATGTTGAAATAGAATATTCAATTTAAATAAAATACTGTATGAATATATGAATGTTTGTACAGTCGTATTCTATTTAAATATAAATATTATATTCCTGTCTTTGATATATATATATATATATATATATAGAACAGTACAGTAACAAACACATTTCAAATAATAAATATTTGTTTGTTATCATCAAATAAAAATCATATAATTGTGTATACAACACTGTTATATACAACAGTGATTCGTTACTACGAAATTACTGTAGCATCCCTATTATGTTTCGAAATATAAACGAGATCCCTCCCCAAGTTTCTTTTCAAACCCGGTTCCTATTTTTATAATTATGTTTTTTTAAAAAAAGCGTTGTCCAGTAAAAAAAAACTAAATTCAGCAAATATTCCTAGAATACCACGGAAACAAAAAAATCTTGCATACGTGTGTGCAAGTATTCACAATAGTTGCACACATGTATGCAAGTATTCATGAAGCAGTTTACGTTGAAAATCTTCAAGAATTCTTGCATACATGTGTGAAACTATTTTAATATATTTGCACATATGTATGCAAACATTGCATGAAGGTTTCACGTTGAAAAATATGCCTGCGTATTGTTGCACACATGTGTGCAAGTATTCTCAAATACCTGCATGTATGTATGCAAATAAATATGAACTGATTTGCATGCATGCGAATTTTTGCACAATTGTATCCAAGATTTCTGTAATACTTGCATGCCCGTGTGCAAGAAACGCAACACAGATGCATGACTGAAATACTTGCACGGATGTATGCATGAAAATCAAAATACATGCATGCTAGTATGCAATTAACTGCAGTTTCGTTGTTTTATGTTATTTTTTTGTTTTTGATGCATTGTTTGAAGATTTTTTGATCTGAAATTTTTGTCGAATGCAAGTTTAATTTAAATATGAATTCACGTATTTTTTTATTTTTTTTATGAATTTGCGAAAAATAGGGACCTAATTTACAATAAATTTAGAACCGGATGTGAGCCTAATTTTGAAACTTAATAGGGACCTGTGCCAAACAGACCCTTTTAATTTTGCAAAATAATGAAAACTCAATTTAACAATGATCATTTTAACTGATGTTAATTTTACAACGATCATAAAATGGCCATTGTAGTAATTATTTTTTGTTAATATTTGATAATTATTAATAATAGTAATTTCTAATAAAAACAAATACATAATATATATACTTAACATTAAATAGTTTATAACTAATAATTTATTATAACCGATAATTGATAATTTGTAATTAACAACCAATAATACTTACTCAAAAAGTATATAAATAGCAATTTATAAATAATAATTATAAATATCAACTTATATAAAGCATTATTTGAAATTTATAATAAATAATTATTATTAATAAATAATTGTTATTAATTCTTATCTATAATCAATAAAAAATTATATTTAATATTTTTATAGTTAATTATTAATAATTAGTAAATTACATTTACTGTTTATATATTACATTTAATTAATTAATATAGTTAATATGTGATATTAAAAAATTAATAATTGTTACCTTTTGAAGAAAATCAAATGCCTATTGTGTCCAAGCTGCAATCGATAAGAGGGGGTTCAACCTAAGTTGAGTATCCGCTATTTCCTCAGGGAATAGTTCCAAACCAGAAGGATTCAAGGAGGAAAAACAAAACCCTATTCGACCTCAGCCCAAATTGAATTTCGAAATCCCGATTTATGGGGGAATAAAATTGATTACATCCCTGAACGATTTGGGCTCACGCAGAGAGAGAAGGGCTGATTTGGCGATGCATACTAGGCGAGTGTCGTGGGTCAGGGAGTCGCGCGTGGATGGGGCCGGTGCCTGAACACATAATTCAAATTAATTATGATTGAAGGCTTCAATTTTTGGGTAGCAATGACAGTGACCTGCAGGTCAGCTTAAGATGGACTCCTCATCATGTATCTCAGCTGATTTGAAATCCTGTAAACAAAAGGAAGGATCTTCGATTTTGGTGAGTTCGATCTCATAGGGAAAGTTCTTTTCTCGACTTCACAAATTGGGGGTGATGAATTGGATTGATAACCATAGAGTTTAAATCTTCATTTTAATGGCTTTATTCATATTTTACAGTGAGTTTCACTTTGCCTATTACTAGATTGATCTTGCATTGGTTTTAATTTTAAGATTTGCGTGATAAAACCGTTCCTCATTGTAAAACAAATTGCCAACTTCTGGAAAAAGGCTACACTGATAAACTGATTTAAATCTACGTTGGATGTAAACTAATTGTAATTTTCTTACAAATTACTCAAATTCGAGGCATTTGCATTTGCTTAATTTATCCCTTAAATGCTTAACAATGTATGTTGAATTGGGTCGTAGCGACAAGTGAACTGTTAGTTTTTGTATAGGTTTTCATTGTTGTTGGACTGTTTGTGTTCATATTGGTCCATTCATGTGTGCAGCCTCTTTATGTGTGTGGGGTGGGGGGAGGGTATGTGAGCGTACAGTTTCTTTGTATCTTCAGTTTCTTGGGTAGCAGATATAGGGGACAAAGCATTATTACCAGTTCCATTCAATTTTGAAGTTATTTCCATAATTATGGCATAACTTGTTGTTTTTGTTGTTCTAATCTGGTTACAATCCTTATATTTTTCTTCTCTTGCACTAAACTTGCATTGCATATTTGTATTGAAAAAAATGGGTGTAGTATTGTGTACTGGTTTCAATTATACCTTGTGTTAGCATTGTTTCAAGTGAAATTAGACATAAACTGTGAATGAAAGCCGACTTGTACTTGTATTGGCATTGTTACGAATGCAAAGTTCCTCCTAACCCTGACATTCAACACTTTACCATAAGACTCAAATTGCTTTTCAGTGTCCTGATTGTTAAAACATCTTACCTATTAATTATACTGTTGCAGTATGTGTTGTTGCTCTTTTGCATCCATGATTGCCATGCATATTTTTCTTCTACTGGAAAAGCCTCTTGAGCTGCAAATGAAATAATTTAGCATTTCCAAAATTCATCAAACAAAAAAGGAAACATAAAATTGTAGCATATCTTAATTTACATGAATTCTTATTGCTAGTTTAGATGAGAGAAGAAATCAATAAGCTTAGACCAGGTGACAAATATACAAGTTCAAATTAAAAGACGTACTCGTAGTTTTTATAACAAGCCTAACCATTTATGAGCTAATAAATTAAGAAATAGACTGAAACGACCCAAACTTCCCTTTTCGATAAAGCTCGGATTGAGTTGAGAACACGACAAATCAGAACACAAACAGAAGAACATTTCATTGCTTATTACAACAATTTACATTAGAGTACAAGAATATCACAGAGTATGAATAAATATTACGCCTTGAAAAATATCAGAGATTTAAATTACATAGCAGCGGAAAAATAATACAATGCGCAGCGGAAATACATTAACAATACAGCTAAAAGAAATACGCGGATACAAAGCTTTCCGAATATAGCTCCTGCGGTAAACCAGGATCTTGTAAAATAGGAATCTGCAAAACCAAAACTACTAACTGCTCGTGTTGAAAATAGGGGCACCCAGAGTTTCGGCTAAAACAATAAACTCCAGATCAGTCATGGGACTGGTGCGAGAACTAAAATAGTTATTTAAAATAAAGGAAATCAAGGGACCATGTCGTGTAACACGGAACTGGTTTTCTCCCAAGAATACCAGTGCATAAAACAAACAGCGCAATGCTTTTGAAAAAATGAAGCTGTTATAAGACTAAGGTCCCATCACACAATGCAACGCAAGCCGGAGGATAGAGTTTTACCTTATAATAGCCAAACATGTTTGGTATGTTTAAAACAAATCATTTTGATATTACTATAAGTGTATAGTGTCAAAATCAACTTCAAATATAAATGTATCAATCATAGACGACATAATATCTCATGCTACTATGTCGCCATACTAGTTCTGCAATTAAAACCGAAATGTCACGTATTGGAAATTGGTTTCCATCTATGAGTCGAGGCAAGGGATGTCTCCTCACCGATTGGAGACACTCTAGCACATGTCTCAGGATCACACATATGGTCAACCCTGTGAACGGAAGGGCCGGTCCACACATATTTTAGTGGATTGCTTATTCCTGAACAATACGTTTCCCGGTCCTATCGGACTTTTCACTTGGCCAGTAGCGACCAATATCTAGAGCCACTAGGGACTCAATCCGAGTCGCCTCGCAATCCATCATCCGCATAAGTAAAAATGTCAGGGCTCCATACCATGACACTACTTCTAACTAGAAAGAAACGCAAGTTCTGCCTACAGTCACAATCCCGTTTTTGACCCATATCGGGTGTGAGGCTCGCGAATTAACGCTATACGCAAAGTTATGCTATTTAAAGCCATGTTTTGATCATCAACCACAAGACTTTGCTTTTCAACAAAATCCTTGATCATTTGCATCTCAGCATGCCACACTGGCAATTCACGCCATGCAATTGATGTTTATTTATATATAACCTCTAACCTCATATGTCTCAGAGAAGGGTGTTAAGCAAGAGAATAAATTCTCCGCCACCAAACAGATATATATTTAATATAAATCAATCAACACAGAATAAAATCCAATGTCAGACACACATCCATTTACAAGTCCGTTCTGGGTTTGAACGAAACCGGAGGCACCTTATTCCTCGTCTCATATGTCCAATACAGGAGAGAGGTCCTCGCTATCCGGTCGATCTCCAAGTACGTCTGTAATATCACCACTTATTATCTTGTCTTAGGTGGACAGTCCAATCAAGACATCAGTAATCATCCAAACGATGTGAAGAACTCTAGTCTTCAACCACCGTCTTCATCGTCGACTTTTAGACGTCGTATTCATTATTCAGAATGGGTTAAATCCGGTCTTTCCGAATAACTCACGTATTTTATAATCGATAATCGAGTGCTATAAAAACACATCATACGCTCATTCCAATTTAGAATATTATTTTATTCAAATATTCACATCATTAGGGAAATGTTCCCATTAATTTTATCAAAGATAAATTCTTTGAAATTTATTCTTTAATCTTCCTTTGGATATCATTTCTGAACCAAATTAAGGTCTATCAACTAGTCGGGATTATCGATCCTTACCGAAGTAATAATTTATTCATTAATCCCAATCCCAACCTATTCATCCCATGGAGCAAAACTATTAATACTCCATATCTAACACCATGGTTATTGGTAAATTTAATTTCCATTTCACGTTCAAATCTAATTAAAGATTTAACTATCGCCTGGCGTAAAAACTGGCGATACCCCATTCTCAATCATTTCCCAAATTTGGTAATTTAAATTATCACATTCTCATTTCAATCTAATTAAAGGTTCATTAAAACTTCACTTATCTTTAATCCCATAAATCATTACTCAATGATTATTTAACTTTGGGAAATCAAACATGCCATACTTGTCAATCTACACCGTACCATTGATTTATGCTGATATATAACCTCTAAGCTAGTATGTCTCAGAAAAGGGTGTTGAGCAAGAGAATAAATTCCCCGCCACCAAACAGATATATATTTAGCAGAGATTAACAATACAGTTCGAAATAAAAAGTTAGACATGTAATCCTGTCTTTAACTGGGTTAAAGAACCAATGTCATTTAAAACACAGTTCACGATAAACCCAAAATCACATTTCATTAATTATGGAATCTTCACAGGAAACAGATCAATACATAGTCGATATCAATTTCCATATCCGTCTAATAATATAATTGGAATAACGACTAAGCCTTTTTAAATTCCATATATAGTAACAGTCTACCTCCATAGAAGCTCACTTTGATTGTTACCAAATCGAGTTCCATTCAATTCCAATTTAATATATTAAATTGGAAAACTTTATTTTGGAAAAATTTCCATTAAATCTTAATAAAAGATTTATATATTCCAAATCACATTTCACTGTTAATCGGGTTAAAGAACAAATGTCGTTAAAAACACAGTATACAATAAACCCAAAATCCACTTTGACAATGAATATAAGGCACTGAATAGAAATTATATTGGCTTATATTCAATATCAAATTCTGAAACCAACACATATCGTATGGGGAATAACGATATATGTCTATCTTCCAAATTCCTCCACAATATCCATATAGTCACGGAATCAAATATCGAAATATTCCGGAGATTATTTCTATTCAAATCCATTCCAATTCATACATTGGAAAATTCTACTTAGATTAAAACCATTCACAAATCCAATTTATTTATTTAAAAACATTGGACTATTTCTCTAGTTAATAACTAGTTCATTTAGATAAAAATATATTTTGATCTTCACAAACGTGGAATTTTTCATTCTAATTCTTTCCAAATCATTTATTATGATTTTACACAAATTATTAATATTTTTAATAATTTTATCAGGACTCATACAATTGGTTTTCAATAACGGCCACTGAACTGCATCCATAACGACTTTTTCCAAATTCGATTTGGACATAATTCCAAATCCAACCATTATATTCCAAATCTCTTATATTCGTTGGAAAGCTCTTTCGATATGAACCCAATGGTTCAGGATTTTAGGAGAATCCGACGGTCGGATCTCCCGTAATGTCAATTTGAAGTCAATGGTCGAAATTCGCGAACAGTCGTAGCGCGGCGCGTTCTATTCAAGCCATTAATATATATATATATATATATATTTCGTTCAATACGTATTTTATAAATTTGTTTTAAAAACGATTCCCACTTTTATTTCAATTTTAAATCAAAACTGAATACTCCTTATCATTATAATATTAAATAATAATATTTTCAAAATATCAGATTTTGAAATCATTTCCTTTTCGAGATTCATTATAAAAATGAATAAAATCGATATAAATATAATTCACATTAATATGGCGCAAATCTAATCAACACGGCATCACATATTTGAATATTTTCGTGTCTATCCCAAATCGGGCATCAAAATCATATTTTAATCCTTTACAGAATATTATTTTAAAATATTCGTTATTTTACAATATTTCCTTATTTTAAAATATTCATTCCTTTTGAATTGTAATTAGACCCAATCCATTACCATATAATTTATTTATATGGATTTCATACAATACATGTACACAACATTCATGATACACAATCAACCATCACTCAGAGTGCATTACACAACTGCATAAGCATTAAATATAAATAATTAGCGTTTACAACAGTCTATCAACCAATCGATTGACATATAACTAAATAATTGGGATTAGTGTACGTCAAATATCATCCTAATACCCATGTGGGGTTTCAACCAACAAATACTGAATATTATTTGTGCAGTTGGGCGATGTGTAAATTTATCATCCCAATCAATGTCAGTTGAATGGGTGTACATAAACAAATCGTCCGATTTATAAATGAATATTTATTTCCATTTCAAGAGAATTTTATGTCATTCACATATACATTAAAAATTATATTTTTAACGTTAAAATATTTATTTCAGCACTTGACTACTTTATATAGTTCACATACACATTAAATATTATATTTTTGTTGAACAAATATTTATTTCGGAAAATTCGGCATTATAACAACGCGATATTAGAACTGGAGTAATGTCTAGCATTACACCTCTCGTGATACTTGCTCGCGCCGTACAAAATATTCAATCCAATCAACAAAACCATAATACAATCAATAACCACATTACAGTTAATTTTACCACAATTCAATTCAAATAAACAACCATGGTTTGTACAATAAATAGTGTCGGGGGCTACTAAGCCCCGTCTGCAACCTAAAGTATATTTAACTATAAAATAATTTGAGTGAGAAGGAGTTCTCACATTAGGATCCACTCCTCCGTTATTTTCTAACGTTTTGATTTGCTGTTCTGGTTCCAGAATTTGCAAACGAGCTCGAATCTTCACACCGTCGTTTTTCCTATCTTAAACGCTCCATTCCGGACAACTTTCATGTAATGGACCTTTTCCCGAAATGCTCCATTTCGCTAGACATCGTGAAAAGACAGTATTTGGACAGCAGACTTTGGACGCTTTTTCTGAACAACTCTGCAATCCAAAATATGACTTCCATATACTCAAATCGAAGCGAAAATCGTACTCTTCGATTTTGGTATTGTGGAGTTTTGGCCAGAAACACACGATTGGAGAGATATTGGCTGTGGAAACTCAGGGTGTTATTTTGAAAGGGAAATTAAAACTTTATTCAGTATAACATCATACTATTACATGAGTAACAATCGGCTATACAAGGTAATAGCATTGGAAAAAAGACTATGTTCTATACAAGAAAATACAAAAAAAAAAAAAACTCAATACTATCTACCAAACAAAACCCAAAACAGAAATAACAAAGTATCAACAACATCTCCATTGAAGTGCACAGACCAGCATCTTCAAACTGAAATGTAACAGAACCAAAAGCTATCACACTACAGGAATCCTGAAGAAATACCATATCTGAATTGCACAAACGAGCTGTTTCGTATGCATAACAAAAGCATCAAACAAATATTCATCTAGTTTTCCTAATAATTGCATTATGAATCACTGAAAAGTGATCATCGGCTTTTAAATCCACTGAAGAGAAGACCCTTCTATTTCTTTCTGCCCAAATTTCTATCACAAAAATCTTTAAAAGTAGCAAACCCCTACTCGACTTCCATCTTGTTGCCTTAAACAAGTTAAACCATTCATCCCTACTGTTAATAGCAGGCTGATGAAACTTTCCAAATGCAAGCACTCTCCTCCATAATTGAAATACAAACGAACATTAAAAATATAAATGAGTGTTACATTTTGACTTAGCCCTACATAGCACACAAATGTCATCAGGAATGATCCCCAGTTTGAACAAATTATTCTTCGTATTTAATGCGTTAGACATCACTTTCCAGAACATTAAATTTTGTTTTGCATTGCTCATCAAGCTCCATACTCTTTTGAACCAAGGAAAGAGTGGCTTATCACCACATAAAAGATCATACACTAAACTGATGGAATGTTTCTTACCCATCCAAGTTATATTATCATTTGCAGTCTTATAATTAGTCAAAATTTCAGACCATAAACTTCTTAAAACTGTAGAACAACTATGAGGCAATAGAAGTTCACCATCATGTAACATATCATTTACTTTAGCTGAATCAGGAATACCACAATATCTCCTCAAATTATAATCTACCACATCAAATAAGACTAACCCCTTACCTGCCCAAGGAGTATGCCAGAAAGATCCAGGCAATTGATTGGCACAACATTGAACAAAAGGTAGGAATAGACTTCTTAGCTTCAGGATTTGCCTCCAGCTCCAACTACAGTAACTTGGAATTTGCATTTTCCAAATTTTTTTCTTACCAATCAAGTTGCTTTTCACATACTTAGTCCATAAGCATTTATAATCAGAAAATATCTTATCAATATACACTGAAATAGCTGCTTTATTCCACTGAAAAAGGTTAATAATTCCTAAGCCTCCATTCCTCTTATCTTCACATAATTTCGAAAAGGCTATAGGAATAATCTTCTTTACAAAAGGATCACCATGCCATAGGAATTTATTCATAGCACTTATCACGATATTAATGAGTTTTAAAGGAAGAATGCAATTTCTAGAGTAATATGTGGTCATAAACGTAATAACAGATTGAATAATGGTAAGCCTTCCTGCTTGAGATAGTTGACATGAGGGCCATTGCATCATTATTTCAATGATTTTTTCAAATAAAGGAATACAATTCTCTTTTGAGATCCTACCAGTAAAAAGAGGCAAAACCGTATATTTGGAATTATCTAGTGGCACATTCGATCCAGATAAACGAACTAGTTCATCCTATGCAGACTGACTTAACCCAGTAATTTTAATATGAGATTGATTTATATTGATTTCCAAACCAGTAATTTCATAAAAGGACTGCAGAACAGAGAGAATGCATTGAATATTGGCTAAAGATGGCTTGGTGAATATAATAAGACCATCAGCAAAACACAGATGAGTAATCAAAAGATTTTTACATCTAGGGTGTAGCTGAAAATTACCTAACTTCACTTGATTGATGATTAATGAATTAAGGGGCTTCATAACACAAATGAACAAATAAAAGGATATAGGATCTCCTTGCCTAACTCCACGCTTTCCTTTAAAATAACCATGCATCGAACCATGTCTCGAAATTGAAAACATTGATGTGGAGATACATGTGTAAATCCATGCTAAAAAGGGTTTTGGAAAGTTCATTCTTGACAAAATAGCAATTATTGAAGACCAGGAAACACTGTCAAACGCTTTCTTTATATCAAGTTTTATCATACAAGGAGGAGATATGTTCTTTCTATCATAACCATAGAGTAACTCTTTAGCAATAAACACATTATCACTGATGAATCTACTAGGAACAAATGAAGACTGATTGTATAAAATTAAAGAAGGAAGAGCAGCTAGCATTCTGTTTGCCAAAACTTTAGAGATAATCTTGTAAAACACACTACAGCAAGAAATAGGTCTAAAATATGAGACATATTAAGGATTATCTACTTTAGTACCAAGGAAATGTAGGTTGCAGTAAATGTAGGAGGAAAAAAATTCGAAAGGGAAAAGTATTGAACTACCTTAGAAATATCATTACCCATGGTACTCCAACATTTTTGAAGAAAACTCGCATTAAAACCATCTGGCACACCAGAACTGGAAGGATCTAACCCATGAACTGCTGACTTGATCTCATCATTGGTGACTGGTCTAATAAGCTCCAAAGAATGACAATGTGAAAGAAAAGGCAGATAAATGTGGAATAGTGGATCAACATTAGTAGATGGTAAGGTGATAGGAGCTAATATATAACTGAAATATTTAACAAATGCTTTGTCTATAACAACTTGAGAAGATAAGAGATTACCATCAGAATCATATATCATATGAATAACCTCCTTCATTTTGTTCATTTTCAGAGAATTATGAAAATATTTTGAGTTTCTATCAGCTTCCAACGCCCTTTTAAAATATGCTCTCTATTTCAAGGATTGAAGTTCAGTATCCAATAGATTCTTAAGCTTGCCTTATAACTCCTTCTCTAGAATTTTAAGTTGTGAATCAAATGGATTTCCAACCAAGGAATTTTGCACTTGAATAAGCTCAGATCTCAAAAGATTTGACTGCTTGAGTGCATCTCCAAAAGTATGTTTAAACTAGGCTTTGAGATGAAATTTGAGAAGCCTCAACTTATAGAGCAATTTTTCCAAAGGATTCCTACCATAGTTTTGATTCCAAACTTGTAGGAAAATACTGATAAAATCTACATGATTTAACCAAAAATTAAAAAAATTGAAAGTAGACTTCCCCTTTACAATGGCATCAACTTCCTCCCAGTATAAAAGTAGAGGGCAATGATCTGAAATGGTAAGTGGAAGGCACTACAACAGAAATTATCTTTTATAGCAGCATATAGCCGCTATTAATCAGTATTATAGCGGTTTGATAAATGCTGTATATCAACATGTTATAAAAAACTGTTGAATATTAATAACACTAAAACAACCGCTATAAAAGAGCATGGTTTTATAGCACAAATTTACCGCTATGTTACTTAAAGACAATAGCACGTTTTCACCGCTATAATACATCTAAACCTCAATGAATGTGAGAATCTTTATAACACAATATTGCCGCTATAACATGTTTATTCGATAGCGGCTATATGGCGCTATTAAATTAACATGTTATAGTATTGCTAAATCCTTTTTACAGTTCATATATAATACATTTTCATTATAGCAATCAAAATGAATCTGCATAACAATCTAAAGAGCAATGTATAAACGAACAAAATATAATAATCAACAAAGGTAACACATTCATGATAACAAAATAAAGCATCAACTAACAAAAATAAATTCAATACATGAGTTACCAAATTCAATACATATGTTTTCAATCCCATATTAATGTCAATTTAAGTTAACAAAAAATACAACATAGTTCATATTTAAAACTACAAGTACCAAATGCATCATTAAGAACTTCAACTGCTCAAAGTATTTCTTCATGCACGTCTTCGGTGATTTGTGGAACTTTCTGAAAATTCAAACCAACGAAAATAAATTAAAATCTATGCAAAAAGAACATTTTCTACTTTAAAATGAAACCGATTTACATATCCTGTGTTCTGTCTTATTTTTCTTTATTTTTAATAATAATATAAAATAAATAGTAATAAATTTCTTATTCCTCTTTGCAAAGGAAGAGAACTACTCTGACAAATAGAAAAGGAAACGGGAAAAGCAGAACTTACGATCAATGCATTAGATTAAACCTTCTCCATATCAATTTCTCATTGTTGGATGATAGAAATGAGTGTTGCTTCATAAAGGAATTGAAATCACATCATCTACATCTGATATCCTGTTACATGATATAAACTGGTCTTGAATTGGGATTGAATTTTAAATAGCTGAACTGAAAATAGAGCAAAATATAAAATAGAGAAGAGAGCGCGAAGGAGGTGGCATAGCATGAATCTGGGTATAAAATAAAATACGGGTTGCCCCAGTTACTGCTCCAGAAAACTCCTTCACTTGTAAGTATCAGCCTAAAAGCTTGACTTTGAATATAATACTGTAAACTATTTCACTCAATCTACTTATCATGTTTATAAGTTTATTATTCGAAGTTACTGTTCTATGATCAGATGCATCCCCACGTATGACCTACATGAGTACAAATGGCGTCTTAATCCCCCAACCGTAACTGTGAAATCATCAGTATCAACTGTTGGGAAGTTTTAGCACCACGGTCTTTAAAAGGATATCTTAAGGCTAGGCATCCAAGACTTGCTTCTCCAACTTGAGCTAGCAGATTAAACAACACCTAATTGAATGGATGCACATGTTTTTAAAAAAGTTGGCTGACTAAGATCAAGTGATCGCTAGTAAGATTAATATTGACTAAAGCATGAACAACAATCTAACCTGCTAAATTCTGAAAAATCTAACCGGAATAAAATGAGACAATTAATATGGCCCATAAGCGCTATAACCAAGGGACCTTTTATCAGTATTTAAAAGTAAATCACCAGCTAGTAAAGGGCATGTATTTAAAAGTAAATTACATACCAAAAGAAGACTTTGTTTACTTTCTAGATTGGGATTGTGTGCTTCAAGAGAAGGGAAACCTTCTAGAGTTAATAGATCCAGAACTGGGATCAGATTACAGTGAAAAGGAAGCATTGCTGAAGCTCAATATTGCTTTTTTGTGCACCAACGCCTCAACAACTCTCAGACCTGCAATGTCTGAAGTTATAAGATTATTAATGAAGTTGCTGTTACCAAAATTTGGAGAGTGGATTGCACCTGAAATATTGTTGTTGTTATTATGTTAATACATGTGTTCAAAAAGATAATTCAGCTAACTAATTGAATTTACAAGCCACACAAACAAAGTAAGATCAAGATATTTGGTAGCAATAAGAGGAGAAATATTCATGATACCAACTATGTTAGCTAACCTATTTGAAATTCGATGTTTAAATAAATACTGAATCAAGTAAAAGCTGGTTATAGGCAATTAGAAAATTTAGATCTCATGGAGCGAACAATTCATCTATGAAAGCGAATCGAAGACAGTTGTGCATCTTTTGTGGATTCTATAAGTTGCAACCTCAAAACAAATTCCCAGCCCAAAGACAACAACACATTGCTTATTATCCTAAAAAACAGCATTACTGGGAGGTAAAAATGACTGCTAGCAGAAGAATTTTATTCTCTATAGTTAGTGTGCATGTAGCAAATATATGCATCACTGGACAGATAAATATATGCAATTTGGAAGTGAAATGCTTGTAAATAAATGTTGAAACCAAAGCACATAGCAGAAATTAATAATGTAACAGAAAATGGAAACAAAAATGCAATAGATCCTTTATTTTATATGAGAGAAAAATTGAAAATAGCAGTGTGATGTATAGTGTAGCAAATAAAAACCAAAATTGGAATGAAATGCGCATATGGAAACTACTAACATTTGAATGGTGCAATGTAAAACAACGAACACAAACAAAGTGAAACAAATAAAATTCTACCCTCAATATCTTACCCTCGATGTTTTTTATCTTCCCACATCAAATAACAAATGGCGAAAGATCCAATTCTTGTTACCGGCGCTGCAGGCCAAATTGGGTATGCACTGGTTCCTATGGTGGCACGAGGAATTATGCTCGGACGAGACCAGTCTATTATTTTGCACATGCTTGATATTGCACCTGCAGCAGAGGCATTGAATGGCGTTAAGATGGAATTGGTTGATGCAGCATTTCCTCTCCTTAAAGGAGTCGTTGCGACCACTGACGTTGTTGAGGCTTGTACTGGAGTCAATGTTGCTGTCATGGTTGGCGCGTTTCCAAGAAAAGAAGGGATGGAGAGGAAAGATGTAATGTCAAAGAATGTCTCCATCTACAAGTCTCAAGGCTTCTGCTCTTGAAAAATATGCTGCTGCAAATTGCAAGGTATTGGTTGTTGCTAACCCTGTAAACACGAATGCACTCGTACTGAGACTTTACCCCATCCATTCCTGAAAAGAACATCAGCTGTTTGACAAGGTTATAGGCTACAATAGGGCTCTTGGACAAATTGATGAGCGGTTGAAAGTTTAAGTTAGTGATTTTAAAAATGTTATCATTTGGGGAATGCACTCCTCAACTCAGTATCCAGATGTGAGTCATGCCACAGTGTAGACTCCAGAAGGAGCTAAACCTGTTCGTGAACTTGTTGGTGACCATGACTGGCTAAGAGGAGAGTTCATCACAACTGTTCAACAATGAGGTGCTGCAATTATCAAAGCTCGTAAGCTTTCAAGCACATTATCTGCAGCCAGCTCTGCTTGTGACCACATTCGTGATTGGGTGCTAGGAACTCCAGAGGGCACTTGGGTTTCCATGGGTGTACATTCTGATGGGTCCTACAATGTTCCAGCTGGGTTGTCTACTCTTTAGCAGTAACATGCCACAATGGTGAACGGAGTATTGTTCAAGGCCTGTCTGTAGGTGAATTTTCAAGGAAGAAATTGGATGCGACGGCTGAAGAACATACAGAAGAGAAGGCTCTGGCTTACTCTTGCTTGACTTAGACAAACTGATCTTTTTTCCCCTTGGACCAGAGATTACTGCAACTAATGTGAGATTGGATTTAGCTCCCAATTTGTACTAGATCCGCTAGTTGTGGAATCAGTCTCTGTAATAATCCTCAAGTTTCCTTCAGATATTGTGCTTTTTTTATTTTAATGTCTTCTTTTGGTTGAGGTTTTGTAATAAGGTCCTTTTGAACTTAAATTATCAATTTGAGATGTGAAGATCAAAAATTTTATCCAAAAAAAAAGCTGAAATGGGTTGGAGATTTAGAGCAGAACAAATGGATGCAAAATGAAAAAATTACTGCCAACAGAAATGCACAGTGATCAGTTTTCACTAATACCCTTTTTCTTTAAACGTATAACAAAATAATGCAAATGGACAAAACAAAAGTGAATGCAAAACTAATCTACAAGCACTTCACAGAAGCACAACACAACACAACCAATGCATAAGACAAGTAAACAAGACACAAAATAAATGCACACCAATAGTTTGAATTAGCCCAGTAGTTGGCAGCATGCAAGCGTTTATAATGTAGCCTGCCCTTTAGTATTTTTTTTGCGGCAAATCTAAATGTATGGATAGTTAAAGACAGTTATCAATGCAATGATGTGGTTGCGCCCAGCTAAAAAAGGTGGTCATTTTTTCCATTTGATTACAAGGAAGGAAAAAAAAGGTAAACGTGTTCTATTTTCATATGAGCATTGAATTATACAATAAACCAAAATAAAAAAGTAAATACCATTTACATTACTTAAGAGCCAACCTGTGAGCATTACATATGATCAAGATAAGAGGGAACTATAACTTGGCCGAGTTCACACCCGCTGCTGCATTAGTTTGACTCCTGCAATAGATATGATGTGTAAGCAGATAACTCAACACTGAGAAAGAAAATCACAAAAAATTCTCACAAATACCCGAAAACACATGATTTCTTCTCATCTTTAATCAATCTAATAGGCTACAGTTTTCCATTTTCATTATTTATATGGAAAATATATCGTCTACATTTACAATATAAACATGTCAAAATTTATCTAACTAACAAAACCAATTATATATTGAAGCTGGGAAAAAACCATACTCTCCATTTAGAGCACGCTCCAGTGCATCATCATCTGCCTTCAGGATTGATTACATGTTATTACATCATGATCAACAAGAAAGAACATTGTTAAGGGAACAAAAATGATGCGGTCATACAAAAACGTACCCTGTCAGATAAACGACAGCTTAGAGATCTTCCCTCGAGTTTTACACTGCATAGGAAATAGGACTATCTGAATTTTTCCTTCTACTTGAAATGTATGTAAATAATTAACAGTGGGATAAACACTAACCTATTATCCCCAAGAACCCAATTAAGCAATTTGAGCATCAGATATTTGATGAAAAACCCCCCACCAACTCATCTAGGGTGTGGAGTCTTGTTGTCTATCAAAAACTACCAAAAAAATACAAGTACCTCTCTGTTATAATAGGAGTAATATTAAATTAATCTGTAAGATTTAGATTTACCCATTGCATAATCCGAGTAACATGAAAGTATTTTTCATCCCTTATGACAATAATAAAGGTGGAAGGTGGTGTATAAACTTTTTTTGTCGTTACTGTTGGAAATATGTGCAGACAAATGACTCACAGTTAAGGTTCCTAAGCCTACACTCGAGTATGTTTTGTATGTGAAAGCCATGATTGCAGCCATTCTTGCCATCCCATATATTAGTGTGACACGAAGGCGTCTTTCTTTCTCATACCCGAGACATGTAAAATTGTTCTACCATCTAAAAATCTGGACATGCCACACCATTAGTATAGCTACGTTATCATCAACATTAAAAAAAGTACAAACTCACTGTTTTAGAGAAGAATTGACATCTACAGGATGCGCCGTCTTAGCACTTTCTATTGAAGCTTTCTCAAGTTCTACAACAAGTCGATATCCATCCTAATAAGAATATCAAAAGGGTTAAAAAGGATATAACCATGCAGAATGATAAGCAAACATAACAGCGTACGAATAAAGACCAGTGTTTACTATTAGTTCCTGTATAATTTGTTCTAGTCTTTGCAATGGGATAACTTTTTATATTTATATAAGTTAGATTTAAGATTCATTTCAATGTTAAATCACACATTTTGTAACTAATAATATGTGGTGTTCATACATAAAAATCAATTTTTATGTATTAAGATGGCAGTTTAACTGAATCAAACCAATGTAGCATTGCATTGAACCGCTGAAGCAATAGTTGTATTGAATAAATGCAGTCAAAGCTAGATCGAATCAATGTGGCTAAAACTGCATCGAACTGATACGACTAATCCTACATTGAACCGATGAATCCTTATCTCCAACCAAACAATGCAACCCGAGCTGAAACAGCTTTAGGCGCATTAAGCTGATGGAGCTTTAAATACATCAAACCGATTCTAGCTTTTGCGAATCCAACAAACTTCAACTGTTGTTAATTCGCTAATACAGTAATTTCTCTAACTTTAAATACATTGGCGTTCCCACCTCGACACCATGCAGCCAGAAGGTCGTCAACCCCTCAACCCTAGCATGGGGACGTTGCTTTAAAAGAGTCTGATTTAGAAATTTTTATCAAAAATATTACCGTTTTAAATTTTGATGTTATCAAAATTGATTTTTCCATATGTGTAATGACTATCATTGTTTTAATTGTTTAAATACGAAACAAGTACCAAAAGGATGGACTTCAAACAAGTTTCAGGTTAAATATAAGATCAAAACATCAAACATAACAAACACATTATCATGCCCATCAGTTTGCAGTTTACAATGAATACAAACACTAATCAAATATAGCAAAATCCAAAAATGAGCTGAATTTAATCCAAATTTTCCAAGCATTTTATATAACATGTTACAACTTGTTGCTCATGAATTTTACATTATGCCATTTAAAAAAGTTATAGTATGCTTCAAAGAAGCAATTAAACAAAAGTAAATTATTATAGCATGAAATCCCATTTGTAAAAACCTAAAACACTCTTTGGAGTCGATTACACTAAACATAAGGACAACTTCCTTATGGAAACTTTTGTAAGTTAGTATAAAAGACTCAAGTGGTTCACAATGCCACTATATTTATATAGACAGTTCTGTATTAACGCAATATTAAAGAAAGAGAAAAGTAATTTAGGTAAATGATAAGTATTCCAAGCGAAGTTGAGCTTTTATATCCTCATGTAACTCATCACTTATTGACACATATATAAAACCAATCTGTTTGTCCAATATCATTTTCTTGGAATTAAAATTTAATTTGAAAATCATTAAATATCAAATATGTACACTCACGATCTTTAGCAAATCAGACCATTATAGTGTCCTTTATATCTTATCCTGGCTATCAATAGAAATTCACGTCTAACTGAGACAAAAATTGTGTAAAAATGTTAAAGCTTGCTTCTGGAACTTACAATTCAAATTCATGATTTAATTATTCAAAATTACAAAATTTTCCCATAAAATAATTCCAAGACATTTCTAATTTTCAGATTTACAAGTCACCTTTGCATTAGTACGGCCTTTGAAACTAAAATGTATTGGTATTAAATAGTACCATGATTAAAGAGATAAAATGAATTGACAAATCACAGCAATAACTGTCTATGGATCAGGTTTATAAACATAAACAAATAGATGATTAGAATATCAAAATTATTAAAAACATTTAGTCCAATTTGCCGTTAAAGAAAGATATAAAGATTTTGTAAGTTGAATGAATAATTAACTAGACAAGAAATCAATAGACTAAGTTGCGGTAATACCTTGGACAGGAACTGAATGAGCGTCCAAAGTATTAACACTTTCACCACTAACTGTAGCATTGCAGTTGTCTTATACAATCCCATCTCTTTGAATAATAGGATACAGATCACACTAACGGATGCTTTCGACAGATTACCAAATCTACAATTGATGCCAGAGTAAGTTGTACAAAACAAAAGTTGAAATTTGAAAAATCGTAGCCCAAATGTTGGCTATGAACTGGTAAAATATTATTACCGAATTTGATTGCACACACTCTTTAAACAAAACAACAGCATTAACTGACATAAGCTTGGGTAAAGGAATGAAAACAAATACTAGTTGGTATAAATATTAGCAAATCAGAAAGAAGGAAGCTTATATTCTCGAATAAAGCGGGAAACTGTACTCTAATACCACCTAAAATACAAATGAATTTCATTACAAAGTCCTCTAGGATGGGACTGGACTTGGCTCGGTAAATATCAGATGACTGCAGGATTGAGCGGAGGAGAAAATAAGCAATGAGTATCTATCTGAATATCACCAGATGATCAACAAAGGCTATCCTAATTCCAAATCATCCTCACGTAATCCTATCCTATGTTTAGATTGCAAAGATGTCAATATTTTTTTCCTTGGACCCTAAAGCCATTTGAAAATTTGTCTTATAAGGACTAAAAGTAACATAGAATTTGGTATAAAGCCTGAGAAGAACAATTCAACATCTTAATAAATGGATTCAATCTACACAGCATAAAAGCTAACATTCGGATTTACATTGTACACAGGAATTCAAAAATGTTACTACAACAAAAACTTATTTTGTCAAATATTCTACATCAGAGACATGATTATAGAAGGAACCACACATTGAATTACCAGATAATCCCTGCATTAACTACATCAATCGAAAATGGGGAAATACAACCTTCAAAACCATCTAATGCCAACTCCTTATACTACCTCTCATAAATCAGACAATCTGAATTCACAATATCACAGTCAGTGGAAGAACCTAAACTACCAGCAACGTCCTTAAAACTATCAAGACACTCGGTATCCCTGATAAGCTCAGACTCAACAATATCATAAAAACCCACAACATCCTTGACTTCAGGGTTGTTTCCATCACAAATAATATCATTATAATCAATCGAAGTAGAGTCAATAGGTCAAGGGTTTAATTATTGCCAAATGCATATTCATACAGGAACCGAACCATGTTAAAAAACCAAATTGAAAGTGAGTATTCCACAAAATTCCTTTAAAAACCATTTCCAATAAAGAGTAAAGTATCCAAATGTCCTACAGAGAAACTAAAATAAAGCACGGAGAATTTAAATCCTCTATATAAATCCACTAAATCATTTAGATCCCTAAATCATTCATTCTTTGATCTATAATTTTAAATGGTTTTGTCAAAAGTTCAAAAGTACAAACAATTTTCGTAGGATCATCCAGCTATCCACAAATGAAGGCAAGTAAAATAATAGGAAGAAAAAGTTAACAAGGTTCGCTTACCTGCCAAATTGAAGATTAGATCCTAAACGCATGAACCCGCCCTAGCTTCAACAAATCATTTGAGGAGATTGGATATGGAAGGAGCTTGCTTTCTTTGAGGATATTAGAGCGAAACGACATGCTTTTTTTTGTGAGGAGAAATGGTTTTGGAGGGAGGGGAAATGATTTTGGAGGGAGATGGACGATAATTTGCGAAGGTGAGGGAGCCGTGAATATTTTCGCGAGGCGAGCGTTACATATGATAGTATCAAATCAAAATAATCGGAAATGCAAATAATTAAGTGTATATGATAACACTTTAGAGTAACGCATTATTAAATAGCGTTATTAATATTATATTTTGTTGTAGTGAGGATTTGATAAGAAGGACAAAAACAAATGTTAAGAAAAGAAGAATTAACAAAGATATGATCAAGTTTACAAAGAGCAGGAATTCCAGAATCGCTTTTATTCGACAAAGTATAAGGGGAACCAGTCCAATTAAGTGGAGATAATTTAGATTTAATGATGGCTTGATTTAGAGGAGCTATATCATTAATAGATAGAGAGCAACCACCCAATTTTTGCAAATTGGAGAACATGCAGTTGAAATCCCCACCTAAGATCCAAGGATCTCCTTGAGGATTTAGATTACAATGATTATTGATAAAATAAAGTCACAAAGAAAAGGCATTATGTGCATAAACAGATGTGAGCAGGAAATCTGAATTAGAAGGAATATAGACACACTTGTAATGAATATACTGATCTGAAGATGACAATTTAAGAAGATTAAAAAATTGAGGATTCCACAAAGTTAAGAGACAACCAAAACTTGCATCAGCAAGATTATGATCAGATTTCCATCTTGGAGATATATAAGCCACTGGTTTAGCTACTGAAATCATATCCAAAAGCTCTGGGATTTATTTGCAGAACTGAAAATTGCATTTTTAATTGGAGGGGCCCATAGGTCGAAGATGGAGGCAGAGTGGAGGCGGCGCCGAGTTTTTGGTGGCTAGGGGAGGCAGTGCTGGCCGGTGGCGGCGCCATGGGGTCAGTAGCGGCGGTTTTGGGTGGAAAGGGAGCCACGGTCTAAACTAGAAAGCGAAGGGGGAGAGAAGAGGGGCGGCGGCTTGAGGATGGTCGAAGGGGGATCGAAGGCGGCGACGGTTTCGCTGAGGAGGGGGGACGGCGATCGCCTGGTGGTGGTGGCGATGGAGAAAGGGGGCGATGGGTTAGAGGGATTGTTTTTATTTTATTTTTCGTTGACTGTGAGAGAGAAAAAGGGGGGCTTTATATTATTATTTAATTTATTATTTCTAATTCCAAAAAGTAGATTTTTTTCATTTGAACTCCAAATTGAACCCAATGACTATCGTCCCTATCTAATTACCTCCATTCCGAACACAGTGGGATATGTTTCGTAAGCCAATTCGACTATTCTGACCATTTTTCATCAAAATTAAAATATAAATTAATATAACATTCAAAATTGAATTCAACTTACATTTTAATTTACCGGGGCCACACACTGACTCCAAAAATTCTAGAAAAATAAATTTAGCTATGTTTTGATGATATGGTCCTAACAAAACTAATTTCGTCGAATTTGGAGACCGTTTGTAAAATAGCCTTTTTCCAGTTAATTAAATTCAAACTGAATGTACCAAATGCGTTTAAATTTACCACGCTCACATATTATTTCCAAAAATTATGAAAATTGGAATCTAGCAATAATTTGACATTCCAGATCCAACAAAAGTGGTTTCGTCGAAAACGGGGATCGTTTGCAAATGGCTATTTTTAAGGGCTATATATTATATAAAAAATATAAAAATTCCATAGCGACTATTCTAAATTTTAAACTGGAAATAACTTTTAATTTATATTATGAAATCTCAATTTTTCACATTCTTTGGAAAGATATAATTAAATAGATTCCAAAGTTACTGGTTTTACTGAAATCCGATTTATTTTGAATCGTGTACATTCGTTCGAAATCGAATTTTCAAACTACCACGCCATTTTAGGCTCGTTTTATAATTAAAATAAATTTATACGTTCTAACTTCAATTTAAATAAATTTTAAATCATTATTATTTAAAATAAATTATTTTAAATATTCAAAATCCATTAAAATAACTAAAATAAAAATTTTAAATTGGTTCTGAAAATCCGGGTTGTTGCAATCTCCCCACTTAAAATCTTTTCGTCCTCGAAAAGGAACGGAGCCGAAAGTTGTTTAACTAACCAACTTAACTTTCTTTCTAGCTTTCATTCTTCAACTTTTAAGTTTCTAAGAATTTTCTAATTCTTCAAAAATTTGGCTAATACACTAAATTTTCGAAAAATTTCGCCATAACCTCCTTTGTATAGGTTGATATTTAAAAACGCAACTTGCCTCACAGGGCCCTCATCAATCCAAAAGAAAACGAAAAAGCCAAGCGGCTAGCCAATCGACTCATAAAATCATCAAAACCCTAGAAATACAGTAAATATGTACCTGTTTGTCGGACATACAATTTTATTCCTATTCTTAGCTTCCATGCTATGACCTGTTCATTATATACACATGTACATATATGCAGTTTCAATAAATTTTCAATTCAGTTCAATATTTGGCTAAATTTACCTTTCCATTATCGTATTGGTTTCAATAATTTTATTAGTTAAAATAATAATCAAACAATACAACCATCAATCAATTAGTTGATTAGCTTTTTAAACATATACTTTTATATATATTCAAAAATTATATATATATCGCCTTGCAAAAAAAATTATATATATATATATATATTTTTAGTGTCAAATCACAACAATAAACCATATCTAATTTTGGTTCTCACACTGTATATTGGAAACATATAAACATCCCACTTTCGAAACTCGAACACAAATGTTGTTGATGTCCAGACTATCATCAGAATCATCTCCGGACGACTAGCGTGTGTTTCTATATCTATCCAGTATATTTGAGACTTCGAATATATGTTCATGACGCGTATATGCAAAATCTTTATATGTTAGATTGTCCAAATTCAATACAAAATAAAAGACTCAAATACGTATAATAGGGTTCAAATTTTCAAAACTAAATTTGTTTTTAATAAATAATACTCTTTTAACTCATTCTAGGATACTACTGATCCTATCTCTAACGAGTCATTCTTACTGGATATTACTAATCCAATCTATGATGAATTCTTTCGTTTGGTCTTAATGTGCCTAGTTTTCGAGCTCTGTAGACCAAAGCTACGATACCAAAACTGAAACGACCCAAACTTCCCCTTTCGAGAAAGCCCGGATTGAGTTGAGAACACGACAAATCAGAAAACAAACAAAAGGACATTTCATTACTTATTACAACAATTTACATCAGAGTACAAGAATATCACAGAGTATGAATAAATATTAAACCATGAAAAATATCAGAGATTGAAATTACATGGCAGTAGAAAATTATACAATGCATAGCGGAAATACATTAACAAATACAACTGAAAGAAATACGAGGATACAAAGCTTTCCGAATATAGCTCCAGCTGTAAACTAGGATCCTATAAAATAGTTACCTACAAAACCAAAGGTACTAGCTGCCCATGTGGAAAATAGTGGCACGCAGAGTTTAGGTTAAAACAATAAACTCCAGGTCAGTCGTGGAACGGGTGTGAGAACTAAAACAGTTATTTAAAATAAAGTAAATCAAGGGAACACGCCGTATAACACGGAACGGGTTTTCTCCTAAGAATACCAGTGCATAAAACAAGCAGCTCAGTGCTTTTTAGAAAAATGAAGCTATTATAAGACTCAGGTCCCATCGCACAATGCAACGCAAGCCAGATGATAGAGTTTTACCTTATAATAGCCAAACATGCTTGGTACGTTTAAAACAAATCATTTTGATATTACTATAAGTGTAACACCCCGAATTTTAACGACATTAAGGAGAATAAATTAAATAATAATTAATTTAATGTTCATAATTAAAGGAAACAGACTGCACCATTGCGTCCGTCTCGAAATTCTGGTCAAGATAGATGTTTGGTTTGCGTAAAACGGACACCATATGAAGAAGTTATGAGAGTTTAAAGTTTGTATATGCACAGAAATATTTTATATATACGCATGAGTTAGAGGTGAGTCAGAATCCTATCCAGAGGATTCAAATTCAAAAAATTCCTCTGAGCAGCAAAATTCCCGCTCTAGGGGGTCGACCCCCCTAGAGGGGTGTCGACCTAGGGGTCAACCCACCCACAGGGGTGTCGACACCCCTAGGGCTGAGGTGGCACTCAGTTCCAGGGGGTCTGGCAGCTATATATATGTGTGTCATATTTTTCATGTTCTCTTCATTGGGAGTCATGGAGGCCATATGCTACTGGAGTGCGAACTGAACCGTATCTACAACAACATATTCTACAAATCCAATTCAGAAATTCTAGATTTGTTCTTCCTAAATTCTCTAAAGCTAACACTGTGGGTTTCTAGATTACTTTTTGGTTTAGATAAACAAAAGTATGCTTTGATAGACAATGAATTGAATATGTTGTAAAGTATGATTCTTTGTTAATATGAAATTCTATCCTATGTCATGACATATCTAATTTCCTAGATCTAATATAATTGTGGTGATTCGATTATGATGTTTATATGGATCTTGACTTGTAACCATGTTATGATGAAAGTACATCTATTAATTTGGTTAATTGTGACATTACTTGGATCTAGACCTTTATGTTAATCACCTTTCACCTGTCATATTGTGATACATTGATATATGTTGTAAACTTGACATGTAAATCTACCTTTTGATGTTGCTATGTCACCCTAACTATGCTAGATCTAGTTAATTGAACACCTAATGTTAAATCTAGATCTCATTATGCTGGCTTAAACATCATAGTGATTGTCACAAGTTACTAGTTTGATGTCCACTTTATTATGATGTTAACCACATGTCTATTTACTTTATTATTATGCTAGTTTATGTTCATGTTTATGCCAAGACACCCTTGTCATACTCGCTTTTTATTTTTATAGCTAGGCTACTTTATAGCCTAGATGCCGCCAAAATACGTACGAATATGTTAGAGAGAAAACAGGGAAAAAGGGACTATAATTGGCATGATTTATGTAATGTTTAATAGGAAATAAGACATGTAATCCAAATGGGGAAAACATAGAAATAGTCACATATAATGACATAGATAGATTTGGATTAATTTGGAATGTTTAGTAATTTACAATTAGGAATTGTAAATTGTACTTATGACATGAGGTTAGGTTACATTAGTGGCGGATGTCTGCCCGGAACCAACCGGCATATCCAGCAGCCACTAATGTTGAACCTAATGTGGGAGGTCTAAGTACGCAAATACGAATAGGGCTAAGACACGAGGTTAGGCCCAACTGTGGAATAAGACTGCCTGGAACCGACAGGCATATCCAGCATCCACACGTTGTAGGCCTAATGTGGGAGGTCTAGCCCATTATAACCATAATTGGACATGGTAATGAAATGGAATACTTAACCTAATTTAATATGACTATGGACTTAAGTTAGGGTTAAGTAAAATTGGATGGGTAGTGGTGGGTTAAGTAAATTACAGGGGATGGGTAATATGTATATATTGGCCCACGTGCTTAACCCAATAAGGTTATGTAATTAAAGGCACCTAGTGGTATACATAACCAGTAGATAGTGTAACGAGGTTATGTAATTAAAGACACCTAGTGGTATACATAACCGGTAGATAATTTAATAAAGTTATGTAATTAAAGACACCCTTTAGGGTAAGCATAACTAGTATAGGGCTACGAAATTAAAGACACCTAAGGGTATACATAGCTAGTGGAAAACCAAGTGGGGGATACAAGACAAGGGGGAGAGCTTGTATCATATTGTGTGGGACCCATTTCAGTCAGTAACCCAGAGTTGGTATCAAGTAAGGACCTCCGTACTAGGCGGATAAAGGGGCACGCTTATTGATTGATTGTAAGAGATCCAAATGAGGCAGATGGTATGGGCGGCGCAAACCGATAGAGGGCATGTGCGTGCATAGGCCGGGCAGAGGAGGCTAAGACGACCGTGACACCAGTAGATATGGTTGTGCACACCATGGGTTGTCACTTTAGGAAGTGATACCTCCTACTGTGGGGCCAGCACAGGATATCTACAAGGTAGGGAGCCGATCGATTAGGGTAGTGGTTAGGGTATACTTAGACGTATGACCTCAGCCTACCAAGCGATCATCTCATTTCAGTTATACTAGTAATATTGCAGAGTAATCATTAGTGAGGCACATACAACTTAACTTTCTTACCTTGTCATACCTGTCATTTATGTAGTGATCTCTTTCATATCCACTTTATATGCCTATCATGTTTCCTTTTATTATCTACTGGCTAAAAGTAAATGGACTCGCCAGAATTTATGTCTGACCCTGTAGTTTCTTCTTCTTTCTTCCATTCCCTCTCCTCCCCCCCTCCCCCCCAGGTTCTCAGGGAGAAAATACTCAGACTTAATCAAGAAACAAATATCATCTTTCTAGGAGCTACTTCTGAAGTATGGCTCAAGTTCTTGTCCCTACTATGGCTTAAATCTTTTTATTGGGGGAATGATGCTTTTTATTTACTTATGTACTCTTGTGGTGCAAGACAGAATTATTTTTATTGTAATGGTTTTTATGACTTATGAAATTGTGGACCACGGTATTATGACTTGTGTTTGAAATAAAAGTTTAAATTTTTCGCTGCTGCCTTATTTATATTTGTCTTGTAATTATTCTGTGTTTGTTTACCTATAGCGCTTCACGAAACTTAATGCATTCCCTTAGTGAGTGACATTAACGGGCGTGAGGTGTTTCAATAAGTGTATAGTGTCAAAATCAACTTCAAATATAAATGTATCAATCATAGATGGCATAGTATCCCATGCTACTATGTCGCCATACTAATTCTGCAATTAAAACCGAAATGTCACATATTTGAAATTGGATTCCATCTATGAGTCGAGGCAAGGGATGTCTCCTCACCGATTGGAGACACTCTAGCACATGTCTCAGGATCACACCCACCGGCAACCCTGTGAACGGCAGGGCCGGTCCACACATACTTTAGTGGATTGGTTATTCCTGAACAACATGCTTCCCGGTCCTATCGGACCTATCACCTGGCCAGTAGCGACCAATATCTAGAGCCATTAGGGACTCAATCCGAGGCGCCTCACAATCCACCATCCATAAAAGTAAAAATGTCTAGCCTCCATGCCATGACACCACTTCTAACTAGAAAGAAACGCAAGTTCTTCCTGTGGTCACGATCCCGTTTTTGACTCATAGCAGGTGTGAGGCTTGCGATTTAACACTATACACAAAGCTATGCTATTTAAAACCGTGCTTTGATCATCAACCACAAGATTTTGCTTTTCAATAAAAGACTTGATCATTTTCATCTCAGCATGCCACACTGGCTATTCACGTCATGAAATTGATGTCTATCTATATATAACCTCTAAGCTCGTACGTCTCAGAAAAGGGTGCTAATCAGGAGAATAAATTCTCTGCCACTAAACAAATATATATTTAATAGAAACCAATCAACATAGAATGAAATCCAATGTCAAACACACATTTGCAAGTTCATTCTGGGTCAGAACGAAACCGTAGGCACCTTATTCCTCGTCTCATATGTCCAATACAGGAGAGAGGTCCTCGCATATCCGGTCGATCTCCAAGTATGTCTGGACGATCACCACTTATTACCTTGCCTTGGGTGTACAACCCAATCAATACATCAGCAGTCATCCAAACGTTGTGAAGAACTCCAGTCTTTAACCACTGTCTTCATCGTCGACTTTTAGTCGTCGTATTCATTATTCAGAATGGGTTAAACCCGGTCTTTCTGAATAACTCGCGTATTTTATAATCAATAATCGAGTGCTATAAAAACACATTATACGCCTCATTCCAATTCAGAATATTATTTTATTCAAATTTTCACATCATAAGGGAAAGGTTCCTATTAATTTTATCAAAGATAAATTCTTTGAAATTTTTTCTTTAATCTTCCTATGGATATCATTTCTGAGCAAAATTAAGGTTTGTCAACTTGTCGGAATTATCTGACCTTACCAAAGTAATCATTTATTCATAATCCCAATCCCAAACTTTTCATATCATGGAGCAAAACTGGTAATACTCCATATCTAACACCATGGTGTTATCAGTAAATTTAGTTTGCATTTCACGTTCAAATCTAATTTAAGATTTAACTATTACCTGGAGTAAAAACTGGTGCTACTCCATTCTCGATCATTTCCCAAATTTGATAATTTAAATTATCACATTCTCATTTCAATCTAATTAAAAGTTCATTAAAACTTCACTTAGCTTTAATCCCAAAAATCAATACTCAATAATTATTTAACTTAAGAAAATCAAAAATGCCACACTTGTTAATCTACAATATACCATTGATTTCTGCCGATATATAATCTCGAAGCTTGTACGTCTCAGAGAAGGGTGTTAAGGAAGAGAATAAATTCTCCGCCACCAAACATATATATATTTAGCATAGATCAACAATACAGTTCGAAATAAAATGTTAGACATGTAATCCTGTATTTAACTGGGTTAAAGAACCAATGTCAATTAAAACACAGTTCATGATAAACCCAGAATCACATTCCATTAATTATGAAATCTTCACGGGAAACAGATCAATATATAATCGATACCAATTTCCATATCCGACTAGTAATATAAATGGAATAACGGCTAAGCCTTTATAAATTCCATATATAGCAGTAGTCTTCCTCCACAGAAGCTCACTTCTATTATTATCAAATTGAATTCCAATTTAATATATTAAATTGGAAAAAAATTACTTTGGAAAATTTTTCGTTAAATCTTAGTAAAAGATTTATATATTCCAAATCACATTTCACTATTAATTGGGTTAAAGAACGAATGTCGTTAAAAATACAGTTCACAATAAAACCAAAATCCACTTTGACATTGAATATAAGGCGTTAAAAAGAAATTATATCGGCTTATATTCCATATCAAATTCTGAAAACAACACATATCGTATGGGGAATAAAGATATATATATATATATCTTCCAAATTCCTCCACAATATCCGTATAGTCACGGAATCCAATATCGAAATATTTCGAAGATTGTTTCTATTCAAATCCATTCCAATTCGTACATTGGAAAATTCTGGTTTGATTAAAACCATTCACAAATCCGATTTATTTATTTAAAAACGTTGGACTATCTCTCTAGTCAATAACTTGTTCATTTTGATAAAAATATATTTTTATCTTTACAAACGTGGAACTTTTCATTCCAATTCTTTCCATAGCATTTATTATGATTTTACACAAATTATTAGTATTTTTAATAATTTTATCAAGGCCCACACAGTCGGTTTCCAATAACGACCACCGAACTACATCCATAGCGACCTTTTCCAAATTCTATTTGGACATAATTCTGAATCCAACGGTTATATTCCAAATCTCTTATATCCGTTGGAAATCTCTTTTTGATACAGGCCAAACGGTTCTGATTTTAGGAGAATCCGACGGTCGGATCTCCCGTAAAGTCAATTTGAAGTCAATAGTCGAAATTCGCTAACGATCGCAGCGCAGCGCGTTCTATTCATGCCATTAATATATATAATATTATATATATATAATATTATATATATATAATATTTCATTCAAAACGTATTTTATAAATTCGTTTCAAAAACGATTCCCACTTTTATTTCAATTTTAAATCAAAATTGAATACTACTTATCATTATAATATTTAAATGATAATATTTTCAAAATATCAGATTTTGAAATCATTTCCTTCTCGATATTCATTATAAAAATGAATAAAATCGATATAAATATAGTTCGCGTTAAAATGGCGCAAATCTAATCAACACGGCTTCACATATTTCAATATTTTCGTATCCATCCCAAATCGGACATCAAAATCATATTTTAATCCTTTACAGAATATTATTTTAAAATATTTGTTATTTTAAAATATTTGTTAATTTAAAATATTTCCTTATTTTAAATTATTTTTCCTTTTGAATTGGAATCAAACCCAATCAATTACCATATAATTTATATATATGGATTTCGTACAACACATGTACACAACAATCTTAATACACAATCAACCATCATCCATAGTGCATTACGCAACTGCATAAGCATTAAATATAAATAATTAATGCTTACAAAAGTCTGTCAACCAATCGATTGACATATAACTAAACAACTGGGATTCGTGTACGTCAAATATCATCCCACTACCCGTGTGGGATTTCAACCAACAAATACTGAATATTATTTGTGCAGTTGGGCGATGTGTAAAATTTATCGTCCAAATCAATGTCAGTTAAATGGGTGTACATAAACAAATCGTCCGATTTGCAAATGAATATTTATTTTCATTTTAGGATAATTTTATGTCGTTCACATATACATTAAGCACTATATTTTTAATGTTAAAATATTTATTTCAACATTTGACTATTTTATATAGTTCACATACACATTAACAATTATATTTTTAATGAATAGATATTTATTTCAGAAAATTTTGGCATTATAATGGCGCGATATTAGAACTAGAGTAATGTCTAGCATTACCCCTCTCCTGATACTAGCTCGCGCCATACACAATATTCAATCCAGTCAACAAAACCACAATATAATCAATAACCACAATACAGTCAATTTTACCACAATTCAGTTCAAATAAAAAACCATGTTTTGTACAATAGATAGTGTCGGGGGCTACTAAGCCCCGTCTACAACCTAGAATATATTTAACTATTAAAATAATTTGGGTGAGAAGGAGTTTTCACATTGGGATCCACTTCTCCGTTATTTACTGACGTTCTGATTTGCTTATCTGGTTCTAGAATTTGCAAACGAGCTCCAATCTTCACACCGTCTTTTTTCTAGCTTAAACGCGCCATTCCGGACAACTTTCGCCTGATTGACCTTTTCTCGAAATACTCCATTTCGCCGGAAATCGCGAAAAGACAGTATTTGGACAGCAGACTTTGAACACGTTTTCTGAACAACTCCGCAATCCAAAGTGTGACTTCCATATACTCATATCAGAGAGAAAATCGTGCTCTTCGATATTGGTTTTGTGGAGTTTTGGCCAGAAGCGAACGATTGGAGAGATATGGGTTGTGAAAGCTCAGGGTGTTGTTTGCAAAACTGGAAATTGCATTTTTAATTGGAGCGGGTCCACAGGTCGGAGATGGAGGCTGAGGGGGGATGGCGTCGAGTTGTTGGTGGGTAGGGGATGGCGCCGAGTTGCTGGTGGGTAGGGGAGGCGGCGGATGGCCGGTGGCGGCGGTTTTGGGTGGAAAGGGGGCCCCGGTCTAAATTAGACAGGGGAGGGAGAGAGAAGAGGGGCGGCGGCTTGAGGATGGTCGAAGGGGGATCGAAGGCGGCAACAGTTTCGGCGGGGAGGGGGCGGCAATCGCCTGGCGGCGGGGTAGGGGGCGACTGGTTAAAGGGATTGGTTTTTATTTTTTATTCTTTCGTTGACTGTGAGAGAGAAAAAAGGGGGGTTTATATAATTATTTAATTTATTATTTCTAATTTCAAAAAGCTGATCTTTTTCATTTGAACTCCAAAGGAACCCAACGACTATCGTCCCTATCTAATTACTCCCATTTCGAACACAATGAGATATGTTTCGTAAGCCAATTCAACTATTTCTATCAGTTTTCATCAAAATTAAAATATGAATTAATATAACGTTCAAAATTGATTTCAACTTACATTTTAATTTACCGAGGCCACATATATACTCCAAAAATTCCAAAAAAATAAATCTTGCTATGTTTTAACGATACGGTCCTAACAAAACTAATTTCATCGAATTTGAAGACCATTTGTAAAATGGCCTTTTTCCAGTCGATTAAATTCAAACTAAAAGTACCAAACGCGTTTTAATTCACCATGCTCACATATTAATTCCAAAAATTACGAATTTTTTTGGAATCTAGCAATAATTTGACATTCCGGATCCAACAAAAGTGGTTTCGTTGAAAACGGGGGTTCTTTGCAAAATGGCTATTTTTAAGGGCTATATATTATATAAAAAATATATATATTTCATAGCAACTATTCTAAATTTTAAACTGGACATAACTTTTAATTTATATTATGAAATCTCAATTTTTCACATTTGTTAGAAAGATATAATTAAATAGATTCCCGAGTTTCTGGTTTTACTGAAATCCGATTTATTTTGAATCCTGTACATTCATTTGAAATTTGAAATCGAATTTTCAAACTACCGTGCCATTTCAGGCTCGTTTTATAATTAAAATAAATTTATACGTTCTAACTTCGATTTAAATAAATTTTAAATCGTTATTATTTAAAATAATGTTTATTATTTAAAATAAATCATTTTTAATATTCAAAATCCATTAAAATAACTAAAATGAAAATTTTGAATTGGTTTTGAAAATCAGGGTTGTTACATAGGATGTAATATCTAAATTAAGAAAAGCATCAAAGTGTATCTGTAGGTTTGCCAATTGTGGATTGTACTTTATCCAAGCCTGCAATAGCTTTACAAATAGTCTCATTTCAACTGAGAATGTCCCATGTTAAACTCCGTTTACTATATAATTAATGCAATATATGATTACATTCCTTTGATAGCAGTTACTTTGCTAGTCAGTGTAACAACCCGAATTCCGACGGATCGATTTTTTTTTTCAAAAACCCAATCCATCGAAACCCGAGTTGGTTTGCTCTGCTATCCTATAGAAAAGACAAAGACATAAAACATGTCAAAATTCGGAAAATATCTCACAGCGGAATGAATAAAATATAATGTAATTAAAACATAGCTTAACCTTAATAACAATACTGCTAAACCATTATCCAAAGCTATTCAGTCTCTGTCATGAACCCAACACTACAACAAAAATATCCTATTACAACGTTCATTTTACAACGGGCACAAGTTGCCCATTGTAATAGAATGCTATTACAACGGTCACTTTCTGAACCGTTGTAATAGATGCCTTTACAACACCCTTTTACAACGGGCATAAATTGACTGTTGTAATAGTATGCTATTACAACGGTCTTTTTTAGACAGTTGTAATAGATATTCTTTACAACACTATTTTTACAACGGGTAAATACTGCACGTTGTAATAGAATGCTATTACAACGGTTATTTAAGGCCCGTTGTAATAGATGTCAAATGTTCAAAAATGTCCATTGAAATAGATGTATTTTTTGCAACGATCACAATATATCCGTTGTAATAGGTGTCAATTTTCGACAGTCAATAATTAATAATTACAATACTTCCGTAAAATTAGTACTGATTATGTTTTATTTAATTAATCATTAATCATATATTACTAATTATTAACTATAATATTATATTACTAATTATAAACTATAATATTATATTACTAATTATTAACTATAATATTATATTACTAGTTACTAATCATTAATTATATTATATTATTTATTAATATTTGATAATTAATCATTAATGATATTATATTTAATAATTAATCATTAATAATAATTATTAACAATAATATTATATTATTTATATTTATAACATCATTGTAAAAGTAATAATATCTACAATGTCTACCCAAATAACTAAGGATTTGTGACAGAATTTAATACAATGGCTAAATTTAACTACAAAATATGGCGAAATTAAATATGAGAATTTAATACGACAGCCAACTTGAACGATATCGACTTAAACGGTTTGTTTTTTATTTTGAAATAAACAAAAAAATTAATGGAAAAAATTAAAACTTAAATCAGCTTTTTCTGGTAGTATTTATTTATTTGAAAATTAAAATCACTATTAAATAATTCAAAAGCGATAACTAATATGCGTGACTAATAATTAATAATTAATAAATGATATTTATTTATTTGAAAATAAGAGAAATACCATAAATTAATAATCTTTTATAATCAAGCGGTAGTGTTTATCTCTTAGAATTTAATATTTAATAATTATAACTGATAATTATGTTTAACATGTCATTATTTCTAGAAGTTCTAAATATTGTAATTTAATAAGATACTCAAATTTGCTCGAAATGTTAAAAAAATTGAAATTCAATGGTATAAGTATTACATATTACTTTCATATATTATCATTTCTGGAATGTAATTAATTCCTTCCCCTTAGAAAAGTAACGTTGAAAATTTTCGGTTCCATCATTTTCATTCGTTCCTCAAATATTTGGCTACAATCCATAAAATTTTGGCTCCAAACATGTCAAGATCTGAAAAATCTACGCTTATTCCCAGATCTGAAAAATCTATGCTCTCAAACCCTAATCCCTCGTTCCAAACATGTCAGTCGCCACCCCTACTTCCACCGTCAAAGAGCAAGCGACCTCTGATCCCGTCCCTGCTTCCACCGTCGAAGAACAAGCGACCTCCGATCTCGCTCCTACTTCCATTGTCGAAGAACAAGCGACCTCCGATCCTGTCCCTGCTTCCACCGTCGAAGAACTCTTCAGGTATTATCATTAATATTGAGCATGTTTTCCTTTCTCTGTTTTTTGGATTCGAGTGTTATTGAGATTTGAACTAGATCTGAAATTTTTTGGCTTGACTCGCATGCCTATATCTTAAGTAGATTTAACGAGGGCCTTGAATTGTTAAAAGTGAATTATTTGAAATTATCAAAATAGGAATTCTTTAAATTTTGGTTTTTGGGTAAATCTTTGAAGTGTGGTTGTTTAGTACTGTAAGGTGAAGGTGGTCTGAAACATTGAACTAATGGTCAAGATTGGTCATTTGGGTTACTCAATACAGAACTAATTGTTCTAGTTAAAATAGTTCAGAGTCGTATTATGTGTTAGTCTGCTCTTTTGTGCTTGTTAATGGAGATGAGATAGCATGTCCCCTAGTTCCACATGATCACCATCGTCCATTTTGAATCTAGTAATTAATCAATTTAATCTAGTTTAGAATATTTTGGTTTAAACGGGCATGTGTTATGTCAGGCATGTATCATATATGATCTGAAACGAAATGATTGTTGGTAATCTGGTCTTGTGACTATGTGAGCTGCATTTATTATGGATTTTTATGTCAATTTCTCTTTAATAATTTGCAACTTGATTAAAACCTTAATATCATTTCATTTCAACTGGTGCTTAAAAATGGAAATAAACCGCTCAAATCTGTCTGAGTTTGCTGCATGTTCTTGAAAGAGGTTTTCTTTTCTCCTTCAATTGTTGTTTATTGACTTTCTCAATCAAACCGATCTAATGTCTGCTTTCCCTTTTTCTATGCAATGAAATCAAATTTTTTACCCTTTTCAATCTGGAACCGGATTTATTCTTTAATTCCGTCTCGGTCAACGCCAGATCCGGAACGGAAGTGAAGAAATTCCGTCATGCCGGACAAAATCTCGAACCAATTTTAAAGTACCTTTCTAAATCGGTAAAAATAGGGTGGAACGTCATTCATGTATTCAGCATTATTCAATGCTTATGCATTCATATCCAAACAAAATGAAACAGACGAATTTTTCAAAATTTTGAAACTGTAAAAGATGGAGTCAACTGACTAGTTGACTTACATATCGCGCTGTATGTTACCACAAATTAATTTATGAACAGCCAAAAGGAATTCATGCACTCCAAGAGTTACATATTCCAAGTATAACATGTACAAAGTCAAATATTCATTCATGTTTTTTTCTTCAGGGAAAAAAAATGAATGGGGAAAGGGAGGCGTTGAACACTTCAGACATAGCAACTTTGGGGTTGCTTATGTGTTGATGTTGTGTTAAATGTTCCAGAATTGCATCTTTTAAACAGTACAGATGAGAAAAAGGCATACACAGAGCAGCTTGATGCTTCTTCTCCTGATAAGGTTTGTTTTTCTTTCTTTGTTCTATCAATTCCATACAGCTTAAATTACAGTTTTCCACGTATCATCAATGAATGAAATTACACATGATTCAGCAATTTTAAACAGCTTAGGTTCAAATAGTACTTATGAAGATCCCATTTCGTTAATATATGTTTTGTATTCACAACTTTGTTATACTATGCACCGTGTGTCATGTGTACAAAGTTTTTGTAATGTATTTTTGTTGGGTTTGTTCTTAAATTGAAATGAATATGAACATAGTTACATGAAAATTGGTGAATATCATGCACACTATAGAATATAATGTATTAGAGCTAGTGTTTCAATCATCGTATGTAGAAATTCTGGGAAGCTAGTGGAAACTGCAACTTGGATATTGCAGCTTCAAGACTTAGACTGCGAGTTAATGCAGTCGGCCATGTAGGAAATGATAATTTTGGCCATTTCCTTATTGATGTGCTGAAAGATGAAGGAATAAATTTTATTGGAAGGAATGAGAAATATGAAGATGAAAAATAGACAACAGTTTGCTGGGTTCTAATGGATCCCTGAAATTATAATCTGTATGTATTTTACGTTGAAATTGCTTGATTTTGCATAATTACATGTACATCTATCTTTATTATATGATCTCCTTATAATTATTAATATCGTTCAATGCTAATAATAAGTTGTCCCACTAATAAAAACTTCTTAGTTCAAAAAATTGGACCAGAGTTTGTCCAACTTGTATTGGTTTGCCCATAAAATTGGACCAGAGTTTGTCCGAAAAATGTTTCTCAAAGGTTAAAAAGAAAAGAAAAGAATAATAAACAAATAAATGTCACTTGAAGCAGTCTATAGATTTGTTTGTTCTTTATATGTTAAGTAGTTCACAAAGTATGATTATCCTTAGATATAGTTCAACTTGTTGAAAATTGCAATAAATTTGAAGTTGGAAGTGTACAACTAACGTGGGAGTGACAAATCAAAATAACGTGCGAAACATTATTTCATTTTTGTGTTCTTTTTGTATTCAACGTACATATTATGCTTACAAGTTAATCGTGACTTCTAAAATTAAAATTAAAAGTGCAATCTTCCAGTAAGCATGCATAAACATTAGAGCAATGTTGTAAGGGAAACCCCGAAGTTTTGGACGAATATATCATATTATAATAGTCTTAGTCTTACACATGAGTGTGATCCAAGTTTTCGCAAATCATGTATGTTTCGACAGCCTCTTCTTATGTATGTCTCCCTCGTGTTTTGATTTCTTTATTGACCAAAAAGAAATTACATGGATGTGCATGAATTACTTGTTGCCATATTTAAACCATTAATTACATGAACACGCACCATGCTTGGTGAATCTTGTAGTACGTACACTAAGGTGGTTCTCCTCACACTGACCTGCATGTATGCTGTGACCTGGTTCGGGAAAAGAAAAAAAATATAGAAAGAAAGAAAATAGGAACCTGGTTTTACTACTTATTCACCTTGTCACCTGCTCGTGGTTTCAGTCATATATATCTATATGCAAGAAGGTGTATGTGTATTCCTTGAACACTTAGCTGTTTTAGGCTTGCAATTATTTTTAGATCTCTGCATTTCATAAGGAATAGGGACATTTTTAAGTTTGCATGAGAATTAAGGATGGATTAGGAACTGTTCTTCATGCCTTTTTGTAGCTTGGATTTCTAAATCTATTGCATGCATGTTCAAGTTAAAGCAGCTTGGTTACTTGAATATATGGATTTGCACCAATTGTCATACTTGCCTGCACATATCATATTTCAAAATATCCACCTATTGTTTTTTTTTCAACTTGAAATTGCTAGTCCATGCTAACTTTTAACGCCACTTCATGCAAATCATCCCACATATTTATATTTAAGCTGTTTGGAGACCTGGGCACATATTGTTTTAAGAAATATAGGTTCCAGGCACCTTAAACATGGAAATTGAACTGGGTAACCCCATAGATGTTGTACGTTGGATGATATATGCATATGTAACTTATTTGTTTGTTGCATGGTGTTAGGCCTATGTACATTTTTTATCATACTTTGAAGCGGGTACATCATTAACCATGCTACATAAAAATTTTAATGTCGCCATTCTATTATTGTTGCATGCAAATATTTTGATCCATTAGGGCATATATTTAGGTAACTTCATGGTTATTGTGATTGAATTATTTAACTAATTGTTTTGATTGACTATTTTATTTATGTTTTTATTGAAGTCGCTCACTTGAAATAAGTTAAATCCTGAACCGGGTGTTTTGTGTTTTTGCATGGAACGCTCGGGTCAAGCCCCAAGTGTTACAGATGCAAACACTTAGCTCTTAAAGAGGAGAGGCATGTGAAGACGGATATGCGCGCAAGCCCCAACTAAAAGCGTAAACTTTTATTCATCTTAAAATTCATGTATACATTTTTTTCCGCTGTATAAACATTTTAAAACTCTGAAATTTGTATAAAAGTTTATGTTACAATTATATTGGTTGTGATTATATGTTATATTCCATTTTAAACTCCGTAAGCTAATAACAATCCATCGTTTTGGGCGCTTCGAGTTGGTTTAACTACTGATTTGTGGCGGTTAAAATGACGGGTTGTTACATAACCAAATGCAATCAGTTGGAATTTTTACATTCCTTGCATGTTTTATTAATTTTGTAGATGCTACTATTAGCCTCAGTGAGTCGGTGTTTTACATTGCTTACATGTTTTTATTAACCAAATGCATTATTTTTTGTAGATGGTGCAGGGAACCGATCGGTATCATTATTTTCCGCTATGAGTCCAAACATTGAAGTCTTGCGGACATTCAAGTAAGTTCTCATGTGTATGTTAAATGGATTTTGTAACTCGATCTTTTGCACTTCTAGCTACTTGGCTCCACTCAATTTTGACTTCTTGATCTTGTCATCAGTAAAAAGAAATCGGTGTTAAGATACCAAAAGCAACTTACTTGGCTTAACACTTCAAATTCATACCATGCTTCTCATCTTTTTAAACTTTCAAATAAGCATATTCTATTTCAATGTTACTATAGTATGCTTATCATTATTCAGAATTGCAAAATAAGATTTCATTACCGCCCTGGTTCCTTTTTTAATTCGATATTTGCTTATGCAAACCGGGAAAAACCAATACAAACCTCTAACCATACTAGCAACATATCTAAACATATCCACATCATGTACAAAACACACATACAATGACACATCTCACAACGAACTAAATACTATGTGAAAAACAGGAGGAAAACTGGAACTTTGGACTCGGGACTCACTTGGCCAACTTGGACTGAGTTGCTACAGACATGATCCACAGTCGACTGACCATTTGAGTGAAGGATGGACGATGATGTGAGTCCGCTGCCCAGCATTGCTCCATTAACCTTTTCCGTTCTGCATCACATGATGCCGGGACAGGTGGCCTCAGTGTATTGTTTATGATATCACCTGCATTTTCCAATTTAATGTTTAAAAATCCACCATTCATATATGACAACTAATGAACCAATCTCAGCATCTGTTAGCAGAGTGTGTTTATAGCCTAAGATCAACAATAAATAAACAAACATGGTCCATATAGCATGAATTTAGGAACTAAAAAAACACACACTTCCCTTTTTATAAATGAGAGTAATACACTAAAGCTCGGAACTTTGTGTTTATAAATAGAACGGTGTAAACATGAATACCTATGATGGCACTGCTTATTTTATTCTGACAGGTACGACTGGACAAAATCAAGAGCAAGAATTCAAAGATTTAAAATAGAGTGAAGCATCTTGTTTATTAGCTATTTATGTATTTAACTAAGGTGAATTTGGAGAAGGTTAATTAAGGTATCTGGTATCTCATGTTTTTATTCCTCAGAACATTCACTTATACAAACTTTATTCCAAGTTTTTATGTACGTTGCCCTGCTCATTGCACATTTTTTAACTTGTTTGTCCTTCATCTAGTTCTTTTAATGCACATTTTGGATCAATCACCGAAGACGAAGACATTGAGCATGAGAGGTTGTGAGTGAGTGTAACTAAGTGTATGTAGTGAAATAATATTTGTACAAATGAGTATTTTCATATTTTGTATAGTAATTGTGTAATAGAAAGAAATAAAACTATGTATTGTTCAAGAGTGTAATAAAATAAGAAAATTTGAGTTCAATATTTTTATATTACTACGATCAGGTTTTTTTTTAAAACAAAATAGACTTTTTACAACGGGCTATGCCTGTTGTAATATAATGTATGACAACGGGCAGAAGCCGCTTGTAATATATTTGCTATTACAACGGGTTTGTAGCCATTGTCATAGAGTCGTTGCACGTGACAAAAGCACGTTATTACAACGGTCTTTTACAACAGTCGCTAACCGTTGTAATTTAGTTGGAACCTATTACGACGACGCATATTAGGACGGGTTTTTGCCCGTTATGAAAAGCATATAACAACGGTTTTTGCCTGTTGTAAAATGACCGTTTTGTTGTAGTGCAACCTGCGAATGTTATGAGGAGGGGGGGGGGGTCAGAACACAAGTTCTGGCGACTGGACTTAAATTACACTTCTGGATAATCCTAAATATACTGTTCAATCACATTTTTTATTTATTAGGTTATCTATGTTATTAGCGCTCCAGGCTAACACACACACGTTGCAACCATCTACTCTCTAGTAGATTAACCTAATATAATATATACATATATAGCTGCCCCCAAACTGAGGTACACCACATGGTACCCCATTCGCACGGTCTCCTCCATAACACCATAATTACATACGCAGTCCCTCATCCTATGCCATAGTAACATACATATCTCTTTACATATATAACAACGCTACATCCGCATAGAACCACTATCGCTGTACTACGTCAGCGTATCGACTGCTATCCTCGAACTTTTTCATCGAGTTAGATTCCTTCATCGAGTAATGCCCCAGAGTCTACGATACACCACCCAGAGCAGACATGCATGTATCTAGACTTTCTCACGTAAGTATCGTCAAACGTAATCGATGCCTAACCCGCACACCTATCGTGTGTGTGTCTGAGTTCTGTGGCAGGGCTACATAAGAAATACAGAACTCGGTCAGGAGCTTTCCTCGTATCTGTGCAGGCCCGCCTTTAAAAGCCTCTCACACAAATATCCCTAGCGTATGTTTTCTATGGTGTCTATGGCCCCACCTCAGCCCTTCCCTCAACTAGTAAAGACTACAAGAGCTAAGCGACAAGCCACTAAGCAAACAATCTAAACATCCATGTGGCGTCTACCCTCAACCACCGTCCCACGATAGTGAATGGTTAATGGTATCTTGGGTCTAGCTCTAGTCTTTCCGCATCCTACTGGCTGTGGTGACATGCACTCGACGTCCTACTATCCTCGTTGGTCCTGACCCTCCGCCTCCGTTGAGGCAGCCACCGAATCACCTTTTCTGTCACCGCATAAAACATTCTGACTACCAAGTTATTCTTGCAGTCAAGGCCCACCCACCTAGTAGTTACGCGTAGACCCAACCTCTGCGGGCACATCCTTAAACTTCTGCCACCACACAGAGGACTGCTAGGAGCATTTTTAACGTCTTAGGAAGCCGCATGCTTCCCCTTCCAGTCCGTCGGAGCCGCCAGAATAATCATATGGACGTGCGCTCCTCTCGTGCCTTATGACACCGTGATGATCTGAGCTATTCATCCTATAACGTACGGACTGCTCCAAGTGCCTCAGTTCAATATGTCATTAGACCCTATGTCTAATCATTAATTACGCGCTTGCGCCACCTCTTCAGTCTTCTTATTTAACTTGGTTATTCTCATTCACATTGACTTCCTTTTCAAGTTTACCAAGTTACCCTTGCTTATTAATTCCATTTATAACTTAACCCATTTAAGTTTATTAATAAGCCTACAACATGTTATTCTAATAATCTATTCATTATTCCATCTTATGGTTACCATAACATGTTCTACTTAATTTATAATTAAGTACATCTTAATTCACATATACATTGGTAAGAGAATGATTTCCTAAGTATCAACCCCGAAGATCGAAATCAACATCAGATTGACACTCAGAGAATTACTCAACTCAACCAATCTCCTGTTATGTCATTCATATAACTTAAGTTATCTTCATTTGTATATTTATTCTTGCCTTTACAAATTACTTAATTTACAATTAAGTATATCTTACCTAATTACATAAGTTATTTCATTTTCCCCTATCGTTCCTTATAACTTATCTTATTCCATAAGTTATAATTTCCACTTGTCCCTAGGACAAGCCTACCTATTATCTTTCTTATTCAAGTTCATTCGTAATAGGTTATTATCATCATTCCCCATTTTGGCATTGATTAAGATTAACTTAACCTTTCCCATTCCTTTAGCAAATTAACTTAACCCCTACTCAGTTCAACTGGTTCGTAACACCAAAACAGACTTAATTAGGTTAAGTATTCCAATTTAGCAAATTATCCATGCTACCCATGTTACCCACATAACCCCTTTTATTATATCCATGTCAACCTTACATGTGTCGTCTTGGTTAAGTGTTCATTATTATTTATTATGTCCGTAAACGCGCTAGACCTCTCACATTCGATTGTCGTTTGCGGTTGTTGGATATGTCGGGCGGTTCCGGGCAGACTTCTACCGCATCCGAATCTAACCTCGTGTCTTGACACCATTACGGGTCCAATTTCCACCTAAGACCTCATACATTAGATTACCATTTGCGGTTGCTGGATATGCCGGGCGGTTCCGGGAAGACTTCTACCGCAAACCAAATTTAACCTCGTGTCTTAGGCGTTCAATATCTTTTTCTTAATTCATACCCAATCTCAAGTCTTGGATTATAATATATTCCAATTACCCATAATTTCTAATTCAAATTATTCTTACAATTCTAATCCAAGTTATGCCTATATTTCCATGTATACAAGCTATACCAAATTATGCCTAAACCAATTTCATAATTATCATCAATCTTATGCCAATTACTTTTATTTACATATCCCCAAACCATTCTAATTTTTCATATTTATTCAATTATGTCCAAATTCCAATCATCAATTTTTCCCAAAATTACAGTCTTATATTCATTTAAATGATATCCCCATATTCCCTTTTTCATTATCGTATCCAAACTTTTCCAATTATCATAATTTCTTTCGTGCGCATATTTCAGCGAGATTGGACTAGGCTCGAAGGTAGCCTAGTCTTAAAAATGAATAGGGAAATAGAAAGAGAAGAATAGAATAAACATAAAATTAAGACTGTAGTAATTAGCAAGTTTATCAATTAATCTTTATATAAATGGGGAATGTCGAACGATGCATATACATTATTCAAAATTATAATTTAAACCCATTCACCTTAATTTGCTTTCCTAATTCTGAATTTAGAACCTCACTTGTAGCATAAATCTAGGCGTTGTTGTTGTAGATCCGATCTTTGCATAATCCTACTTTGATTTGTTGAGCTTTGATTTCACCTAATTTTTATATTTAGAATAGGTTTTGGAGGAGAAGAGAAAGGAATTGCTTGAGGAAGAAAAGAGCAGAGTTTTGACGTCTCTTCTGAAATTATGAGAGTGGAAGAAAATCTAGCCATCTATTTATAGGTCGGTTAGAAGAACTGGGCCCTTAGGATTAAATAAAAAATCATCTAAACCGTCCACCTTACCTTAGAAAAGAACATTCCAGAACCCAGCCAACACAGCCAGGGTGCGTTGCACCTATAGACCATGCGCAGGGGCATATGCTATTATTATTATATATATTTTTTCTCTTTTTGATTTGAAATTTTATTCATTGCTGTTGGAATTGTCCCACATCGGGAATTTGTCTACCTAATCTTTCTTAATATATGAGGAGTTCCCCCTTCACATTGCCAATTGGTTTTGTGATAATTCGGGGTTCTCTAACATGGTATCAGAGCAGGTTTAGTTCGTGCGTACAATGCCACACTTATCCACGTCACCCAATATAAAGGTCCACGTGTTAGGCTCATGATATGCCACACGTGCGGGGCATGTTGAGACAAGTCCCACATTGGGGAATTTGTAAAATGAATTCTGTATAACTATAATGAGTTCACCCTTCACATTGCCAATTGGTTTTGTGATAATTCGGGGTTCTCTAACAATTGCACATAAATAAAATTTCACGACAGTCTTTTCTTTCTTTGTTTGGTTGCTCCTTTGTTTGCGTGCAATGCTTGTTCTAACTTATATTTATTTATATTCAACCTTTGCGCGTAAACTAAGTAATTGTATGTGAAAAATTATTTGTCTTATTCTTCCTCTAATCAATTAGATGATCTAATTCTCTTTTTAACCACTGAATGCTCTTAAAAGAAACCGCCTTAACCCTTTTCACACTTAGTGCTCTTTTAATTAAAAAGAAACCGCCTTATTTCTTTCTAATTAATGCATTACTATACTACTTTTAATGTATAGTAACCTCTTTCCTTCACGCATTTAATTTTTTTGACATTTACTTACTTTAATTGCTCATTCTTTCCCTTTCATACAATTATGGCGTTTCTTTTGTGCCATTAGATTTATTGCTTATCTTTTAGTGTGTGTGTGTGTATATATATATATATGTATGTATGTATGTTGTCTACCTCCTTCTTTTAATTAATTCATTGCTGAAATTATTTAATTGCTTTCTTACTATTTTAATTGCACGCCATCATTTCAATCAATTAATTAATTCTTCTTTTTATTTTAATTTATGTTCATGCACATGTATGATAGCATGCATAAACAATACAAACTTCCATTTACTAATTTTATCCTTAATTATGCATATATTCATATGCACGTAATTAATTGCATGTGTTAAATTCTTAACCGTCATATGTATGTATATATATACACATACACATCTTTCTTATTTTCACACGATTAAATTTATTTATTAATTGCTCATTAACTTCTTCTTTTTACACATCATCTTTTAATTAAACTTCGTTCAACTTAAGCCACTTTTTAGCCACTCCCCTAAAACAAAAAAATATGGTGCTGGCGGAGATCGAACTATGTACCATTTGTATGCAACTCACATGCTCTAACCAATTAGGCTACTTAGTCCTTTGATAACAAGGCTTAGGACAATGGTAACCATTATTCTTTTCTCATTCCTCTTTTTCATGTTTTGTTGCAATATTTAATTTAAAGATATCTTTTTCATCTTAAATCAGATTTCTGTAACTCATAGGTCTAAATTGACTAAAAAATCGCCACGAACGCAATGACACTAATTTCGTGACCAAATTCTAGAAGCTCTTCAAACTTTCCTTTTTCTTTTCAAATGTTCGCATGCATTTCTTTGCATTTCATGTATTGCATGTAATTTGTTTTATTAATCTTTTTCTTCATTTCACTGCATGAACTTATTACATGCAATTTAATTGTCATTATTTAATTTTTCTCTTAAATAGATCTATGCATATAATATATATATATATATTTCCACATTTTTAATTTCATTAAAAATGCGGGGTGTTATAGTCATCAGTTCTGTTAATTATTATTATTATTATTTTGGGTGTAATTATTTACATGTGTGCGTGATTATGTGCTTTGCGTTTTTTTTTCAACAAAAGAACCACATATGTTTAAAATGCAGAAAAAACCCTATGGCTTACAAAAATATAATAACAGAGCTAATGCTTTAGGGTTTTGTTGTTTTTCAACTTGTCACTTTACGTTTCAAAAGCAAGTCTGAAATTATATATTATATTAAAATATATGAAAATATCCATTATATTCATTAATCATATTTAAAAAAAAGGCAAGGAGAATAAAAAAACATGCATGGTTTTGCAAGAAGCCATTGTATAATTTAGTAAACATGCATGTTAAAATATCTCAAAACATAATGGATATTATCTCTTTCGTTTTAATTGGAACTGGGCCTTCATTTGGAATTTTGTTCACTAATTCATCAATTTTGACCATCAGAGTGAAAATAAAATTTCAATTGTTAGCGTGAGTTCACATTCTTGTATTTGGAAGTGAACCGATGTTTTCTTCAATATTAGTTTGTGTTTTTTAAAGTTCACTAATCTTAAGTTTTCTATAGCAGCATGGATGATTCTTAAATTGATAAGAGGAAACCAGAATGGAAAATGAAGATACCTGAGTGGCATATCCAATCCATAGTCACATGCTTGAATTCAATAAGCTTGTAAGTAGTCAAATGCTTATGTTTTCTCTATTAGTAAATAACAATTGTTCTTTCATAAATTGAAACTAGTGTGATGAAGTTTGTTAACACTATCAATTCAAGAAAACAAATCACAAACTCTAAAGTGAAGGCTAATGCCTATTCTGTGCTTGAGGTGGCTTCTTGTCTTAATATATATTTTCAGCTAACAACTTAAGCCTAAAAGAAAATTATATGCTTCATCCTATCTTTCCCTGTATGAAAAAGGAGGTGATTTTTCATCATCTTATATATGTTTAATACTCAGCCATCTTCATCTGTATTGTAGGGAAGCTAATTATTCAAAATGGTCATTGTATGACAAAAACATAGGGGAACAAATGTGTCCAGTACTAGCGCCAGAGTAAAAATCAGAAACCGACAAGTATTGGGGTTCCTCATATAAAAACAAGGAAAATTTCCCTTGGCGATGGTAGTTTGTCTATCTAAATGGCAATGAAATTAGCATGTCGGAAATAGGGAAGCTTTTATCTCCCTATGATTTGCGCCTCCTCCACTTTGGACCTGGAATGGTTTGGACTTTTTCTTTAACTTCAATTCCCTTTGCTTACTTCATTTTGAATCTTATATATTTACACTTCATTGTGCTCCAGCCGGTTTGATTAAAGCTTGAAAGTGTCCTGGGTGAATTTGATTGCGGTTGCCAGAGCCGAAGCGGTTGAATTGTGTGGAGATCCAGTAATTCCAGTTTGATTGGTCGGATATATGCAAGCACACAAGAACTGGTTGCATTATCTGGAGCACGCATATTAGGAAGCAAAGGGTTTGGAAATCCCGTTGCATTCGATAATACCTACTTCAAAATAACATTGACAGACCATGTGACTGTGTACGTGTATATGAGTGAATAAGTGTGTAGTGAGGAGTCAATGTACATGAGTGAAATGTAGTGAGGAAGTGTATGTACAAGTGATTGTGTAAATAGAGGGGAAACACTATGTGTACTATTTGAAATTGTAATAAATATTTATTTGAATTAATATTTGTTCAAAAATAATTTTTGAATTAAATATTCAATTTTGGTAAAAAAAAATTAATATTATGTGTAATACTTAAATCCATTGCAACTTTCAGCATTTTATAACGGGCATTAATTGTTATTATAGAAAATTTTACAATGGTCAATGCCTGTTGCAAAAAATATTACAATTGGCTGCTATTCTATTGAAGGAACATACAACAACAACATAAGACCGTTGTAAAAAGTCTATTACAACCGCTTGTTACCACATTCATTGCCTATTGTAAAAGAGGACATATTACAACATGGCCTAATACAGCGGGCGGGCTGGCTGCTGTAAAACCCCTATTACAACGGGCATTGCCCATTGTAATAGATCAGTTTTGTTGTAGTGGTCATGTCTGTTTCTGTGGGGTGCCTGTATTTGTTTCGGGTAACACCCGTTATTTTTGTTTAGGTATCGGTTATTTCTGTTTGGGGTAAAACCCGTTACTGGAGTATACCTAGAACTACCATTATGTTTCTATTAAGTAATTAGGGGATACATAATCCCGTCACATATCTGTTATACTAGTATTGGTGCAGAGAAAACTATTTGAGAAGCATAATCTACTATGTTTATTCTACTACTTCTGTTCAATATTTTTATACCTGTTATATCCTACCGTTGTCTCAGCCAGTTTATATATCTGTCATGATACTTTTACTTCTTTATATACTAAAAGTCACTGGACTCGCCAGACATTATATCTGACCCATTTTGTTTCCTTTTCTTTCTCTTCCTTTTCCACCCCCAGGTTCACAGGGTGGGAACACTCAGGCTTGATTAGGACTCTCTCTTCTGTTTTTGCTTGGATTTTGATCTGCTTCGATGTATCGTTTTGACTACTTGTATACTTGTTTATGGCTACTTATGGGGACTATCACTTTACATTTTTGTACTCTGATGGTTTATAGAGCATGACAGATGTTTTATTTGATATATTTTGTTCCATTATTTCAGTCTGATGTTGTAACTGGATTTTGAGACCATGATGTTTTCTGTTGGAAAATAAAGTTTTAAATTTCAGCTACTATATTTTATATCTGTCTTATGAGGTTCTGTTCTGTTTACCTAGAACGCTTCATGGAACTTAATGGATTCTGACAAAGAATGACATTAACGGATGTGGGGTATCACATTTGGTATTAGAGCTGAAGGTTATAAGATCGAAAAAAGGGTTTTGAAAATTGTTTTCAAAAGTTTTCAAATAGAAAGTATTTTCAAAGAAAAGACTGTTTTTGGAAAACATATTCCCCAGAGCCATATAAAATATCATTCGATTCTCTGTTTGAATCCCTTTCCATTTCTTTTCATCATGTCTGGGGAATCGAATATTCCCGAGGGCTTTCAGATACCGGCTTGGTTCCGTAGATATCTTGAGGTTACGGCGCCTGCTGGAGGCCAAGCAAACGCCCTTCCCCCAGTTGTGGGCGTTGTTCCTCCTCTTCCACGAGCAGATAATTTCACTAAGATATGCAAGGATTTCTGTGCTACAGGAGGAAATCCATTTCGAGGAACTGAGAATTCTGTGGATGCACGAAATTGGCTAAAAGAGACGGAGAACTTGTTTGGGATTTTCGAGGCAGAAAGATACAATTGGTTGCATATAGCTCAAGGACGAGGCCTTGTTCTGGTAGGAAGTGACGCAAGTAGGGCGCCCAGTTGATATTTGTGATGATTTTGGATAGAGATTCGAGACGATATTTCTTTCTCAGGCAGAAGAGAGTATGCAAATGAGAGGTCTCTGGCACTTAAGCAAGGAAGCATGTCTGTCAAAGAATATGTCAATAAGTTCAATCACTTGGCAAGGTTTGGTCTGGAGCTGGTGAATACCCCGCATAAGAAACCTTTAAGGTTTGCAAGAGGATTGAATCAACCTCTTCAAGCATTGGCATTATCTCACATTCCGATGGGGCCTATTTTTGAGAGACTGGTTGATATTGCATTGATGCATGAAGATGGTAAGGATGAGAAAAAGAAGGCTATGACTGATGAGACACAAAATAAGAAAGTGTGGCCTAAGAAAGAACAGAAAAAGAAGGGTGGAAAGAACGACAAGGCTCAAGGCAAGAAGAAGTGTGATGGTTGCGGGAATGTGGGTCATTTGGTCAAAGATTTCAGAAAAAGGAAAAAAAAATTGTTTCCACTGTGGTGAAGTCGGACACTATACTAGGGAGTACTCGAGGAAGCAAGGATAGGGCCAAAGGGATGGATCTTCTGGAGGGCAGGTGCATGCTCTCGAGGCCAGTGTACCGGGAAGAGGTAGGAAAGTTTCTGTTGAAGTTTTGATTTCTCTTTCTGATCATCCTATTAGGACTCTTTTTGATGCTAGTGCTTCTCACTCTTTTATATCTGATTCTATGGTTGAGTCTCTGCACCTTTGTGACACTCAACGTCCATTAATGTCACTCTTTAACAGAATGCATTAAGTTCAATGAAGCATTATAGGTAAACAGGAACAGAACATCACAACAGATATATAAAATAGCAGCGGAAATTTAAAACTTTATTTTCCAACAGAAAACATCGTGGTCTCAAAATCCAGTTACAACATCAAACTGAAATACTGGAAAAAAATACATCAAATAAAAACATCTGTCTTGCGCTAAAAACCATCAAAGTACAGAAGTAAAAGGTCATAGTCCCCCTAAGTGGCCATAAACAAGTAGACAAATAGTCAGAGCGACATATTAAAGCAAATCCAAATCTAAGCAGAAACAGAAGAGAGTCTCTTAGTCAAGCCTGAGCGTTCCCACCCTTAGAACCTGAAGGGAGAAGGAAGAGAGAGAAGAGGAAACAAAACGGGTCAGACATAAAGTCTATTGAGTCCATTTACTTTCAGCATATAAATAAGTAAAAGTATCAAGACAGGCATACAAACTAGATGAGAGATAACAATATCATATAACAGTTATGAACAAAATGGACAGGATAAATAGGATAAGTAGAATAGACTATGCTTCTCAAATACTATTCTCTGCACCGATGCTAGTACACCACATTAAATGTTTTCCAATTGCTTAACAAGAACAGAATGATCCCAACATAAACATAATGGTAGACTTAAGTGTACTTCTAGTAACGGGTTTTACCCCAAACAGGAATAACATGTACCTAAACAGAAATGACAGGTGTTACCCTAACCAAAAATAACCGGTACCTAAACAGGACTAGATGTACCCTAATTACCACACCCAGTGATCGGCTCCCTACCACGTAAATACCATGTGTCGGCCCCATAGTAGACGTATTACTTCCTAAAGTGGAAACCACCAGAAGGACAACTGGCCTATTTAGAGGTATTATAGCGGCTTATTTTCCCAAGCAAGCAAGACCCATGCATGCACATGACTCCGTTGGAACGCGCCATCAGAACACCTCTCCCCAAATAAACCTTTTATAATTAGCTCAGTAAGCGTACCCTGAACCATACCTAGTGCAGGGTCCATTTTAATACCATAATGGGTTACTGACTAATATAGGTCCCATACCACAGATGACACAAGCCATTCCTTAGGCTTGTATCCCCAACCCACTAGGATTTCCACAGTAAAGTTTAACGGGTTCGTATAACCCCCCATATATTAAACAGATTTACTTAACCCTACAAATTCAACATGTTTATTTAACCCGCCCCATAGATTAAACAAGCAACAGATAAACAGGTTTATATGTATATAACCCCCATAGATTCAATAGGTTAAGTATTACAGGTTAATAGGTATGCATAACCCCTAACACGTTTCACAGGTTACTTACAGTTTCATTTAAACATTCTCCTTAATCTAAAATTAAGCCTACAGGTTTATATGCCCAAACCACAAGTCATAATTCACAATCTAGGATATTCTCCAAATTTTAGTCATATTTCACGGTATGTTTTTATATCCTCAAATCCCAACCATGATTCATAGTACAAATTATGCCCCTAAATTACCATTTCCAATCATTCCCAATTTAACTCAATTTCATTCGTATACATATTTCAGCGATATCGACCTAGGCTCGAAGGTAGCCTGGCTATAAAAATAGAAAGGGAATGATAGAGGAAGAAGAATGGAAATAGGCATATGATAACAGAAATAGGCATATCAAAAATAGGCTAATAACTAATAACAAATTTCATAGATTTTTTTTACTCGGATTGAATTTACATGTGTCTCACAATCCAAAATTTGGGGGAAAGAATGACATTTTGGAGTCAAGAAAATGCCAAAGAAGTTCAAAAGATGAGAGAATTAAGGATAGCTACCAGAAAAACTTATAAGAACTTAATAGCATATCAGGTATACATAAAATAGCAGGATTGATTAAGTATGAATTAGATTCTTAACAGGTAAAGGTTTAGATCCAGATTTATAAACATGCTAGGACTACTTGTTAAATGTTTATATCCAAAATTGACATAAACTCATAGAGAATGGATCTAAAGAACATAGAATAATTAGGATAAAGTGGTAGAAGAAATTCTTTTATGCGTATAAGCTGTTGTTGAAGAAAATAGGTTAATTCAATCCAAGATGGGGTAGCATCTCATTGTCTCCATTGTTTTTTATGTGTAAAAACAATAGAAAGGAGGTCCTATATATAGCCTAAAGCTAACAAATCTGGTCAACAATTCAGTCCTGATTCAAAGAAATACATTGCGCCAGATTCATATTGGGTCGACCCACCCTCGCTTGGGTCGACCCATAGGTCGACCCACGTGGCCTTTGGTTGACCCATAGGTCGACCCAGTCCAGGTGTGGGTCGGACCCAATGGGTCACTTTCCCGCCTGGTTCTCCCGCCCAATTTATTTGATTTCGTTTGAATTTTTTGAGTTGATTTATATATATATATATATATATATATATATATATAAAGTTCTCTTATACATATACAAACTTCTAAGCTTAATAACTTTCTTATATGATGTATGTTTTATACAAACTCGGAGTCTATCTTAAGCTAGAATTCCGAGACGAACACAATGGTACAATCCGTTTTACTTAATTCCAAATATTTAGTTAAGTATTCTTTAGTTTATCGTTATAATGTCCATTAAAATTACGGGGTGTTACAACCTTAGTACTTTTAATGTTTCTGATCCCATTATTGTCTCAAACCCCATTGGGGGCACAGCTCATGTGCTTATGATAAGTCGGGGTTTTGAGGATATCTGTATTGGGCATCGAGTTTTAGTATATGCTTGATTTTATGGGCTATGGTCTGGTTATATGGATGGAATGGCTAGCCAGGTATGGCGCCATTCTGTACAGTGAGAGGAGGGTCGTTAGATTTTTGACTTGCCAAGGGAGGACTTTTGAGATTTCCTGTAACCCAAAGGGGTCCGTTATGCTTAGTTTCCTAGAATCACTTGATGTTTCTATCGATAATTTTCGATCTGTACCTATTGTCTATGAGTATCCGAATGTTTTTGAGAAGGTTAGGGGCATACCTCTGAGGCGCGAGATAGATTTCTGGATATACTTGGTGGATAATGCAAAGCCAGTCGCATTGCTTGTGCACCACATGGCTCCTAGGGAAAGGAGGGAGATTAGCAAGCAAGTAAGGGAGCTACTTGAGAAGTGGTTTATTATGCGAAGCATATCAGAATAGGGTGCTCCAGTCATCTTTGCAACTAAGGAGGATGGCTCGCTTCGCTTGTGTGTGGATTACAGGTAATTGAATAAGCTCACTAAGAAGAATAGGTACCCACTTCCGAGGATTGATGATCTGTTTGACCAGCTTGTTGGTGCATCTGTTTTCTCTCAGTTAGATCTGGCCATAGGGTTTCATCAGTTGAGGGTGGTCGAGGAAAGTACAGACAAGACCGTTTTCAGAACTCCAGATGGTTTCTTTGAGTGGCCATTCATGCCTTTTGGGTTGACGAATGCACCCACATATTTTGTGGATCTGACGAGTAGGGTGTTCTGGAGTTTCTAAATAAGTTCGCTGTGGTCTTTGTGGATGACATGCTAATCTTCTCAAAGAGAGAGGAAGAGCATGCCCTACATTTAGGGGAGGTGTTAAGCACTCTCCGAGCGCACCAGCTTAAGACGAAGATCTCCAAATGTCACTTTTGGAGAGTGGAAGTAAGATTTCAAGGGTATGCGGTTTCCAAGAATGGGATAGCGGTGGATCTTGCGAAAGTAGTTGCAGTTCAAGATTGGAAGATTCCAAAGAATGCAACGGAGGTGAGGAGTTATCCCAGTTTAGCGGGCTATTATAGGAATTTTATCAAGGACTTCGCAAAGATATCAGCCCCACTCACTGAACTGACGAAGAAGAATCTGATCTTTTCTTGGAGCATTGACTGTGAGGATTCTTTTCAGCAGCTAAAGAGGGCACTGACAACAGCCTCAGTCTTGGCTTTGCCTGATGGCAAAAAAAGTGTTCACAATGTACATTTATACATGTGGTATAGGACTTGGTGCCTTCTTGATGCAAGAGAGAAGGGTAGTATGTTATGGTGGTAGATAGTTGGGAGTTTATGAGAAGAACTATCCTACCCATTACTTGGAGGTTGCTGCTATAGTTTTTGCGCTTAAGACGTGGTGACATTTTCTACATGGAGAGAAGTTTGAGTTGTATACGGATCATAAATCTCTCAAGTATCTATTCTCGCAAAGAAATCATAACTTGAGACAACAGAAATGGATGGAGTTCCTAGCATCCTATTATTTTGAGATTACAAGGGTAATGCGATGGCGAACGCATTGAGTAGGCAAACGATTACTTTGAGTCCTTTATTCGTAGAGAGGTGGAGTTTGGAGCACATATCAACCTTCGATTTTAGGCCATCTACGAATCTTACACCTGGTTTGTTGGCATCCTTAGAGTTGCGACCTACTTTTATGGATCAGATAGGATCTTTGCAGTGAGAGGAGCCATAGATAGCAGACATCTTGGACAGGCTCAGTAGCGGGGAGCCTTCTAGTCACCTCAGTAGATATTCCATAGATGATAGCGGGTAGTTACGATGGGATTGAAGGCTTTGTGTTCCTCGAGTTGGGAGTCTATTGAAGACAGCCCTTGAGGAAGCCCATCATTCTAGGATGACTATCCATCCGGGCGGTGATAAAATGTATAGAGATATGAAGAGGTTTTTTTGGGCTGGAATGAAGAAGGATGTAGCTGAGTTTGTTTCTCGATGTTTAGTTTGCCAGCAAGTTAAAGCTGAACAGAAAAAGCCTGACATTTTGCTTCATCCTTTGGAGGTCCCATAGTGGAAGTGGGAGAGCGTCTCTATGGATTTCATTGATGGTTTGCCTAGATCAAGGAAAGGCAACACCATTATCTGGGTTATAGTAGACAAGCTTACTAAGAGCGCTCATTTCATTCCTGTTAAGAGTAAGAGAACGACATTGTTGGCATTAGTTTATCTTCGTTAGATAGTCCGCTTACATGGAGTACCTTCTAGCATAGTGAGCGATCATAACCCCATCTTCACTAGTGAGTTATGGAAGAGCTTGCAAGAGGCATTAGGTACACAGTTGTGTTTGAGCACTACATTTCACCCTCAGACCGATAGGTAGACTGAGAGGGTGAATAGAGTTCTTGAGGATCTTTTGAGGTTGTGTATCCCAGACTTCGGAGGGACTTGGGAGGAGCATCCCCCTTTGGTTGAGTTCGCCTACAACAATATTTATCAGGCTAGTATAGGAATGGCACCCTTCGAGGCATTGTATGGATGACCTTGTAGATCACCGACTTATTGGTAGGAGTCTACGGACAGGCTATTACTTGGACTTGAGATGATTAGAGAAACTTCAGAAAAGATCGATCTTATCCAAAAATGCATGAAGACAACTCAGGATAGGTAGAAGTCGTACGCAGATACGAGAAGGACTGATATTGAGTTTGAGGTGGGAGACATGGTTTTCATCAAAGTATCACCTCTGAGGAATGTGGTTCACTTTGGTTCTATAGGGAAATTGGCGCCAAGGTTTGTAGGGTCATTTCCTGTAGTGGAAAGGATATGACAAATGGCCCATAGGGTGAAGCTACCAGAGAGATAAGCGGGTATTCATGATGTTTTCCACGTTTCTCTTTTGCGGAAGTGTCTGAACGATACATCAGAGATGGTTGAACCGAGCATGCTTCAGGAAGTAGAGTTAGAACGGGAGGCAACAGTTAGATGAGTTCCTACCCGTATACTTGTATCAGAGGTTAAGAAACTTCGCAACTGAGAGGTCAAGTTGATGAAAGTTTAATGGGGAGAAGACCGCGAAGATGCAACGTGGGGGACTGAAGAAAAGATTCGTGCTTCATACCCATTTCTTTTCAAGGGCATGTTCTTAACTTCTTTTTCCAAGCTTTTATTCATACTTGCTTCTGTAATTTGAGTATATCCTATCGATCGAATCTTTGACCTTTATGTCGGAAAACCAATGGGTGTAAACATGTGTTTGAGACATTTTATGTTTGATGAATGCAAGTGTTCGCCAGTGGTTGCCCGTGGATGCATATACCCACACTAGGCACTATACCGGCTCAAAGCACTCTGATACTGCATATGGATGTGTGTGCATTTTAAATTTTATGGATTGAAAGACTGTATCATCGTATAGATGTTGCATTTGGATGGATGATTGTGCACACGTATAGCATTTACATGATATATTAGTATTATTTGCATACATTTTGGATTCATGGCACTAACATACATTGCATTAAGGAGGTCGACCAAATCAGTAGACCTCCTGATTTTTCGCATTAGCATAAGACATATACACACACCTTTGCATATGTACATATAAAGCATTAGAAATCTCTTAAAGACAATGGATGCATGTGATTGATAGTTGAGTAGATGAATGATGGATGTTAGGATAAACATTCTTCTTAACTTAGAGATTTTGAGGACAAAATCCTTTAAGTAGAGGAGAATGTAACACCCCGTAATTTTAAAGGACATTATAACAATAAACTAAGGAATACTTAATTAAATATTGCGAATTGAGTAAAACGAACTGTACCATTGTGTTTATCTCGGAATTCTGCTTAGGATAGACTTTGAGTTTGCACAAAACGGACATCGTATGAGGTAGATATGAAGTTTAGAAGTTTGTATACATATAAGAGCTTTATGTATAAATAAAACAACCATAATTTTCGAATTTAACCATATAAAGTGAGCGGGAAAACTAGGCAGGAACCAGGACTGTTGGGTCTGACCCACATCTGGGCTGGGTCGACCCAGGTGGAGGTGGGTCGTCCCAATAGGGAACTGGCTATATTATTTTTCCTGAATCTGAACGCGATTTTGAACGGGTTCATTGGTAGTAGGCTATATATAGGACATCATTTCTATTGTTTTCTACACCTAAAAATAATGGATACAATGAGATGTTGCCTCTACTTGGATTGAGTTGGACTCTCTTCTTCAATTACAGCCTATATTCATACAAAATATTTTCTGCAACTTCTGCATATTATTCTCTGTTCTTTAGATCCAATCTATGTGAGTTCATGTTACTTTTAGATATAAAAATTTAACAGTAACCCTGACATGTTTATAAATCTGGATCTAAATTTATATCTATTAAGAATATGATTCATACCTAAACAATTCTGCTATTACATGTATTCTTCTGTACACCGGACTTGTTGTTCAATTCTTATATGCCTATTTCTTCAATCATATGCCCATCTCATTTATTATATGCTTATTTTGTTTTATGCCTATTCTGTTCCTCTCTCTCATTCCCTTTTTATTTTTATAGCCTAGGCTACCTTCGAGCCTAGGCCAATATTGCTAAAATATGCGCACGAACGAAATTGGGATAAATTAGAGGAATAATTGGGAATGATAATTTGGGGGAATAACATATATTGTGAAATAGGACTAAAATTTGGGGGCATATATTATATTCTGAATTATGACGGGAATTTGGGGCATATGAATCTGTAGGCTTAATTTAAGATTAAGCGAAACATATTAATGGAACTGTAATGAACCTGTGAAACCTGTTTAATCTATTAGGCTTATGTGAACCTGATCAATCTGTTGGGTTTAAGTAAATATGTTTAATCTGTTAGGTTACGTAAACCTGTTTAATCTGTTGGGCTAAAATAAATCCGTTAAGCTGTGAAACTTAACATGTTAATTTGTGGGGGTCAGGCGAACCTGTTAACCTGTAGGCTTACCCGTTTAAAATCCTAGTTGTTTTGGGAGACATAAGTTTAGGGGTTTGACTTGTGTCATCTACTGTGTGGGATCCATATATCAGTCAGTAACCCATTTAGGTGTTAAACAGGGAACCCCCACTAGGTAGGGGTCAGGGCACGCACACTAAACTTATTGTAAGAGGTTCGTCTGAAAGGGGAGTGTGTACTGGCGCGTTCCAATGGATTCATGTGCATGCATGGGTTCAGTTTGCCTGGGAAAATAAGCCGTTGTAGCACTAGTAAATAGGTCTGTGTCCTTCTGTAGGTTGCCACTTTAGGAAGTAATACACCCTACTGTGGGGCCGACACATGGTATTTATGAGTTACGGAGCCGAACGATTGGGGGTAGTGATTAGAGTACATCTTGTCCTGTCTGTTTCTGTGGGGTACCTGTATTTATGTTTCGGGTAACACCCGCTGTTTCTTTTTAGGTACCGGTTATTTTTGTTTGGTTTAAAACCTGTTACTAGAGTACACCTAGAACTACCATTATGTTTATGTTGGGATCATTCTGTTTCTGTCAAGTAATTAGGGGATACCTAATCCCGTCGCATATCTATTATACTAGTATTGGTGCAGAGAAAAGTATTTGAGAAGCACAATCTACTCTGTTTATTCTGCTACATTTGTTCAGTCTGATCCTACTGTTGTCTCGTCCAGTTTATATGCATGTCATGACACTTTTACTTCTTTATATGCTAAAAGTCACTGGACTCGCCAGACTTTATGTCTGACCCATTTTGTTTCCTTTTCTCGCTCTTCCTTTGCCACCCAGGTTTTCAGGGTGGGAAAGCTCAGGATTGATTAGGACTCTCTCTTCTGTTTCTGCTTGGATTTGGATCTGCTTCGATGTATCGCTTTGACTACCTGTCTACTTGTTTATGGCTGCTCGTAGAGACTGTGACTTTTCATTTATGTAGTCTGATGGTTTTTAGTGCCAGACAGATGATTTATTAGATGTACTTTGTTCCAGTATTTAAGTCTGATATTGTAACTGGATTTTAAGACCACGATGTTTTCTATTGGAAAATAAAGTTTTAAATTTTCGCTGCTATTTTATATATCTGTCTTGTGAGGTTATATTCTTTTTACCTATAGCACTTCACGGAACTTAATCATTCTGATAAAGAGTTACATTAACGAACATGGGGGTGTCACACAACCCAACTTGTACCAGGAGCTTGATATGCCCTATTGGAGTTGATCCCTTACTATTGAAGCCGAAGATTGGCTCGTTGCTTGGTTCTAACTTCTCCTCGTAGATTCCCATATGTTCGAATGCATGTTTAAAGATGACACTGACATGCACTTCCAGTATCGACAAGGATCTTGGCTACTACAGAGAGCTCAATCAGAGCTGTTATCATAAAAGGGTCATTGTGTGGATGATGGACCCCTTTCTTTATCTCGTCCGGAGAAATCACCAGGTCGTGAATCTTGAGAGTTTAACGAGAATTTTTCAATGATGGTTCCTCTCGAATAAAGAATATTCCATCATGAGCCTCCTTTAGGTATATATTCCTAGCTATCGGGCAATTTTTAGTAGGGCGTGGCCTACCATGGATCACATTGATTCGGTTTATTCGTGGGCCCAGGTCTAGATGACCTTCCTCCACAGTGATTTCTACTACATTGGCTAAAACCTTTTGTTGTCTACTCGTATGCTGGGCAGATGATTGCTTGTTTAGAACAAACTCTTTCAGATGTCCCTCGCGGATAAGCTTCTGAATAATCCCATCCAAAACCTTACACTCGTCAGTTTTATGTCCGTTTGTTTTGTGATACTCACAATACTTTCCGCCAGCATGGGGTTTAGGGCAATTATTGGCTTTGAACGAGACAAGTCAGTTATTGACCCTTTCTCTTGCCACAACATGCACAAAGGAAATCGGTTTGCTTAACGTGACTAAGTTGGAATTAGAATGCTCCTACCTTGGCCTTTTCTGATTTCCATCCAGACTAAACCTTCCACCTTGAGGCTTTCTACCAAAGCCCGACTTTCCTCCTTCCCCTCAAGGCCCGAACTTTTTCTTTGTAAAGTACAATTCATCCATACGGATGAACTTGTCAGCTTGAAAGTGGAAGTCTTGTAAGTCTTTACAGCCATGGATGTATAGTTCCTTCCAGAAGGGATATTCTCAATTAATCCTGAATGTATAACAATTAAATTGTCACGATAATTCATATATTTTGCCTTTAACGCTTCTATGTTGAATCTTTTCAAGTAATCCCCTAGGGACTCTTATTGCCTCTACTTGATATTAGCAATAACCTTGTAGTCAACTGTCGGATCATTACAAATGCAAAATTGTGCGGAAAATTCATAAGCAAACTTTTTCCATGTGTATATGGTATTCTCCCTGTACTGATGATACCATTTAGCTACTGCTCCCTGAAGGGTTACTGGAAAAAGTCTACATCTAAAGGCCCATGAAGCATTATAGAGATCCATTTGGCTGTCGAAATCCATTAGAAGATCATTAGGGTCAGTTGTTCTGAGATATTTTATGGTTGGAACCTTCACCCTAGATGATATTATAGTGCTCATGATCTGAAAGGAGCTACTCTTTCATTGTCATTAACCCTATCATCTTGGGTTTTTTTTCCTTTGCTTCCTACCAGGTCCTTGACGGTTTTCTAGCAATGTCTTTGAGATAAGATTCTATGTTGTCATAATTCATCCTCTCAGGATCATAATCTTTAGATGTAGATCTCCCAGATTTCTCCTGCTCACATTGATTTTCTTGATGATCTGTCCCTATTAAAAGGGATTTTTTTTTCTTTTTAGAGAAACTGCATTGAGCTTTTCTTTTGCTCCAGAGTGTTGGATGAGATTTGTTTCTCTAGAACCATAATTTTAGTGGCATTTTCCTCCATGGCATGTGGGTTTAGTGGTTGCATAGGGTTGGAGGTTGTTCCCTCTTCATTATTGTTTAGATTGAACGTTAGATCCACGTTCCCTTCAAGGGTTGCATTAAGGGTTGGTTCTTTATTCCGTTCCTCCAATCTTTTTTATTTCATCTTCTCCTGCCATGAAGCAATAAGTTCACCAAATAAATTTTTAATAGGATAAATACAAGGTCGGAGGTTCAGGCCCTCCATCTAAGCCAAAATGTTAACGATATTTGCAGTTTTAATAGAAAATCACTCTAAAGCTCATTGAGATGCGATCTTGAATTGATACGCTTAACGAGCTCCACCGTTTCCTAGGCATTAAAGATCTTAAGTACGAAAATTAGTTACTCTTCCCTCAAAGGGAGAGCAACATGCTTACGAGACTACAGAGTCTGTAATAATCCTTGGAAAAGGGTTTCACAAGTTAAGTGAAGAGGACATTATATGCAACAACCATCTTTAGATTCAGAATAAAATAATATACAATGTGCTAAGAGGAAACAGGCTAATGCTTCATAATGCTCGGGTTATTTTACATACCATAGAACATATTCCACTTATATGAAATTTTCGCATCAAACCAGCCCAGAAGGGCCTTGGTTGTGTCCGTTATCAAGTCATAAGTTCGTAACGTGCTCCCTTCCGAGGTTGGGTTGCATTAGGCTCACTATGAAAGAGCTAAGTCACATAATGACTGTTCGATAAGGGAAAAGCCTTAGTTTTATTCGGGACTTTTCCCCTTATGAAGGGGTTTTGGTTAACCCTTTCAAGAAAGGTTAGTCTTAACTCCCTGACTAATCATCACAAACTCAATATGATTATAAAATTGAGAAATGTCTAAGTCCTGGACTTATTCTTTTTATTTATTGTGGATATATTACAAGATTTGAAGAAATCCCCAATTCAATTTAGAGATTAGGGTTTTCTCTTGAGAGAAAGAGAACAAGATTGAGAAATAAAAATTCATTCCCCAAAATAAGACCCCTAGGGCCTTATTTATAGACAAATCGGTGGCCTCTTTTGTCATTAGGTCAGCAGAAGCCCCTGCCATCCGCTTTTCCCTTCAGTTCTGGATTTTTTGGCTCTCGGCCGCTTTTTCGGCTTTTCTTATTACCTTTAGGGTGCCATTCTTGGCTCTCGGAAAGATGGTCTCGGTCTTTGGAGCTTCTCTATGATGTTATTTTTACTTCCCTTGTATTAATAGCGAGCCTGTCGGTATCGATAACTTTAGGAAAGGCTTTCAGTTAAGAGCTTCCGGTTATGAGCTTTTGATTTTGTTATTTGTTCTTCATGAAACTTGTCTTCATGCTTTAAGTGTATGGTTACAGATCCGCCATCCATGTCGTTATCAACACTAAGTAGATTGGTGTCGATATCTTGTCTCCCTTAGAGGCTCTGACTTGCCTTTCGGTAGATCCCTAAAGTGTGCTTCGGCTTTCTGGAAGGGTGCTTCCAGTGTTTTAATGGTTGTTTGCTAAAGTATCCACTCAGTGATCATCCGACTGGGGTCTTGATAACTGGCTTTAGGACAATTTCTTTATGTTTCAAACTTTGTGCTTTTGATGTTCTCGTTTCTTAAAGTATCGGCGTTAAGCAAGTTAATGTCGATGCCCTTTCATCCTTCTAGGTATCGGGTTGCATTATTCTTGGTCTTTCTCTTCATTAGCTCCTGGTTTTGGATGACTTTTTATCGGTTACCCTTCCTATCGGAACTACCCTGTTGATAGTGTTTCTTCATATCAGATTTGAGGTTCCTTCTTTGTTGATGGTGTCAGTTTCTTGCCCTTCTGGATACTTCCTCTAGGCTCTCGGTTTTACCCTATGCTCGGCTTTTGCTTACAGATTACTCTTCTTTGTCTGTGATGGTCCAATACCCCTTCACTGTCAGCCTATTTTGGTGCTAATTTTGGTAGTAACAATAGTAGACTAAGACTTCAAATGTCATAGATTTTAATGATAAGAACAGTAAAATTAATACTCTGTTAGAAAAGTTACTGCTCTTGCTCTTAAAAAAGGATAAAAATTAAATAAAAAAAATGTTTTTATTTTATTTTTAAAATTGTTTTCACAATACAACATGTGCTAAGGCTATAAGCACTGTTGTAAATAATCTTTCTAGGTTCCAGTCTAGGCCCACCTACGTGCTAGGCTAATCATAACTCTAAATTTTTGGCTAACCCATTTTGATGTGACTTGCTATATTATATAAGCATATAAATAGGTTTACAGGCACTATTTATGCATCAATTTCGGCTATGTTGTTTATAAGCATCAAAATGTTAATTTCTAGTGACTTTGTCCCCGTGATTGATTCCAAATTTATGATAGCTCACTATGAACTAGTTATTGCATACTGAAATACTAGAATTTTATCTGAAATCCATGAATCTATTTAAAGCACATAGTTTTGATTGACAATCGATTAATCTAAGTCTAAAAGAATAATTCTTATTCCATGCTTACCGCTTGACATATGCCTAATGTTTTTTACAACCTTGACTTAATAGGCACAAGTTGTAAAAAATCAATGGTGCTTTTATTTGTGATAAGAAAGGAGCATACGAAATGACACATGAAATTGGCATAGGAGGAGAACAGTTCACTAAAGAGGAATGCATTATAGTGTATAAAAGGGGCATTTTATTCGTTTTGTTATAAATACTTACTTTTATTACCTTTTACTTTTTTTTAATTGATATAGTTATATGAATTTATATTATTTATGAAATGTTAAGAAAATGCAATAAAAACGATAATTTTTATCATATACCGGTGATTCAAATACAAATAAAAATCTACACAACCATTAAATCTCTCTTTTAGATGCAGAACAAGTCATCTTTGCTCATTCGCTTAGTTCATCAGCACACAAATAGATTTATAGTGTGACTCATTGTTGACCAGAAATTCACAAATCCCCATTTGAAAATTTGGTCTTTATGTCGCATATTAATAATTCAACTATTAATCCCTTTCATTCCTACTCATGAGACGAAGCTTAACTCAGTTGACATATAGAGAGGGAGTAGAAGTTGAACATTGCAGATATACCGAAGCTTGAGAATACAAGTGTTGACCTCTATATCGAGAAAATCGGCGTACAACCGAGTGTTGAATGTGGAATTGATAGGCTGAGCCTCTAGAATCTTGAACTTACAAGATGGAGTTTGAATGCAGCGTTCAAATAACATATTTAGCAACTTGAATTTTAGAAGAAAGACCCCTTTGTATTTTATGTACCTATTAGCGGCCAAGTTCCACAACTCGTTGGTTCCTCTGACAATGTCTTTATTCACATTTCAATACCCGCCTTCAGTCTACAGCGACTTGTCCATGGATTCCATTAATGCATCAGATTGTCAAACTTACTCATCTCGTGAATACCGTTATATCAGAGTACCATGAGCTAATCTGTTCTTTTCGAGTTTTGATGTATTCATAGCAAACATTGATAAATGCCAATGTCCGTTTATTGATCCAGTGGACGAGTTGTACATAGAATCTGAAGATTCAAACATTGACATTTTATTGAAAAAAAACCAAGAAAAATAGATGAGGTATGTTAAATATGAAAAATAAAAAAATAAAAAAAGTCTTTGGAAGCTTGACGTAGAATTAATAAAATATATTGAATTTTGAACTGAGATATAAGGTATGAAAATATGATGAGGGGGATGAAGAGATAGAAGGAATTTACAGCGGAAACTAAACGAATCGATGGAAAGGATGGTGGTGTCAGAACATTAATTATTTATTTTTTGAAGTTGGATGTAACACCCGCACCCCTTAGCATTCCCAAAATAGGAATACCAAGATCTGAAGGGCGTTGTTAGTATAACTGAAAATAATCCAAAGAGACAAAGCGTACATGACATGTAAAAAATATAAAACATTAAACAACGGAAAAGTATTTGAGATTTAAGGAATAAATTATTTTATTTCATAAAATATTGTCAACCATCAACATATGTCTTAAATCACCAAATACAAAGTATATATCCCTCGGCCTCACCAACATCAGATTAAAAGTACAGTAATACTCCGTTCAAATGCTGTTAAAATCAAACCAACATGAAAGAGAACAAAACACAGGAAATACATCTAAAGAAGAAGGTATCCAAGAATGCTCCAAGAAGAATGCTGAGATGATCCAAGTTAACCATGTAGGCGAAAAAGGAGAAAATGGAGAAAAAAAGGAGTGGGTTAGACTTTTAAGCGTAGTGAATGAGTTAATTACTAGCATACTAGATAGAGAAAAAGATTTAGACTTGATAACAGTTTTGTGTATGTGCTCAGAAGTGATAAGAAATATAAATTTTATGATCTGTAATTATTTTCCATGCAGTTATTCTTTTATTTTAATTTATGTCCTTAGGATTAATTTTAGAAGTCTACCCTTTAATCGGCTCTTAACTCAAACTACGACCCAAAGATGAAAGCTAGACTAAAATTGGGGTTCTATGTGCCACTAAAAGGTCCTACTAACCAGCAAAGAAAGACACAATCTTAAGTGCATGTCATAGCAATCACTTATTGAAATCTGCACGCTCTGAAAACATCAGATGCTACTTACTATTCAACTAAATGTGACTTCTTACACTACTAGTCCACCTAAGCATGCCCTGTGATCATCAGAATACTGGTCTGAATGGGAGGTGGTCAGACGGGTCTTATAAAACAAGCCTAAATTACTCCCCAAACCTAATCTTTTTCTATGACCACTTACACCACTATTCCACCTAATCTTTCCCAGTCGCCCAGTTACCATCAGATCCTGTCTGAAAAGGGAGGTGGTCGGAGAGGTCCAAAATGTCTATATTTTCATTTTAGCCTAACCTAAAAATCTGGGCCCTGAACTATATGCCTAGTTCTTGATTGAGTTTGACATCTTTAGTACATTAATAGGTTCTATTATGTATTTTTTTATTGTTATGATTATGTGCTCTTTTTATTTATCATAATAATTCTGCCATTTCTTATAGTTTATGGAAAGTTGGTCATAAATTGCAGTCGATCTGCTAATTTTAGTCAATTCTTCCTTTTAATATAATTCTTGTAATTTTTGTCTAATTTCCCTTTTTTTGTAATTCTATCATTTTGCTGAATTTTAATACTAAATTTATCAATTACATAATTACAGTTTTATGCAATTTTTCTAATATTAAGCACGGGAAAGTGAGAGAAGAACTGTTCGTAAATTTGAAATTTATCAATTACATAATTATAGTTTTTATGCAATTTTTCTAATATTAAGCACGAGAAAGGGAGAGAAGAGCTGTCCTCATGAAATTACGATAATTTGGAAAAGAAATAAACACAGAAATATTTTATAAATACTATTGAGGAAAAAGACTAAATAAAACTAACTTACAAGATAAAATAGAGGACTGTAAGGAAAATGAAGAAAACTTAGCTATAGAAATGAAGTACTAAAACTACTGCTAAATAATAAAACTGGAACTGAAATGAAACTGTAGAAAAATGCAAGTAAAAATTACTAAAAACCGTGATTTCTAAAATAATTAAAACACTCGCCTAGGATCTAAGCTTGAAAATCTGTGGCTGCATCAGAATGTCCATATATATATATATATATATATATATATATATATGTGTGTGTGTGTGTGTGTGTGTGTGTGTGTGTGTGTGTGTGTGTGTTTATGTATATGTATGAATAATTATTATTCCTCTACTTCTCCAGAAAAAACTATTTTAAGGTTCTTCTCGATGAAGTGTACACCCTAGGGAGAAGAATTACGTGCAGTTTGAGAGCTAGGTTTTAGGGTTTATTTATTATCTTAGATTAGGAATTCAGAACTGTTAGATTTCCAGACTGAATCGTGCCAGCCACGTATGTTGACCAATCAGAGCTCAACATTTCAAATTCGAATAAATGAAAGGTAGCCACATCATTTATAACTATTAAATCAACGTCATTCTAAAACCCTTGGACATGTTATCATCTAAATTAAGATGTGTCGACACACTCTATAAGTGTGTTGACACACCTACGGAGTGTGTCGACACACTCTATAAATGTGTCGAGACACCTATGGAGTGTGTCGACACAAATAGTGTCTTTTTTCTTTACTTTTCTTTTTGGTTTTTGTTTATTCTTGTTTATTTCATAACTTGGTCATTTTAACTCCGATTTCTGCAATTTTGATGTCTGAACTGATCAGAAAATCCCAACGGACACAATGATCTAATTTCCATAGCCACATTCCAATAATTTAATAAAATTATTTATTATTTAGTTAGTTTATTAATTAATCATTGTGCCCTAAGAATTCTCTTTATTTAATATTATATAACTTTCAATAAATTGCATTAATACATGACTTAATTGTAGTACTATTATGTGTGTTACCTTTTCAAATTCAAAAGCATATGTAAACATTTGCAGACTAATTCTTTTTTGTCTTGTAATGCAATTTCTCCATTATTTTTATAACATTAGTTATCAACATATTTATTACTTTTGTAATGTTTTATTAACATTGCATTACATTTGAATTTCTTAATTAACTAATTAATTATACCTTAAATTTTGGGTTGTTACATCCCACCCTCCTTAAAGGTTTTGGTCCTCGAAATCTCCAAGGATTGAAGAATGATATAAGTATTTTCATCCAATATCTACACCGAAACAATTCAATCAAGCATCCATTGATCTAAAGTCTTAAATTTCAATCAATGAATTTACGTAATAGTCCGGTGTGCATTTTCATAACTAATACAAAGATTAAGCAGTCTACTGATTCAATTTACCACCAATTTATGCAAATATGCTTGTGTCTTGTATCCAAAATGAATGCAAGTTCCTAATGATACTGATAGTTCTACATGTGTAACACCCCACATCCGTTAGTGTCACTCACAAAGGGAATGCACTAAGTTCTGTGGAGCATTTAAGGTAAAAGATGCAGATAAATTACAAGATCGACAAAATTAAAACAGCGGAAAATAAAACTTTACTTTATTGATAAAATATTTTGTACAACAATTGCTTTCCAATACCAGAGTATCATCTGTCTTACAAAATAAAGAAGCATAAAATAACATTTATATTCCCCAATGTAGCATAAGCCAGCCATAGCAGCAGGAAAGAGAGTCTGAAGCGATATATCCAAGATTCTTTAAGCTTGGAAAGAGTAACAGTCCATACTAAGCAGAGCTATTCCCTCCCTGACTACCTGGGGGGGACGGAAGAAAAGAAGACGAAAGAAAAACAGAGTCAGACATAAAGCCTGAGTAAGTCTAGTGGCTTTTATCATGTAAAAAGGATAAAGTTCATGACAGGAGAAAACTGGAAAATGGGACGGTACCAGAATAACAGACTAGTATAAACCAAAGCAAGACAGTTTAAACCGAATATACTATCACACCCCATTCTATATCTCTGCACCACCTAACTAGTATCCCAACTAGTAATCTGTATAAAGATGATAACGTGATCCCAATCCCTGTAATTGTGGTTGCCTTCAGGTGTACATCTATTATTTATTACCTAGATCTAATCTAGGGTTTTCTTATCGAGCGCTTCCTAGATTCAACTAGGGTCTATGCGACTTATCTAATACTTCCCGGATTCAGGATTTATGCCACCTAGGTCCAACTAGGGATTATGCTACCTGTCGAACGATGCCCCTAGTCTAGGACACACTACCTAGAGTGGTATATGTTCCTAGACTTTCCCCACGTATGTGTCGCGAATCGTTTATCTCTGTCTAGATGCACATGTCCTGAAATGTGCAACCCGAGTCCCGTGGCAGGGCTATTCTAGAAACGCGGAACTCGGTCGGGAGCTTTAGGTTATCTGCCGATGCAGATGCTAAGGTCTGTTTTTCTACCTGTGGTTATGGTCCCACGTGACCCTTCCCGCAACTAATGAAAGGCAATCCAAGAAAATCAAGCACGAGAACTATACTTCTGCCACCTATGCCCCACTTTCCTATTGGCCAGCCTCACCCATAACTAGATAGCAAGTGTATGGTCTGTTGGGAGTTCTTTGCCTTTCCGCATGCGTACTACGATTGACTGAAGATGGTAGGTAGTTGACGACGTGCTATCACAGGGCTAAACTAAGTATCGCCGACCCACGTTGATCCACCCTAGTCTTTAGGTTGCTCATACTGCAACCAAGGCATACCCTTGGTTCTTCTACCGTAGACCTTAACCTCTGTGAGCCCAGGCGGATCATCTGCAACCTCATAGAGGGATACCAAGAGTACCCTCACGTCCCCCGAAGCTACGTGCTTCTAAACCCAGTCCGCTGGAGCCTTTTTCAAAATCAGATAAACGTTTGCTCCTCCTCATGTACTTGTTAAGTGATGATCTACCATATCGGGTTATTCATCTATTATGGATCGGCTCAGTTTTCTTGACTAAGAGTTATAACTTAGTTGTTCTCAACTATGGTTTACCACTTAGTTTCTTTTCCCATAAATCTTGTTAACTAAGGTTTATCACTTAGTTTCTTTAACTGGGATTTCAACTTAGCTCCCGTTCTCGATTGTTTCTTAACTAAGGTTTACTACTTAGCCCTCTTTCTCGTCAAGTTGGATTGGTTAAGTGTCATTAGTCAATTCAGGTTAGCTTAACCCATTGCTTTGTCATATTAAACTGGCTAAGTGTTATCAGTAGTTCATGTTGACTTAACCCTATCACAAACCAAGTTATATTGGTTAAGTATTTCTTATTGCTTAACCCTACCCATGCATCTTATATTGGTTAAATGTCCCTTTTGACCTAACCTTGTCCATCTGTTTTAACTAACATGTTATAAAGGTTAAGTGTTCCCTTAGTTAACTTAACCCTAACATCTGTTTAATTAACATGTTCTAATGGTTAGGTATTGTCCCTTCATGTTTCAACTTAACCCTGTTCAATTTATCACACTATGATGGTTAAGTGTTCTAAGTTTACTTAACCCTACCCTCTAGTCCAGCTAACATATTAAATTGGCTAAGTGTATTTACTTAACCTTACCCACTTATCTAGCTAACGTGTTATAATGGTTAAGTATTCTAAATTTACTTAACCTCACCCACTTATCTAATTATCAGGCTATAACGGTTAAGTGTCCTGAATTTGCTTAACCTCACCCTCTAGTCTAGTTAATATGTCAAATTGGCTAAGTGTTTTCTTAGTGACTTAACCCCTACAAGTCTTGTCTTGTTAACATGTTAAGTTGGTTAAGTGTTTTAGTTAACTTAACCCTACCAATCCTAACTTAGCTTTAATTGTCTTATTAAAGCACCAACCACTCACATTAGACAGGTATTGTTGTGGCTGCCTGTATGCCAGTCGGGTCCGGGCAGTCTTACGCCATAACTCAGTCTAACCTCGGGTCTTTATTGAGCTCAATGCCTTAACCTCTCACATTGGATAGGTATTGTTGTGATTACTGGACAGCCGGGCGGGTCCGGGCAGGTTTACATCACAACTCAATCCACCCTCGGGTTAAGCATATTTGTATTGTCTAAATTTACATTTTTACTTATGTAAATATTTCATGTCACATGTTTTATTCCAAACTAATGGTACATAATTTATACCATTTATGGCCTTAACCCATTTCATGGTTTTCAGGCCCGCCTACATATTAACATATTTTAATTTAATAGTTAATCCCAACGTTACCCTCGCTCGATTATTTATATTAATCGTATGAATATATTGGGCCCGCTAATAGGCCCAATCCATACACAAAGTAATGAAGGGAGCATAGGTTCAATGAACCTATACTATGAAATTTGGCCTAAACATAGTTATTGATTAGCGTGTAACATAAAGGTGTAACTAGATAAATAAGGTGATCTTGCATAACATGAACCATAACATTGCATAACATGTCACAAACTTGCACATGAATATTGGATCTAGTGAATCATAAATTTTGGACTATTATAAATATATAACATGGTATAGCATAATAGGTGTCGCATGAATCCAATACAACGCAGTATGACATATAAATGTATTGATCTAAGCATAACCTCAAACGTAAAACTAGCATGTGACAACATTTTAATATGTCCATAAAGCATGTATAGTTTTTCGACATTAACATATATATGAATATGGGTCAAACATGAAACTTATAAAATCATGTGAACATGGATCCAAATCTAAGCCTTTAACTTGCATAAGAATCATGTGAACGAGTATATTTGCATATGAATGTGAGACATATAAGCTGATCTAAATTTTTATTCGAGCACAATACAATCTCCATGAATCATGTAATGTAAATCTAACTTGCAACCTATAACTTGCATAAGCATATATTTAGATTTAACTGTATACATACAATTCGCATAAGGTGTTGATTGTTTGGTTCACAATACATAAAAGATTCAATCACCACAATCATTCAAATTATCACAAATAACAAATATAAAACAACCTCGTTAATAATGATATAATTCCATATTACAATTTACAACAAATCATGTCTTAATCGCATTCCCATCTAAAGAGCCACTATACTTACAACGCTAGACGGTCTTGTTTTTCTGAGATCTGAGGTTCTGAAATTGAGATGCGTTTCTTTGGGTAGACGTTGTTGTTTTGATTTTTTTTATTAGTAGCTTTAATCTCAAATTTGAATTAGCTTGAGTTGATTCGTTGTTTGTCGCTTTTCAAGCGGAGGCTCTCCTTAGTTTTCTTCTGACATCATGGCGGCTCAAGTTCTTATTTTTGTGTGAATTATAGTTGGAGACCTAGGGTGTTTTTATAGAGTTAAGGGTTAATTAGAGCCGTCAATGAAGCCAGCGTTAATCAAAGCCATCCGTTCTAAAGAGAAGCCAATCAAAAGAAGACAACTCAGCCCTAGTGACGAGATCAGGCCTAGAAATTCGAGCCAGGACCCAACCAGACAAACCAGGCTGACCAGGCAGGACGACTGGAAGGTCGACACCCAGGTCGAAACTATGGTCGACCTGGGGGTGACCAGGTCGACCTGGTCCCTAGGCGGGAATTTTCCCGCCCAGGCCAGTTTGAGCTTAATTTTCGAATTATGAACTTGAACCTGAGCTGTTTGAATTTTAAATTTTATTCTGGAACTTCGGAAGGCCATAACTCCTTCATACAGAGTACGATTTACGCAAACTCGGACTCTATCTCAAGTAGAATTCCGAGACGAACGCAACGGCGTAACCCGTTTCCGTTAATTCCCACATTTAGAATTTACTATACCTTAATTTGTGAAACTTGGTGTTATAGAATTCACGGGGTGTTACATTCTCCCCCTTTTAAAAGGATTTCGTCCCCGAAATCTTCAAGTTAGGAAGAATGTATATCCTTCCATCCAACCGTCCATCCACTCAACCAACAAACACAGGCGTCAACTATCCTTAAAAGACTTCTAATGCTTCATGATCATATGCATAGTGTGTGTACATGCCCTTATCTAATGCAGAAATCAGGCGGTCTACTGATTCAGTTGACCTCCTTAATGCGAATTATGTCAGTGCCATGCGTCCAATCATGTATGCAAGCGTCCTAGTTATGTAAATACGACATGTGTGCATAGCCATTCATCCATATGCAACATCCATATGATAACATATCAAATTAAATCCGTTAAGCAAATACATATATGCGAATGCAATATGAAAGTGACTAAGTCGTTCTAGCGCATATGGTGTGTATATGCATCCACGAGCAACCACTTGCAACCATCAATCATAACATGTTTAAAATACCCGTTTACAACCATTGGCTTCTACCTAAGCATCGATGATATGTCCTAGAGGATATACCTTAAAAGCTAGAAACAAGTAGGCATAAAACTCCTAGAGAAAGGATATACCCTAAAGAAAAAGGGTATGATGCACGTATCTAGTCTTCAGTCTTCTAAGTCGCATCTTCTTGAGCTTATCTGTACCGTACCTTATCTAGTTAATCTTCACGATTGTGAAGCTTCTTGACCTCCATTTCCAAAACTGTCACTGATCGGATAGCTGGCTTTTTATTGTCAACTGGATATATGCGGAAGTCTATCCCGCGTTTTAGGGGTAAACCCCTAACCTAATCAAAACATCTGCGTACTCATGGACTATTCTAACGGATTGCAAATCGTCGATAAATGTATTAAGCGATTCTAGATAGTTAAGCCTAACTGATCCTTTTAGGATCACGAAATCTCGAGGGTATTTCCAAGGAAAGTCAAAAAGTCTAACTTTCAGAATTACTAGCCAAACAACTCATAGCCCATGGAACCAAAACATTAAGCTTAAACTCAACACTTAATGTGGCCGTTCTCAAATCCCTACAAACCAAAGGTAAACCGGCCGGACCACCAATTTGGATCAGAGACTAACTGGGATCTTCTACTATACAAGTACCTAGGTGCAGAGACTCAACTATGGAAGCAGGTATAAACGAATGCGAAGCGCTAAGATCGAAAGAGTACTAACAGGTTGATCAAATGAAAAGCTAAACTTTTCCAATGGAGACTTTTACTATCTCTCTCCTAGGTATTCTGGTGGTGAAAGTACGCACTCGTCCTCCTGAAAATCCTTTCCCTCGTCCTTGCCCTTGTCCATAATTATATGCCCTATTATACCATAGAAAAGCTACTTCTTCTTGTCTTAGGTTTTATAATTCCTTCCTCCTTCGTGAGCCAAGTCCATATCCATAAATTCCTCATCCTTGGGTTGTGCCCCTTAGCCAAACTCCTCATCCTCTTCCTTGTGTAATCATTTTGTCAAATCTCTCGAAAGCTACCTCCATCGTACATAAAACCCTACAAGGCCTGAAAGAAAACTAGCCGCAGGTGAAACTATTACGGCTATATATGGAAGTCGGGCACTACCTCGCCCTTCGATGAGGTTACCTCCTAGAAAGCCTGGAGCCCCAGAGACTCAAGAAAGAAGGAAACAAGGACTCAAACAGAGAATCAAAAGATAGTGCATATGGCTTTGGGGAATATGCCTTTAAAACAAAACTTTTCTTTTGAAAATGCTTCTTTTAAACCCATTTTGAAAATAATTTTTCAAATCTTTTATCTGATCCAGTAACCTTCTGCTCTGATACAACATGTAACACCCCACATCCGTTAGTGTCACTCACAAAGGGAATGCACTAAGTTCTGTGGAGCATTTAAGGTAAAAGATGCAGATAAATTACAAGACAGACAAAATTAAAATAGCGGAAAATAAAACTTTACTTTATTGATAAAATAGTTTGTACAACAATTGCTTTCCAATACCAGAGTATCATCTGTCTTACAAAATAAAGAAGCATAAAATAACATTTATATTCCCCAATGTAGCATAAGCCAGCCATAGCAGTAGGAAAGAGAGTCTGAAGCGATATATCCAAGAGTCTTTAAGCTTGGAAAGAGTAACAGTCCATACTAAGCAGAGCTATTCCCTCCCTGACTACCTGGAGGGGGGGAAGGAAGAAAAGAAGACGAAAAGAAAACAGAGTCAGACATAAAGCCTGAGTAATTCTAGTGGCTTTTAGCATGTAAAAAGGATAAAGTTCATGACAGGAGTAAACTGGAAAATGGGACGGTAGCAGAATAACAGACTAGTATAAACCAAAGCAAGACAGTTTAAACCGAATTTACTATCACACCCCATTCTATATCTCTGCACCACCTAACTAGTATCCCAACCAGTAATCTGTATAAAGATGATAACGTGATCCCAATCCCTGTAATTGCGGTTGCCTTCAGGTGTACATCTATTATTTATTACCTAGATCTAATCTAGGGTTTTCTTATCGAGCGCTTCCTAGATTCAACTAGGTTCTATGCGACTTATCTAATACTTCCCGGATTCAGGATTTATGCCACCTAGGTCCAACTAGGGATTATGCTACCTGTCGAACGGTGCCCCTAGTCTAGGACACACTACCTAGAGTGGTATATGTTCCTAGAATTTCCCCATGTATGTGTCGTGAATCGTTTATCGCTGTCTAAATGCACATGTCCTGAAATGTGCGACCCGGGTCCCGTGGCAGGGCTATTCTAGAAACGCGGAACTCGGTCGGGAGCTTTAGGTTATCTGCTGATGCAGATGCTAAGGTCTGTTTTCTACCTGTGGTTATGGTCCTACGTGACCCCTCCCTCAACTAATGAAAGGCATTCCAAGAAAATCAAGCACGAGAACTATACTTCTGCCACCTATGCCCCACTTTCCTATTGGCCAGCCTCACCCATAATTAGATAGCAAGTGTATGGTCTGTTGGGAGTTCTCTGCCTTTCCGCATGCGTACTACGATTGACTGAAGATGGTAGGTAGTCGACGACGTGCTATCACAGGGCTAAACTAAGTATCGCCGACCCACGTTGATCCACCCTAGTCTTTAGGTTGCTCATACTGCAACCAAGGCATACCCTTGGTTCTTCTACCGTAGACCTTAACCTCTGTGAGCCCAGGCGGATCATCTGCAACCTCATAGAGGGATACCAAGAGTACCCTCACGTCCCCCGAAGCTACGTGCTTCTAAACCCAGTCCGCTGGAGCCTTTTTCAAAATCAGATAAACGTTTGCTCCTCCTCATGTACTTATTAAGCGATGATCTACCATATCGGGTTATTCATCTATTATGGACCGGCTCAGTTTTCTTGACTAAGAATTATTACTTAGTTGTTCTCAACTATGGTTTACCACTTAGTTTCTTTTCCCATAAATCTTGTTAACTAAGGTTTATCACTTAGTTTCTTTAACCGGGGATTTCAACTTAGCTCCCGTTCTCGATTGTTTCTTAACTAAGGTTTACTACTTAGCCCTCTTTCTCGTCAAGTTGGATTGGTTAAGTGTCATTAGTCAATTCAGGTTAGCTTAACCCATTGCTTTGTCATATTAAACTGGCTAAGTTTTATCAGTAGTTCATGTTGACTTAACCCTATCACAAACCAAGTTATATTGGTTAAGTATTTCTTATTGCTTAACCCTACCCATGCATCTTATATTGGTTAAATGTCCCTTTTAACCTAACCTTGCCCATCTGTTTTAACTAACATGTTATAACGGTTAAGTGTTCCTTTAGTTAACTTAACCCTAACATCTGTTTATTTAACATGTTCTAATGGTTAGGTATTGTCCCTTCATGATTCAACTTAACCCTGTTCAATTTATCACACTATGATGGTTAAGTGTTCTAAGTTTACTTAACCCTACCCTCTAGTCTAGCTAACATATTAAATTGGCTAAGTGTATTTACTTAACCTTACCCACTTATCTAGCTAACGTGTTATAATGGTTAAGTATTCTAAATTTACTTAACCTCGCCCACTTATCTAATTATCAGGCTATAACGGTTAAGTGTCCTGAATTTGCTTAACCTCACCCTCTAGTCTAGTTAATATGTCAAATTGGCTAAGTGTTTTCTTAGTGACTTAACCCCTACAAGTCTTGTCTTGTTAACATGTTAAGTTGGTTAAGTGTTTTAGTTAACTTAACCCTACCAATCCTAACTTAGCTTTAATTGTTTTATTAAAGCACCAACCACTCACATTAGACAGGTATTGTTGTGGCTGCCTGAATGCCGGTCGGGTCCGGGCAGTCTTACGCCAAAACTCAGTCTAACCTCGGGTCTTTATTGGGCTCAATGCCTTAACCTCTCACATTGGATAGGTATTGTTGTGATTACTGGACAGCCGGGCGGGTCCGGGAAGGTTTACATCACAATTCAATCCACCCTCGGGTTAAGCATATTCGTATTGTCTAAATTTACATTTTTACTTATGTAAAATTTCATGTCACATGTTTTATTCCAAACTAATGGTACATAATTTATATCATTTATGGCCTTAACCCATTTCATGGTTTTTAGGCCCGCCTACATATTAACATATTTTAATTTAATAGTTAATCCCAACGTTACCCTCGCTCAATTATTCATATTAATTGTATGAAGATATTGGGCCCGCTAATAGGCCCAATCCATACACAAAGTAATGAAGGGATCATAGGTTCAATGAACCTATACTATGAAATTTGGCCTAAACATAGTTATTGATTAGCATGTGACATAAAGGTGTAACTAGATAAATAAGGTGATCTTGCATAACATGAACCATAACATTGCATAACATGTCACAAACTTGCACATGAATATTGGATCTAGTGAATCATAAGTTTTGGACTATTATAAAGATATAACATGGTATAGCATAATAGGTGTCGCATGAATCCAATACAACGCAGTATGACATGTAAATGTATTGATCTAAGCATAACCTCAAACATAAAACTAGCATGTGACAACATTTTAATATGTCCATAAAGCATGTATAGTTTTTCGACATTAACATATATATGAATATGGGTCAAACATGAAACTTATAAAATCATGTGAACATGGATCCAAATCTAAGCCTTTAATTTGCATAAGAATCATGTGAACGAGTCTATTTGCATATGAATATGAAACATATAAGTTGATCTAAATTTTTATTCTAGCATAATACAATCTCCAAGAATCATGTAATGTACATCAAACTTGCAACCTATAACTTGCATAAGCATATATTTAGATCTAACTGTATACATATAATTCGGATAAGGTGTTGATTGTTTGGTTCACAATACATAAAAGATTCAATCACCACAATCATTCAAATTATCACAAATAACAAATATAAAACAACCTCGTTAATAATGATATAACTCCATATTACAATTTACAACAAATCATGTCTTAATCGCATTCCCATCTAAAGAGCCACTATACTTACAACGCTAGACGGTCTTGTTTTTCTAAGATCTGAGGTTCTGAAATTGAGATGCGTTCCTTTGGGTAGACGTTGTTGTTTTGATTTTTTTTATTAGTAGCTTTAATCTCAAATTTGAATTAGTTTGAGTTGATTCGTTGTTTTTCTCTTTTCAAGCGGAGGCTCTCCTTACTTTTCTTCTGACATCATGGCAGCTCAAGTTCTTATTTTTGTGTGAATTTTAGTTGGAGACCAAGGGTGTTTTTATGGAGTTGCAAGTTAATTAGAGCCATCGATGAAGCCAGGGTTAATCAAAGCCATCCGTTCTAAAGAGAAGCCAATCAAAAGAAGACAACTCAGCCCTAGTGACAAGATCAGGCCCAGAAATTCGAGCCAAGACCCAACCAGACAAACCAAGCCGACCTGGCAAGTCGACTGGCAGGTCGACACCCAGGTCGACCCAATGGTCGACCTGGGGGTGACCAGGTCGACACCATGGTCGACCCTATGGTCGACCTGGTCCCTGGGCGGGAATTTTCCAGCCCATCCCAGTTTGAGCTTAATTTTCGAATTTTGAACTTGAACCCGAGCTGTTTGAATTTTAAATTTTATTCCGGAACTTCGGAAAGCCATAACTCCTTCATACGGAGTCCGATTCACGCAAACTCGGTCTCTATCTCAAGCAGAATTCCGAGACGAATGCAACGGCATAACCCGTTTCCCTTAATTCCCACATTTAGAATTAACTATACTTTAATTTGCGAAACTTAGTGTTATAGAATTCACGGGGTGTTACAACATGTATGTTGTAAACATCATCCATATGCAACAATCATATGCTAGTCATCCATTTATACAACCATGGAATTAAACAGATAAAATAAGAGTGCACATATCATATGCAATGTGAAGATGTCCTAGTTAGTTAATCTCTAATAGTGCTTAGCGAGTGTTATGCATCCATTCCATCTACTAGCAACTACTTACAACCACTGGCGTATATCATCCATAACATGCACTATTAACACATTAGCAATCATTCCTAACATTCATAGGCTTATCCTAAGACTATCTATGTATATGGAAGAATCTTATTCATGGAAAATGATAAAGGTAGAATAATCAAAGAATGTTCATCAAAAGAATGTAAGTAAGAGATTTGAATTTTTCCTATGATAGTAAGTTCTCCAAATGAAAGATCATATTGTGGAATTGGTTTTGAAATTTCACTCTCTATAATGGTGAACAACGACTCATATTTCTTCCTTAATATTTTTTTAACTGAATAATTTTCCTTGTAATTGTTGACTCTTTCCAACCAAATCCGTAGGAGAGTTCTATCATCTCACCCACTCTACTACTTAAGAAAGAAATCCTTCAACCAAGTTAACTAATTTATTTCCCAAATTTTTTCCTTCTGTTATTATTTACTAGTTTTTTTGCCCGCTTTGCCGGGCATTAAAATTTATGTTATTAAAAAAAATTGTAATGGTTAAATATCAAAAAATAAAAGAAAAATAAAGTATTGTAATTAATATTAAATAGCTATATATATATTATAATTTATGCGGCAACAATAATAAATGTTTTTGTTGTACATCCAAAAATAATTTTATCATGGATGATTATTTTGATTAATTGTTCTGTTATCAATCTAATAATATATGCAATGACAATAATTAATTGTCATATTGTTCACCCAACAATAATTTGTCATGGATGATTATTTGATTAATTATTCTGTTATCCATCTAAATTTTTTATTATGAATGGTTATTTTTTGACATAGATATAAAAAAATGATTATTTGTGATTTTATTCTGAAAACATGTTCTTAATTCATCACAATTTAAACTTATTTTGTGATCTTTAAATGTGAAAAATTGAACAAATAATTATTAAAATTGTATAAGTGATACAATTCAAGTAATACTACATAAATTATATACAAACTATAGTAAGTTAGCTTTTTTTGATGAAGCAAAAAGGTGTATATGATGTCATTATATATATAATACGATGCAATGTATGCTTTGTTATTAAGTTTTAAATATATTTCTATACGTATAAGAGGCATTCTAACTATAATTTCAAATTACAACATAAAAATAAACATCCATAACAGAAAAATACATTAATCAACAGTAGTTTTTAGAGCAAAATAAATATACAATCGTGAGTAATTTTCATTCCAAACAAAATAAATTTGAAAATCAGAGCAAAATAAATATAAGATCATGAGTAGTTTCCATTCCAAACAAAATAAACATGAAAATTATGTTCAAGTCCAATCTTGTTCCCAGCATAACTTCATGACTTCCACTTTTTTGAATATTTTCATTCTTGCAGTGTAATAAACATTTGAATAGATGCACAATATTAATTAGTCATTCCTTACCAAAAAAATAATAATATGTACACCGTATGTAAAATAACCATCAAATATATATAACTTTCCTTTTTTTAATTGCTTTCAGTTTTGAAATAAATCCATTTTCATCATCTTTTTTATCCTTAAAGTTATCAAAAATATATGGCAGCTTGACATCATTATCAATCTCTTTTCTTTTCCTCTTCAAACTATTAGTGTTTGTAGATTTTTCAGTACCGGGGCTTTGCATATTGATGTCAGTTTTAGGTTCAGTGTGAAACTTGGTATAGACATCTACATATAAATGAAATAAAATAACTTGGTGCAATGAACATGACTAACTATATACATATATATATATATATATGTGTGTGTGTGTGTGTGTGTGTGTGTGTGTGTTTGTGTGTGTGTGTGACAACAAAATATCTATGAACTTCGTAATGCAACTGCACCGTCTTCACTTTCTATCATAGAATTCCCAATCAACTCAAAACCTTAAAATATGTCAGTGGCCGTGTACATGCTTGAACCTCTGTGTACATTATTCTCACCAACACATATAGTAGTTGTATACTGCCTTCCCTCCAAACACTTCCAAATTGTTGGAAATTCATTTTTCTTTCCTTACTAGAACGAATATTATAATTTACATAATTTTGTCAAATAATAAAGTATTTAAATTTTCTATTAGAATGTTTGGAGCTATACATAACTTTTCTTGATCTCCCATTATGTCATAAACATTTTTCTTAACTATTCTGTAAACCTCACGGTCTTGCAAAATATATAAACCATTAGTAGGAAAGTAAGTAACTTTTTCTCTAGCATTACAGAAAATTATCTCATGTCTGGACACGGTACGCTTCTTTTACAATTCGGACATTTATATTTCCCATCTTCCTCCTCAACTTCTTGATCATAACATGCTAAGAAAGCATCATAATACCAAGTTTGTTCCTCTTTTACATTCCTAACGGTTACTTAACAAATAAATTATTTCTGAAATTTATAAAATATAGTAACTTTAGGTACATGAATAGGAACGACAAATTAAAAATAAAAAAAATTAAAGCCTAGGAAGTATACCTCAACTATTCAGATTTCAAGTTCCTTATCTCGCCAATACTCAGTATTTGATAATCTCCGGTAATCATATCGTTAACATCAATTTTTCCGTCATTGAAATCGATAATATCCAACCTACATATTATATAAATTTAATTTTTGATGTATATTATATTTAAAAAATATATTATATTACATTTTTATAAAACTCAAATTTACCTCTTTTTCATTTTAAGAATACTGTGATGATTGTAATTGATGAAAAACCGTGTTGTGCCAACATTGGTCATATTAGGTTGCTATACAATAGAAGAAACGTCATGTTATTAAATTTTCACACATTAAAGTAATTGATAGTCAATAGCATAATTGGACCGATGGATGAGAGAATTGAGCTAGACTGATGGAGAAAACGGGATAAATGCTACCAAAACATATTTTAATAAATTTTCTCAATTATGAATAACATAAAAGTCATAATAAAATTGTACCTTTAAATGAATTCAACCTACAACTTGCCACAGTGATGATAACTGGTTTCTCAGTAGCTTCTTTTAAAGTGGTAGCAAACAACTTGGCAAAATCATCCCAAAACAAAACTTCACAGTAGAACTGTCAATACATAAAAATGGGAAGAAAAATAATTTTTATGCATATAACAAAAAAAAGATTTAAATTCCATAATATTTAAAGTTCTATATATACATACCTCCCATGTAACAACCTGGAAAATCCGAACCAATTTAAAATTTTTATTTTGGCAATTTTAATGAATTTTGAATATTTAAAATGATTTATTTTAAATAATAATGATGAGAAATTTATTTTGAATAAGATTAGAACGTATATATTTATTTGAATTGACGTTAGAATATAAATATTTATTTTTAATTAGAAAAGGAATTGAAAATGGCGTGGTAGTTTGAAAATTCGATTTCAAATTTCAAATGAATGTACATGATTCAAAATAAATCGGATTTTAGTGAAACCAAAAATATTTGAATCTATTTGAAAATATCTTTCCAACGAATCTTCATAGCGGAAATAAAAAGTTATGCCCAGTTGAAAATTCAGAATAGTCGTTATGGAAATAATGCCCTGAAAAATAGCTATTTTGCAAACGACCTACGTTTTCGAAGAAACCGCTTTTGTTGGATCCGGGATGTCAAATTATTGCTGGATTCCAAAATTCATAATTTTTGGGATCAATATGTGAGCGTGGCGAAGGAAAACGTGTTTTGATAGTTTTAGTCAATTTGGACCGACCAGAAAATGGCCATTTTTCAAATGGTCTTCAAATTGACGAAATTAGTTTTGTTAAGACCGTATCGTCAATACGAAACTAGAAATAATTTTTCTGGAATTTTTGGAGTCCGTATGTGACCCCAGTAAATTGAAATGTATGTTTAAAATTGAATATATAAATTTATATTTTAATTTAAACGAAAACTGATGGAAACAATCGAATCAGCTAATGAAACAAATCTCATTGTGTTCGGAATGGGGGTAATTAGCTAGGGATGACAGTCGTTAGGTTCGATTTGGGGTTCGGATAAAATGTCAACCTAGTTGGAAATTAAATTAATATAAATATAATATATATATTATATACCTTTAACCCAACCCCCTCTCTCCCTCATCCGCTCGTTCAATTCAAAAAAGAAAAAATAATAATAAAAAAATACCGTGATTTCCCAAATCGAGCACGACGGAGCTCCGCCCACCCCCATCGCCTGCGCGCCACCATACTCCGACCCTCCCCTCCACTGCAAGTCGTTGCACCACCCTCCTGAAACCGCGCAAGCTGGCCATGAAAGCCCCTTCCTCCCCCTTATCGACAGAAACCTCCCTGGCCAAGTAGACCACCCCACCTCTCCGTTGTGCGCACCAGGTCCCAGCACCCGTGAAGTCGAACCTCCGGCGTCAGCGAACCCCCACTGTCCGGCGATCAAAACTCTAAATTATGTAAGTGTTTTAATACGACTTTTCTTTGATTTGTGTTGTTTTCCCCTTTTGATTTCTATGATTTTTTTTAAAGAAAATATATGATGTTATTTATGTATATGGTTTCGAAATAAAAAATTCGATTTTTGTATAGTAAATAGCGAGATAAAAATATGGTTTTTATTTAAATAACTTCGTGATAAAAATATGATTTTTATGTTGAAAGCGAAGTTATAAGAATATGATTTTTATTAATGTAAGCATCGTTATAAAAATGTGGTCTTCTATATATATATATATATATATACATACACATATATATAGCGATATAGAAATATAATTTTTATATAGAAAGTAGCGTTGTAAAAATATGATTTTTATAATGTAGATTTGAAATAAAAATATGATTTTTATTATATGTAACGATATAAAAATGTGGTTTTTATTTTAAAAAGTAGCGGTATAAAAATATGATTTTTATTTATGTAGCGATATTATAGAAATATAATTTTTTATACATGTAGCGTTATTAAGATATGATTTTTATATATAATATAACGTTATAAAAATATGATCTTTATACATGTAGGGATAAAATAAAAAGAAGAGATTTTTAAATATATAATCATCATAATAAAAATGTGATTTTTTCTATGAACAGCGTGGAGAAGACTGCGCTGAATTTCGGGCAAATCCAAGCCATTCAGAAATGAAACGAGGAATGGAACCCAAAGGTGAGAACTCCTCAATATAATTATCTTCATACAGTTATTTATTTTATAACTGCATATATGAATTGCTCCCTGTCGTCCACAGACGATGGACTACTTGTTTGATTGTTTGGTTTGGTTGATTTATTTGTTTGAATTGGTTTAGGATGAAAATTGAATTGAATTGATTGAGTTGTTATGTGTGTATGGCACGAGCCAATAACAGGAGAGGGGTAATGCTAGACATTACTTGATTTCGATATCGTGCCGTTACAATGCCTAAATTTTCTAAAATAAAAAGTGTTAGTTAAAAATAACATTTTTATTGAGTGAATGAACTGTTAAAAATAGTAAAGTGTTGAAATAAATATTTTAACGTTAAAAATATAATTTTTAATGTATAAAAGAACGGGATAGAATTCTCCTGAAATGAAAGTGAATATTCATTTACAAATCAGACGATTTGTTTATGTACACCCATTTGACTGATACGGATTGGGACGATAAATTTTACACATCGCCCAACTGCACAAATTAAATTCATTATTTATTGATTGAAACCACACACGGGTATTGGGATGATATTGGACATACACTAATCCCAATATTTAGTTGTATGTCAATGGATTGGTTGACAAGTTGTGTAAGTGTTGAATATTTACATTTAATGCTTATACAGTGTAGAGTGCACTCTGGATGATGGTTGATTATTTATTATTGTTGTTATACACATTTGTTGTGTGAAATCCATATAAATAACATTATACGATAATTAACTGTGTCTGATTCCAATTCAGAAAGAATGAATATTTTAAAATAACGAATATTTTGAAATAAAGAATATTTTAAAATAATATTCAGTAAAGATCAAAATCTGATTTTGATGTCCGATTTGGGACGGACACGAATATACTTAAATATATAGCCATGTTGATTAGATATGCGTTATTTTGACACGATCGATATTTATATCGATTTTATTCATTTTTATAATGAATATCGAAAAGGAATTGATTTCAAAAATCTAATGTTTTGAAAATATTATCATTTATATATTAATGATATGGAATATTCAATTTTGATTTGAAATTGAATATGAAGTTGAAATCGTTTTGAAAATGAATTTAAAACAATTTATAAAGTATGTTTTAAATGGAAATCGATGAAATATATATTATATATTATATATATAATATAATGGCCTAAATAGAACGCGCCGCGCTGCGGCAGTTTATGAATTTCAACCATTGACTTCGAATGGACATTACGGAAGATCCGACCATCGGATTCTCCTAAAACCGGAGCCATTGGGTTCGTATCGAAAGGAGCTTCTAATGAATATTAGATATTTGAAATCTAACGGTTGGATTTGGAATTATTTCCAAATCAAATTTGGAAAAGGTCGTTGTAAGTGCAGTTCGATGACCGTTTATGGAAATCGACTGTACGGGCCTTGATAAAATTACTAAAAAAAATCAATAATTAGTGTAAAATCATAAGAAATGATTTGGAAAGAATTAGGATGAAAAATTCCATATTTGAGAAGATAAAAATAGATTTTTATCGAAATGAACTAGTTATTAATTAGATATGAAATCCAATAATTTTTAAATAAAATAAATTGGATTTGAAATGGTTGTAAAATAACCAGAATTTCCAATATATGAATTGGAAGGGATTTGAATCGAAATTATCTTCGGAATATTTCGATATTGGATTCCGTGATTATACAGGCATTGTGGAGGAATTTGGAAGATATATATATCGTTATTCCAATACGATGTTTGTTGAGTTCAGAATTTGATATTGAATATAAGCCGATATATTTTCTATTCAGAGTCTTGTATTTAATATCAAATGGGATTTTGGGTTTGTCGTGAACGGTGTCTTCAGTAACACTTTTCTTGAACCCCATGTGAAGATAATAAATCTTTTAATTAAGATTGCTAGAGTTTCCAATTATATTTAATAATTGCAATAAAATGGAATGTGAATTGGGTTAATCGTGAATTGTGTTTTTAACGACATTTGTTCTTTAACCCAATTTACAGTGAAATGTGATTTGGAATTTATAAATCTTTTGTTAAGATTTAAAGGAAATTTTCCAAAGTGAAGTTTTCCAATTTAATAAAATAAATTGGAATCGAATGGAATTCGATTTGGTAATAATCGAAGTGAGCTTCTGTAAAGGAAGACTGTTAATATATATGGAATTTAAGAGGCTTTGTCGTTATTCCATTTATAGTATCGATTGGACATGGAAGTTCGTATCGATTATATATATTGATCTGTTTTCCATGAAGATTCCATTGTTAATGGAATGTGATTTTGGGTTTATCGTGAGCTGTGTTTTAAATGACATTAGTTCTTTAACCCAGTTAAAGATAAGATTAATTTCTTAACTGTGAATAATCATTAAGTAATGATTTTTGGAAATTAAAACTGAATTAGAGTTTTAATGAATCTTTAAATAGATTGAAAGATGGATTTGATAACTAGAATTATCAAATTCGAGAAATGACCGTGAATGGGGTATCACCAGTTTCGCTCCAAGCGATAGTTAAATATTTAATTAGATTTAAATGTAAAATGGTAACTAATTTTACCGAGAACACCGTGGTGTTAGATATGAAGTATTACCAGTTTTACTTCATGGGATGAATAGGTTGGGATTGGAAAATTAAACAAATGATTACTTCGGTAAGGTTTGCTAATCCCGACAAGTTTGGATAAACCGTAATTTGGTATGAACTGAAATCCAAAAGAAGATTAAAGAATTTATCTTTGATAAAATTAATGGGAACCTTTCCTAAAGTATAAGAATATTTGAGTAAAGGAATATTCTGGATTGGAATGAGGCGTATGTTGCGTTTTTAAAGCACTTGTTTATTATATACGCAAGTTATTCAGAAAGACCAGGTTTATCCCATTCTGAATTACTGATTCGACGATGTGTCGAGGATGAAGACGGTGGTTGAAGACCGGAGGTCTTCACATCGTTTGGATGATTACTGATGTCTTGATTGGGATGCACACCAAGACAAGGTAATAAGTGGTGATCGTCCAGACGTACTTGGAGATCGACCGGATATGCGAGGACCTCTCTCCTGTATTGGACATACGGGACGAGGAATAAGGTACCTCCGGTTTCGTTCAGACCCAGAACGAACTTGTAAATGGATGTGTGTCTGACATCGGATATCATTCTGTGTGATTGATAGACATCGGTTGCATAGCGTGAATTGACTTTGTGCCATGCTGAGATGCAAATGATCAAGGCTTCTATTGAAAAGCAGAGTCTTCTGGTTGATGATCAAAGCACGGCTTTAATATAGCATAGCTTTGTGTAGCGTTAATTCGCGAGCCTCACATCCCGGTGTGAACCAGAAATGGGAGGACTTCAGGGAGGACATTCGTTTCCTTCTAGCTAGGAGTGGTGTCAGCGTTTTGCAAGCCCTGACGTTTTACTTATGTGGATGATGGATAGCGAGGCGCCTCGGTTATTTTGGTCTCTGCGGAGCCAATGGATGGTCTTTATACAGACCAATTTTACGCCCTATAGGGCGGGGAAATGCAGTGTTCAGGCATTTTAATCCACATCGAGTGCACCGGCTCTGACGATCTAAAGGTCACTCGAGCTCTGACCTGAGGCTCGGGCTAGAGAGTCTCGAAGCGGTAAGGACGATCCCTTGCCTTGGTTCACTGATGGAAATCCAATTTCCAATGCGTGACATTTGCTGTTTTGATTGTATAGCCTAGTATTGGCGACATGATATATGGTACCCATGCCGTCTAGGATTGATACATTTATATTTGAAGTTGTTTTATACATTATGCACTTATAATAGTATCAATTGATTTGTTTTAACGTACCAAGCATGTTTGGCTATTATAAGGGAAAACCCTATCCCTTGGCTTGCATTGCATTGTGTGATGGGACCTGGGTCTTATAATAGCCTCATTTTTTTGAAAAATCATTGCGCTGTTTTGTTATATGCACTGGTATTCTTGGGAGGAGACATGTTCTGTGTTATACGACGTGGTCCCTTGATATATCTGATTTAAAGTAAAGTTTTAAATAACTGTTTTAGTTCTCACACCATTCACATGACTGACCTGGAGTTTATTGTTTTAGCCTAAACTCCGGGTGCCCCTATTTTCCACACGGGTAGCTTGTAGTTTTGGTTTTGCAGATTTATGTTCATAGGATCCTGGTTTATAGCTGGAATGATGTTCGGAAAGCCCTGTATCCGTATATTCCTTTCAGTTGTGTTTGTATTATTTTTCTGCTGCATTGTAACTTGTAAATCTTTGATATTTAGTAAATGTGTAATATTTATTCACAGTCTGTATATTCTTGTATTCTGATGAAATTGTTGTAATAGGCAATGAAATGTTCTTCTGTTTGTGTTCTGATTTGTCGTGTTCTCAAAGAAATCCATACTTTCCCTTCTCTTCGGAGACTGCGGAAGTTCGGGTCTTTGTAGTGGTATCAGAGTTTTGGTTTACAGAGCTCGAAGAACAAGACACGATAGAACCAAACGAAAGAATTCATCAGAGATTGGATTAGTAATATCCAATGAGAATGACTCGTTAGAGATCAGATCAGTATATCCTGGAATGAGTCGGAAGAGAGTTGTTTTCAAATAAAGATGAAAACAATTTTTGTTTTGAAAATTTAAAATCTATTATACATATATGAATATTATTTTTATATTGATTTGAACAATAAAGTATACAAGATTTTGCGTATACGTCTGATCCGCGTGTATTTGAAGTTTTAATATACTGGATAGGTATAGAATCACCCTCTAGTCACCCGGAGATAATTCTGATGATTGTAGCTACATCATCAGAACTTATGTTCGAGCTTCAAAAGTGAGATATCTATATATTTCTGTTTGACTGATGTGAGAACCAAAACTAGATAGGGTTATTGTTGTAAATTGGCATCAAAAACATGATTTTATGTATATATGTCAAAATTATGAGTTTGAAACGTTAATTCACTAATTGATTGATAGTTGTGTTGTATGATTATTGGTTATCTAATAAAACCATTATGTGAAAGAACGATACATATAACCAAATTGTATCAAATATTGAATTGAATTGAAAATTGTTTGAAATTGCATACATGTACATGCATATATATTGAACGGGTCATTGCAGGGAAGCTAAGCAAAGGAATAAAATTGTATGCCTGACAAATAGGTACATGTTTATTGTATTTCTTGGGGTTTTTGATGATTATATGAGCCGATTGGCTAGCCGCTTGGCTGTTTCTTTTTCTTTTTGATTGGAGAGGCCTGTGTAGTGGTTTGGGGATTTTCCCGGTGCTCCCGTACAAAGTAGGTAATGGCGAAATTTTTCGAAAATTTAGGGAGTTAGTCAAATTTTTGAAGAATTGGAAATTCTTAAAACAGAAAAGTTGAAGAATGAAAGCCAAACTGCAAGTTGAGTTGATTAGTAAAATAACTTTCAGCTCCATTCCTTTTCGAGGACGAAAAGAATTTAAGTGGGGGAAATTGTAACAACCTGGAAAATCTGAACCAATTTAAAAATTTTATTTTGGCAATTTTAATGAATTTTGGATATTTAAAATGATTTGTTTTAAATAATAATGATGAGAAATTTATTTTGAATAGGATTAGAACGTATATAGTTATTTGAATCAACGTTAGAATATAAATATTTATTTTTAATTATAAAAGGAATTGAAATTGGCGTGGAAGTTTGAAAAATCGATTTCAAATTTCAAATGAATGTACAGGATTCAAAATAAACCGGATTTTAGAGAAATCAAAAATATTTGAATCTATTTGAAAATATCTTTCCAATGAATCTGAAAAATTGAAATTTCATAGCGGAAATAAAAAGTTATGCCCAGTTGAAAATTCAGAATAGTCGCTATGGAAATAAAGCCCTTAAAAATAGCCATTTTGCAAACGACCTCCGTTTTCGACGAAACCACTTTTGTTGGATCCACGATGTCAAATTATTGTTGGATTCCAAAATTCATAATTTTTGGGATCAATATGTGAGCGTGGCGAAGGAAAACATGTTTTGACAGTTTAAGTCAATTTGGACCGACCAGAAAATGGCCATTTTTCAAATGGTCTTCAAATTTGATGAAATTAGTTTTGTTAGGACCGTATCGCCAATACTAACCTAGAAATAATTTTTCTGGAATTTTGGGGTCTGTATGTGACCCCAGTAAATTGAAATGTACATTTAAAATTGAATATATAAATTTATATTTTAATTTAAACAAAAACTGATCGAAATAGCGAATCAGCTGATGAAACAAATCCCATTGTGTTCGGAATGGGGGTACTTAGCTAGGGATGACAGTCGTTGGGTTCGATTTGGGGTTCGGATAAAAAGTCAACCTAGTTGGAAATTAAATTAATATAAATATAATATATATATTATATACCTTTACCCCAACCCCCTCTCTCCCTCATCCACTAGTTCAATTCAGAAAAGAAAAATAAAATAAAAAAACCGCGATTTCCCAAATCGAGCACAACGGAGCTCCGCCCACCCCCATCGCATGCGCGCTACCATACTCTGACACTCCCCTCCGCTGCAAGCCATTACGCCACCCTCCTGAATCCGCGTGAGCTGACCACAAAAGCCCCTCCCCCCCCAATCGACGGAAACCACCGTCGCCTCTCCGTTGTGCGCACCAGGTCCTAGCACCCGCGAATTCGAACCTCCTGTGCCAGCGAACCCCCACTGTCCGGCGATCAAAACCCTAAATTATGTAAGTGTTTTAATATGACTTTTCTTTGATTTATGTTGTTTTCCCTTTTTGATTTCTATGATTTTTTTAAAGAAATATATGATGTTATTTATGTATATCGTTTCGAAAAAAAAAAAAAAATTGATTTTTGTATCGTAAATAGCAAGATAAAAATATGGTTTTTATTTAAATAACTTCGTAATAAAAATATGATTTTTATGTTAAAAGCGAAGTTGTAAAAATATGATTTTTATTAATGTAATCATCGTTATAAATATGTGGTCTTCTATATATATATATATCGATATAGAAATATAATTTTTATATAGAAAGTAGCGTTGTAAAAATATGATTTTTATAATGTAGATTTGAAATAAAAAAATGATTTTTCTTATATCTGTAATGATATAAAAATGTGGTTTTTATTTTAAAAAGTAGCGGTATAAAATATGATTTTTATTTATGTAGCGATATTATAGAAATATAATTTTTTTATACATGTAACGTTATAAAGATATGATTTTTATATATAATATAACGTTATAAAAATTTGATCTTTATACATGTAGGGATAAAATAAAAAGATGAGATTTTTAAATATATAATCATCATAATAAAAATGTGGTTTTTACTATGAACAGCGTGGAGAAGACTGCTTTGAATTTCAGGCAAATTCAAGCCATTCAGAAATTCAAAAATGAAACGGCGGAGTGGAACCCAAAGGTAAGAACTCCTCACTATAATTTTCTTTATATAGTTATTTATTTTATAACTGCATATATGAATTGCTCCCCGTCATCCACAGACTATGGACGACTTGTTTGATTGTTTGGTTTGGTTGATTTATTTGTTTGAATTGGTTTGGGATGAAAAATGAATTGAATTGATTGAGTTATTATGTGTGTATGGCGCGAGCCAATATCAGGAGAGGGGTAATGCTAGACATTACCCGATTTCGATATCGCGCCGTTATAATGCCGAAATTTTCTGAAATAAAAAGAGTTAGTTAAAAATAACATTTTTATTGAGTGAATGAACTGTTAAAAATAGTAAAGTGCTGAAATAAATAATTTAACGTTAAAAATATAATTTTTAACGTATAAAAGAACGGGATAGAATTCTCCTGAAATGAAAATGAATATTCATTTACAAATCATACGATTTGTTTATGTAAACCCATTTGACTGATATGGATTAGGACGATGAATTTTACACATCGCCCAACTGCACAAATAAAATCCATTATTTGTTGATTGAAACCCCACCCGGGTATTGGGATGATATTGGACATACACTAATCCTAATATTTAGTTGTACGTCAATGGATTGGTTGACAAGCTGTGTAAGCGTTGAATATTTATATTTAATGCTTAAACAGTGTAGAATGCACTCTGGATGATGATTGACTGTTTATTATTGTTGTTGTACACATTTGTTGTGTGAAATCCAAAAATATGGTAATTGACTGTGTCTGATTCCTGTTCAGAAAGAATGAATATTAAAAAATAACGAATATTTTGAAATAAAGAATATTTTAAAATAATATTTAGGAAAAGATCAAAATCTGTTTTTGATGTCCAATTTGGGATGGACACGAATATATTTAAATAAATATAGCCGTGTTGATTAGATATGCGCTATTTTCACGCGATCGATATTTATATCGATTTTATTCATTTTTATAATGAATATTGAAAAGGAATTGATTTCAAAAATCTAATGTTTTGAAAATATTATCATTTATATATTAATGATATGAATATTCAATTTTGATTTGAAATTGAATATGAAGTTGAAATCGTTTTGAAAACGAATTTAAAACGATTTATAAAATAAGTTTTAAATGGAAATCGATGAAATATATATTATATATATTATATATAATATAATGGCCTGAATAAAACATGCCACGCTGCGGCAGTTTATGAATTTCAACCATTGACTTCAAATGGACATTACGGGAGATCCGACCGTCCGATTCTCCTAAAACCGGAGCCGTTGGGTTCATATCGAAAAGAGCTTTCTAATGAATATTAGAGATTTGAAATCTAACAGTTGGATTTGGAATTATGTTAAAATCAAATTTGGAAAAGGTCGCTGTAAGTGCAGTTCGATGGCCGTTTATGGAAATCCACTGTACGGGCCTTGATAAAATTATTAAAAATATCAATAATTAGTGTAAAATCATAAGAAATGATTTGGAAAGAATTAGGATGAAAAATTCCATATGTGAGAAGATAAAATTAGATTTTTATCAAAATGAACTAGTTATTAATTAGATATGAAATCCAATAATTTTTAAATAAAATAAATTGGATTTGAAATGGTTTAGAAAATAACCATAATTTCCAATATATGAATTGGAAGGGATTTGAATCGAAATTATCTTCGGAACTTTTAGATATTGGATTCCGTGATTATACAGGCATTGTGGAGGAATTTGAGATATATATATACATATATATATATCGTTATTCCAATACGATGTTTGTTGAGTTTAGAATTTGATATTGAATATAAGCCAATATATTTTCTATTTAGAGTCTTGTATTTAATATCTAATGGGATTTTGGGTTTGTCGTGAACGGTGTCATCAGTAACACTGTTCTTGAACCCCATGTGAAGAGAATAAATATTTTAATTAAGATTGTTAGAGTTTCCAATTATATTTAATAATTGCAATAAAATGGAATGTGAATTGGGTTAATCATGAACTGTGTTTTTAACGACATTCGTTCTTTAACCTGATTTACAGTGAAATGTGATTTGGAATTTATAAATCTTTTGTTATGATTTAAAGGAAATTTTCCAAAGTGAAGTTTTCCAATTTAATAAAATAAATTGGAATGGAATGGAATTCAATTTGGTAATAATCGAAGTGAGCATCTGTAAAGGAAAACTTTTAGTATATATTGAATTTAAGTGACTTTGTCGTTATTCCATTTATAGTATCGGTTGGATATGGAAGTTCATAATATATATTGACCATTTTTCTGTGAAGATTCCATTGTTAATGGAATGTGATTTTGGGTTTATCGTGAGTTGTGTTTTAAATAACATTAGTTCTTTAACCCAGTTAAAGATAAGATTAATTTCTTAACTGTGAATAATCATTAAGTAATGATTTTTGGAAATTAAAACTGAATTAAAGATTTAATGGATCTTTAAATAGATTGAAAGGTGAATTTGATAACTAGAATTATCAAATTCAAGAAATGATCGAGAATGGGGTATCACCAGTTTTGCTCCAAGCGATAGTTAAATCTTTAATTAGATTTGAACGTAAAATGGTAATTAATTTTACCGATAACACCGATGGTGTTAGATATGAAGTATTACCAATTTTACTTCATGGGATGGATAGGTTGGGATTGGGAAATTAAACAAATGATTACTTCGGTAAGGTTCGCTAATCCGGACTAGTTTGGATAAACCGTAATTTGGTTTGAATTTAAATCCAAAAGAAGATTAAAGAATAAATTTAAAGAATTTATTTTTGATAAAATTAATGGGAACCTTTCCCAAAGTATAAGAATATTTGAATAAAGGAATATTCTGAATTGGAATGAGGCGTATGTTGTGTTTTTATAGAACTTGTTTACTATATACGCGAGTTATTTAGAAAGACCGGGTTTATCCCATTTTGAATAACTGATTTGACGATGTGTCGAGGATGAAGACGGTGGTTGAAGACCGGAGGTCTTCACATCGTTTGGATGATTACTGATGTCTTGATTGGGCTGTACACCCATGACAAGGTAATAAGTGGTGATCGTCTAGACATACTTGGAGATCGACCGGATATGTGAGGACCTCTCTCCTGTATTGGACATACGAGATGAGGAATAAGGTGCCTCTGATTCCGTTCAGACCCAGAACGAACTTGTAAATGGATGTGTGTCTGACATCGGATTTCATTCTGTGTGATTGATAGACATCGGTTGCATAGCATGAATTGCCTATGTGGCAGCTGAGATGCAAATGATCAAGGCTTCTGTTGAAGAGCAGAGTCTTGTGGTTGATGATCAAAGCACGACTTTAATACAGCATAGCTTTGTGTAGCGTTAATTAGCAATCCTCACACCCCGGTGTGAACCAGAAACGGGAGAGGACTTCAGGGAGGACATGCATTTCCTTCTAGCTAGGAGTAGTGTCAGCGTTTTGCAAGCCCTGACGTTTTACTTATGTGGATGATGGATAGCGAGGCGCCTCGGTTATTTCGGTCTCTACGCAGCTGATGGATGGTCTTTATACAGACTAATTTTACGCCCCATAGGGCGGAGAAACGTAGTGTTTAGGCATTTTAATCCACATCGAGTGGACCGGCCCTAACAAACTAAAGGTCACTCGAGCTCTGACCTGAGGCTCGGGCTAGAGAGTCTCGAAGCGGTAAGGATGATCCCTTGCCTTGGTTCACAGACGGAAATCCAACTTCAAATACGTAACATTTGTGGTTTTGATTGTAGAGCCTAGTATTGGCGACATGATATATGGTACCCATGCTATCTAGGATTGATGCATTTATATTTGAAGTTGTTTTATACACTATGCACTTATAATAGTGTCAAATGATTTGTTTTAACGTACCAAGCATATTTGGCTATTATAAGAGAAAACCTTATCCCCCGGCTTGCGTTGCATTGTGTGATAGGACCTAGGTCTTATAATAGCCTCATTTTTTCCAAAAGTGTTGCGTTGTTTTGTTATATGCACTGGTATTCTTGGGAGAAGACCCATTCCGTGTTATACGGCGTGGTCCCTTGATATATCTGATTTAAAGTAAAGTTTTAAATAACTGTTTTAGTTCTCACACCAGTCACATGACTGACCTGGAGTTTAATGTTTTAACCTAAACTCTAGGTGCCCCTATGTTTCACACGGGCAGCTTGTAGTTTTGGTTTTGCAGATTTATGTTCACAGGATCCTGGTTTATAGCTGGAATGATATTCAAAAGGCTCTGTATCCGTATATTCTTTTCAGTTATGTTTTGTATTATTTTTCCGCTGCGTTGTAACTTGTAAATCTCTGATATTTAGTAAATGTGTTATATTCATTCATACTTTGTATATTCTTGTATTCTGATGAAATTGTTGTAATAGGCAATGAAATGTTCTTCTGTTTGTGTTCTAATTTGTCGTGTTCTCAAAGCAATCCGTACTTTCTCTTCTCTTCGGAGACTGGGGAAGTTCAGGTCGTTACATCCCATCTGTAAGTTCAAATATAAAATTGCCTTGCTCTTTGCCATTTGCATTCACAAACTCATTTAAACCATCTTTTAAAATATCGCAATCCTTATACTTGAGCACTCCAATAAAATCTGATAAATAATAATAATAAATAAATGAAACTTGCTACTTGTTGTAAAACAGATGTGTATGTATGTCTAAAATATCTAAGATCATACCTAATAATTGAGCTTGGTCTTTCACTAGTGATAACTCTTTCACATCAGCAATATCAAAGAAATCAAATTCATTTTCCCGTATCATCATCTCATAATTCAATAATTTGGTTATCTTAGTGTGTCTTGTTAATCAAATTAGTAGATCGTTGCAGATAGGTTTTATAGGTTTTGGTTTGAAGGATTGGACACACAAATTGCTGAGAATGTATATTTGTCCTTCTTCTAACTTGTCATTCAAGTATTCAACATGATTTTCCCATATAAAAGCATGAATTTGGGTATGCTATGTTATGCAATGAAAAACATTTGAAAAAATGAACAATTATGAGATTGCAATATATATATATATATATAAAAAGAATAAACTGTTTGAATATAATTATTTACCTTGTCATCTAACAATAGGAGATTTCTTCCTAGATATTCCTTGTCATCTTTACTACTGTAACTTTCCCAGATTCTATAACTCGAACTCTGATTTTCCAGTCATATTTATTATCAATAGGTTTTAGAGAGCTTAAGCTATCAAATCTTTCCATATATGCTGGTGATATGAGTTCCTATGAAAAAAGATTAGCTAAGTTTTGATAATCAATGTCATATGGATGAAAATAAATAAAAGAGATGTTACATGTATATGTGCGATATTGACATGTTTTAGAAGTACTAAACTAAGATTACAGAGAGGCTTGAAGATGAGGAAGGTGTTACAATATGGAGAAGTAGGGACAAAAGTGATTTATATTGTGCTATATACAATCTGTTTAGTTGGTCAAACATGATGGTCCATATTCATTTTATTTTTTTGAATAATTTAAAGACACATCTATAATTTAATTGATTAGTTGTTAATTTTAACGTAAGGATTATGAAGTAATTAACTACTAAAATTGGAAGTGACACTATCATGGATTTTTATATTCATTTTATAAGTAACCTTATATGAATATTTGATGCATAACTGAGATTAATAAAATAATAAATTAAAGTAAAAAAATATTACAATATAAATTATTATAATATAAAAATAGGTATATATAAAAGAGAAATGATAACGTAGAAGAGAGAAAATAAAATAACGAAGGGAACTTTAGGAGGGAAATTGCGGTCAAATATTTTGAATATTGGTGCATCAAAAAAAATTCCCTTCTCTAACATAATTTTATCATTTTTTTAACCTTTTATAAGACTTAATGCATGGTCATATTGCCATAATAACTTATATATTCACAAGATTAAATATATTTGCTTTATTAACAAAGGTGCTGCAATGAGATATTTTTGAAAACATCCAGGGATATGCTAATTTAAAAAAATCAAAAGGTAGACTCTTTTCTTTCTGTTTTTATAGAAAATAACAGTCATAATGAGTTGCAATAAATACTTGTAGAAAATTGTGTATGCAATAAATGTATTTATTGGATCAACAGTCATAATGACTTGCAATAAATACTTGTAGAAAATTGTGTATGCAACAAATACTTATAGAAAGCAACAGTCATAATGAGTTGTAATAAATACTTGTATAAAATTGTGTATGCAATAAATACTTGTAGAAAGTTGTATATGCAGTAAATTGTGTATGCAACGAATACTTGTAGAAAATTTTGTACTTGTAGAAAACAGCAGTCATAATGAGTTGCAATAAATACTTATAGAAAATTGTGTATGCAAGAAATACTTGTAGAAAATTGTGTATACAATATTAGGACTGTAAATAACATATGAACAATTTAGTTTTGTAACCATATGCAAGCTAACCATTAAAAAAACCCTAGAACTTAATGTGAATATGTAATATAACAACTTTAGGTGAATATAAAGAACAAAAAATGCTACACAATATGATATCGTTGTATATGGACGAAGTACTAGATACTGAATTTTCTTTCAATTTTGGTGGCCTTCCATGTTTTCCACTTCGAAACGGATCAGAACTTTCACCTTTAAAGCAACAAATAAATTTTTGTATAAGTCATCTAGCAACCAGAATATAATAATAAAAACACTTTTGAAGTTCAAAATTTTAGAATTTAATTTCGAGAACGAAAAAATATGATAGCACTTGAAACTTAATAAGACAAGAAAGAAGTTTAAAAATAGTTACATGAATCAAAATTTTAGAGATCATATATAACACAATCTATCTAGTTAATTTGAGTTAAGACCTAATGGTAGTAAGCGCCCAGCCTCACCCTAGCCCAGCTCTGGCATAACATTGAAGCATATTTCACACTTGCCCAATTTTTTTCAACAAAAAAATTACAATTTAGATCTTTTTAATATTTAAGGTTTTCTTTACAAACCATTCTCTTTAACACTATAAAGTCAATCTTACTTGTTTCACCAATCTAACCTACACATTAGGTCTATGTTGCACAATGAAACAAATAATAATATAACAATACAAATTTATTTAGTACAAAACCACACAAATATATAAATGTATTTTTCTATACTTATAACAAATTTGACGATGGAAATAAGAGAACAAACCTGTATAATAAGTATTTTCTCCAACTTCAGCAGTATATTGATTTTTGGCCAAAGCTGATTGCAAGTTTGTTGAATATATTTTGATAATAACAACAAGAATGTTTTCAAGAGAAAATATGTAGGAAAGCTTGAAGAAGAAAATATGATGGTAACGTAGAAAGGTTAAAACGAGAATGGGAATCGGAAAGGTGGAAGTAAGAATTTAAAATGACAAAAACAATTTCCTTCTGCGACACACAGCTGTACCTAAGTTTGCATGTGTACAATGCAATTGACAATTTTGTAGAGATTAGGAAATTACATAAATGACCTTGATTGGATGAAATAATTAAATGAATCAGGGTTATAATTGGAAATCCAGAAATGTAAGAATAGTGGAAATGATTATATAGATAGATATTTACACATTTGAACCTAGTTTAACTTGGCTTTAAAACTTTAGGGTCTACTTTGTCCTTTAAGTAGAGCCTTCATGAATTCATTAATTTTCCCATATCCATATTCCAAATTCATGTTTTTTTACCATCCAGTCTTATACTCCTCTATATTCTCCACTTAGATTGTCCAAGCCCATAAGAACTTATTTCTGTTTAAACTTTCTATATGTATAAAATCTTTTTCAAACTTGAATTTTATCTTTTCAGAATTTATTTCAAAAAACTCAGTAAGAAAAAACATTTTTCAAACTCATTTTATCCATTAAAACCATATTGGAAAATCTTAGTGATAAAACTTATATTTCGTAGAGTCACAATTCTTTTTGAAATATATATAGTTACTTTAACAAAATTCTCAAAAAAAATGGATTTCATATCAAAACATATTAGCTTTATCATTTTCTTCTTCTATAATGATATATATATATATATATGGGGGGGGGCTTTAGACTCAAAGTGGTCCTACAAATTTTTCTAAATTACCCGTCTATAAATTTCTTTTTTTAAATGCAAATATTTACCTAGTCATTAATCAGTTTGAAATCTTTATGTCCTTTCTGTTTTAAAACATATAAATACTTAAGTACTTATCTATTGTCCAAACTTATTGCTTACTCCATCTTAACAGTTGTACAAGGATTTATTCTATTAATCTGATCTAAATAATCAATCATTACTCATAAGTTCTTACTCTTCAAACGAAATTTCTAAGATCTTCATCTAATATCCAAATGACATAACTTGATGAACACACCAAACTCTCAATCTATTACATATAACTAGTGATTGAAATTCATCCTCATATCCTACTAAAATTCAAGGTACTACTTCCAAGTCAAATCTTTTAGGATCCTAATTTCCATAGTTAGAATGAACCTTGGATTTTACTTGTCCTTTGAGATCATAAAACTAGGTATTTCCATATAACTACGTTTATTTCTAATGCTTCCATTCCAAGAATTTTTGTGAGAACTTTAATGTCAACTACACTCTTACTATTATTATTTTTAGAATGTATGGAAAAACCAAGAATCATTGAATGCTCATAATATGTTATTCTTTATCTCCTTAAGTTCCAACTTCTAGACCAAAGATTTTTAGTTGCCAAAATTACAAACCTTTTTCCCCATAATACGTGGTTGTTCCATAGGCTAATTGAAATACTAATAGTGGTTATTCCAAATTTTCTTGACTTTAGAGCTTCTTTTCTATTATCACCAATATTAAGCACTAGTGCAAACTCTTTTTAATTATTAAGAATGCTTCACACTTTATTAAGGGAATTAGTATCTCGGAAAAATTTCCAATAATTTTTCTATAATAATCCACTAAACCAAGAAAATTTATTATCTTCCAATAATGATCCCCGAAGAAATTGATATAGAATATATGTTCTTATAGGGTGCTGAATTTCTCTATCCTTTTTCCTAAATCAAACATGTCCTCTTTATGGACAGTACCTAATTTACTCTAAAACTTTTTTGAATACCCTGCCCAATCAAATTAATCATTAGGCATGTACATAAGTTATTCCAAGAGGTATCGTAAGCTTACCTTTAAAATTCATCAGTTGTAAAAGTAGCAGGTCTTCTTAATTTTATTCACTACTCAAGATTAGAAGAAATTGTTGATAAAGGAATCTAGCTATAGGGAAAATATGGGCTCCTACAAATAAAAAACAATTTACATGAGGCAAAGAATAATGGTTCCTCTAAAACAGTTACCTATGATTATTGTAGGGTTAAAGGAACTATCCATCTCCATAGCAAAGACAAGTGGTGCCTCTTGCCCAAAAGCGCTTACTCTTACAAAAGTTCCTTAACTTATATTTCCCTAGAAATCCTTCTACTGCAATTGAAGACAAATAAGTTTCTCAAAATATATCTAGGAAGATCCTATCATAGGTAAGATACTTAACCTACCAAAAGATAAATCTAAGGAGTAACATAATTTATCTCAACTGATCCTTCATAAAACAATTCTTAGGTGCGTCTATTTATATGCGATTAAGTAATTATCCTTTTTCCAATATTTGAGATGGCTCATTGCATAACTAGCTTGTCTAACTCCAAATCAGTTTACTCCTCAAAATGTTGTGAGCATCACTTTAGAAAGCCTCTAGTCATAGATATAAAACTTAACTTTCTTCTTCCCTTTTGAATTACATTCCCTAATCATAATACAATATTGTCATAAGTACGAATCTGAAAATCAACCTCTCTTCCAGGAGGTAGCCTCCTAATCTAGTGTATTTGGAGAATGTAGCACAATGGCAACTGAATCGGTACTCCCTAGAGGTGACTAAGGGAATATAGGAAACTAAATGTGATTGACCCTTCGAGTCGCAAGAGATATCTAGAGTTATATATCCTAACTGTTAGTCCTTCTCTTGTAATCAACATAGCCCTATTTATGGTTAATTAATCTGTTCTCAAAATTTTCCTATCCCAAAATAATATCATCCTAGTCAAAACTTTGCTATTAATATCAATATTTGGAATAGCCAATTATTTGGCTAGCCTATCTAGACTACTAACTTCCTCCAAGACATCTGGGATTTTTTTACTACTAGAACTAAATCTATATTTAAAGATGAATCTAGGGAACGTAGAAAGCTACATGTGACCGACCCAGTCAGGTCATGAGATATCTCGAGAGTATTCCCGGTACTAGTCTCAAATCTAACGACCCTCCTCACACAATCAAGTATTACTATATACAATTCTAGCCAACCCATCCCTAGTGTGTATGTAAAAAATCCAAGAAAAAAAGTGTCACACTCAAACTCTATGCTTAGAGTGTGAATCCTTAAACCCCTACAAGCTACAGACAAATGTGTTGATCCACCTATGGGATTAAGAGATTAATAATAGGTCTAGAAAAGCGCCTTAGTGAAAATAATCAACTAATGTTTCTAATGCGTACTTTGAGGATTTACTATATATGTGAGGGATAACATTGTTAGGTCTACTAGTTTCTTAAGTTTTAACAATCTTGTTTTAAGAAAGTAAACTAGAAAGGACTAGAAATAGATAATCTTCTTTATCCACCTTTATTTTCTCCTTGTCTTTTTACTTATTCCCTTTTTATCCATAACTTTCTTCTAATGTTGTGGCATAACGCTCACCTCAACTGTTCCCATGCTGAAGCAAGTGAAATTATCTCTTCTTGAGGTAATACCCTTAAGTCCTCTCACCATCCTTAGCCTAACATATTTCCAAACCCTATCATACAATTGTTAAATAAAAGGTTTGTATCCAAACTCTGGTCCTGTAAAGGATTTACCAATATTGAACTGTGCAGATTTTATACAATAATCAAAACATCAATCTACAAAGATTTAGGGTTCCTATATTCAGGGGTAAGCTTAGATAGGTTGTCATGTAGATAGCATAACGAAGAAAGGGGATAGGAATCAAGACCCAGAGGAGCTAAAAGGAAGGTTTTTCTGATTTGAGGGGATATACTCTTAATTTTTCAAAACACTTTATTTTGGAAAACAGATTTTATATCAAATAATTTTTCTTTTGGAAAATAATTTTTAACTTTTGAGATCGAATTTTAGGATCCTGTAACCTCGGGCTCTCATACCAAATGTAACACCCCGCCCCCTGGCATTCACAAAATTAGGAATACGAATTTTTGAAGAACGTTGTCGCTAAACTGAAAATAATTAGAGAGACTAAGCGTATAAGCCATGTAAAAAATATAAAACATTATGCAGCAAAAATGTATTTGAGATTCCAAGCATAAATGATTTTATTTCAGCAAATATTGTCAAACCATCAACATATGTCTCAAATCATCAAAAATAAAGTATAAATCCCTCGACCTCACCAATATCAGAGTAAAAGTACAATAATATCCCTCTCAAATGCAGATAAATTCCAACCAATGTGAAATAAAAGATAATATAGAAAATAAATCTAAAGAAGAATGGATCATGAATTCACCTAGAAGAATGTTGTAACGACCCGCATTCTACGCATTGAAGGATCTTAGAATATTTATTTCATTTTCATACGAAGTCATATGGTCGTGTAACTTTGGGAAATGACTATTGGGGTCATTCCCATGTTCACGATTTTAGCCGAATTTTGAATGACCGTTTTACCCCTAGTGAATCTTGTTTGGCCTATAACTTTTGATTGGTGATGAGTTTTTACCTGAAACCACTTCCATTGGATTCGGATGATGGTTTATCTTTCCGTAGAGTGGTCACATGAATCAAACGGACTTACCGTTTGGAAGATATGGCTGAAATAAGGTTTGAAAGATAGAAAACAGCTTAATTGGGCTTAATACGGTAATTAGCGGATGGGCCATAATCCATTTCGGGATTAGGGTTATGGGAGGGCTGATAGGTTTTGGGAAATCAAATTTTTTTTCATTTTTCAGCCACCACTTATCATCTCTTCCAACCTAGTAATGGCATCCACCTTCTAAATTCATCCTTAATCACTTTCTAATCACATATTAGCCAAATCTACGTCAAATTAAGGCGGATTAACATAGAAATCGAGATAAAGATGTTGGAATACATTGGGATCTATGCCAAATTAGTTAAAGTTTCAGATCTGAAATTTATTTGTGGCTAAGGTAAATGATTTGCACTTTTATTCACTAATTATGGCTAATTAGGGTTGATTAGTGATAATTAGCGATATTATGCATCATAAAAATTTGGAAAAATATTTAGAAATTCTAAAATATTATTTTGTGTCACTAGTGAAAATTTGGGTTAATTTGGACTAAGTTTGCTAATCTTATAGTTAAAACATGCTTAAGGGGATTAAGAAGAAAATCATGCTTTTTGGGTATGTTTGATCTAAAATATTTCGTGTGATTGATATTTTGGTGTTTTCGGTTGATTCTACATGTTATAACTGCTGTTTGGTATGTTTTGTGACTTCATAGTGAGGTTAGAAAGGTTGATAACACCGTCGCTTCACCAAATTAGCTTGCTGGAAAAAACTGCAGAAAACCGATTCGTGAAGAGGGTATGCTCACAATTCCTGAAGGGGGTATGCTCACGATTCCTTAAGGGGGTATGCTCACGATTCCTGAAGGGGAGTATGCTCACGATTCTTGAAGGGGGTAGGCTCACGATTCCTGAATGGGGTATGCTCATGATTTCTGAAGAGGGTATGCTCACGATTCCTGAAGGGGTGTATGCACACGATTCCTAAAGGGGGGTATGCTCACGATTCCTGAAAGGGGGTATACTCACGATTCCTGAAGTGGGTATGCTCATGATTCCTGAAGGGGGCATGCTCACAATTCCTGAAGGGGGTATGTTCACGATTCCTGAAGGGGGTATGTCACGAACTGGGGGGTGGTCACGAACCGGAGGGGTGGTCACGAACCGGAGGGGTCACGAGTCACGAACCGACCCTGACGAGGACCCCGACCACGACCCGAACCAAGATGATGACCCCAAACTGAACCAGATTCAAACTCTGCCACACGACGATAATTGTGAACTCTTCTGAAGACTAACTACAATTCAACCAAAACCCGAGATGCAAAGGAAGTCCAAATGAGAAGTTATTAATCAGGATCCAAATGGGAACTGACGAGCTAACTTCTAGAGTTGGGCTTTGCTGCAAGACGTTTGTAAAGGGGTTATCGTTATCTATAACTTTGGTTCACCGATGAAGAGAAGGGGCATGTAGCCGAACCAAAGCCAGGGAAGTGTGGACTGATTGGCCCTTAACCTAGAGCTAGGGATGTGTGGATTGGGTTGGGTTATTGACTATATACCAGGGAAGTACGGTCATAGCAATAGTCGACGGAGTTGTCGTCATGGCCCCAATGGATTTGGTGATTAAAGCAGTAGATATCGTATGCTTTACGCACTGAGTGAGTGATGTGAGGATGGGTGCTATGTTTGATGTTTTCTATCACCATGACACACACGTGCCCATTTTACACTTTATGTTAGTGTTACCTTAGAGTATTGTACATCTTGTTGTGCTAACTCTTTGGTTGCAGGTCTAGGTTTAGGTATGATTATTTATACCTGTTATTGTTTTATTTTGCGGCTATCCCTCATACCAGACTTTTTCTGACCAAGAGTTTTATGACTCTTCTTATTACTTTGGGTTCTCCTAAACGAGCAAACTAGAGATAGGTTAGGTGGTTATGCACAAGTAGTTGTCTGAACACGAGAGGAGGCTTCCATGTACTATTTACATATATTCTCCCTATGTTGTTGATGGTCACTGCTTTGGGCATTATTAGTGCACCTTCTTTATTTCCTTTTTAGTGACAGTATTTTAAAGTTGTAATAGTGGTTTGGATCATAAGCTGTATTTTTCTGGATTTTGCTACTCTTATGGACATGCTTTAGTTTTCAGCTTATGCACTGCCTTGCCTGTTTTATATCAAGTTATTTACTATTATATTTTATCCCGTGCGCTTTGAGATATTCTACAAGTTCTTGGTGATTCATAGTTTCCAAACCTTTTTCCTTTGACGACCGTCCCGTGCTGGTCTGACATTAGCACAACGCATTTCGGGGAAATGTCAACTGGTTCGGGCGGGCCATCACACTTGGTACCAGAGCCTAGGTTACGTAGTTAACCTAGGGAAAGATATAAGGGAGAGATAGTATACGTATATGAGAGCGCGTATTTGTGATATTTTGGTTTTCAAAAACTATATATATATATACTATTAGTATGTCTAAAGATGAAGTCGCACTGCACTGGCACCACTATGGAGATGGTTAATTGTTTTCTCTTTATAGATTGAACGATGAGCCGATATACGAGGAGTACGGGTTCAGGGGCCAATGATAGGAATGTCCCTGATATGAGGACGATGATTACCACCTTTATGAGGGATATACTTAGGGATGTTCAGGGAGCAGTTCCTAATGCTGCTAACGGTGGTGGTGCAGCAGTGCAGGCGCCTAGAGCCGATTTCGCCAAGCTATGCAAGTATTATACTAATCTTGGTGGAAAGCCGTTCTACGGAACGGAATCGGCTACGCAGGTTCAAGATTAGCTTGATAGTTATGAACGCATCTTCGAGGATTTGAGGATCGATGATGCAATGAAGATAAAGTTAGCATCGCGTCAACTTCAAGGACGGCTATGAATTGGTGGAATGTCATTAAAGGGGCTACATCCGAGGATCAAGTTACTTGTAATCAGTTTAAGACTCGCTTCAGTGACAAGTTTATTCCAACTGCTCAGAAATTAGAATTGTTCAGGAAATTTTTGGAGCTTAAGCAGAATGGTAGGGCGGTCTAGGAATATATTGCTGAATTCGATACCTTATCGATACCGTCGAGAAGAAGAACGAGAAGTTCATAACTGGCTTAGATGAGTACTTGGGGGGAAAGACTTATAAATCATATTGATGAGACATTTGAATCTATTGTCGGAAAGGCATTGAGATCTAAGAGTCTTTACCCTAAGTCAAAGGCCGTGGTTGTTGTTGCATCTGCAGAGAAGCCAAAGCCGCAGGAAAGCGGTGGAGGCAAGAATAATTCCCAGAATAAGAGGAAACAAAATCAGACCAAGGATGGTCAGAAAAGAAGAATAAGAAAGACATCGAGTGCTATAGCTATGGCAAGAAGGGTCATTATGCCAAAGAGTGTCGAGCAAAGCCAGGGGAAAAGAAGTGCTTCAACTGTGACCAAGTGAGACATTTCAAGGATAAATGTCCACAACCCCTAAGGAGAAGCAGATGGTGAAAGCATATGCTATCAACATTGTTCTTTCTTCGTCGAATGCCCCAACTGCGGTGCAGAAGGGAAAGGGCGTCGTTATTCTAGGTATGCTTTCTATTTACGATGTTCATGTTCGAGTATTATTTGATACTGGCGCTTCTCATTCCTTCATATCTAGTAACCTGATAGATAGGTTGGAATTGGAACCCGACATAGCCGATAGACCTTTAGTTGTTACGAACCCGATCGGTGGTTCGACTAGCCTTAGTATGATTTGTCGTAAATTGGTCTTATCGAGTCATGGATGTATGTTTGCTTGTGATTGCTTTGTTTTGGGCTTTACTTGGTTTGGTATCATTTCGGGAGTCGAATGGCTCCAAAGATACGTGGTGGGGGTAGACTGTGAGGGGTCTTTGGTGACCATTAGAGCGGATGATGGGCAGAGGGTGGTATTGGGTTGCCTACCTAGCTATGAGGTGATGGCTAGTTTTCTGCATTCCCTCGACATCCCGCAGGTTGAGTTATCATATGTGCCTATTGTTAGGAAGTATTCGGACATCTTCGAGGAAGTGACCGAACTTCCACCACACCGAGAGATTGAGTTTTAGATTGATTTAATGAAAGATGCCAGACCTATAGTGATGCCACTTCGTCGTATGGCGCCAAGGGAGCAGCGAGAGATCGAGGTGCAAGTGGGTGATCTTTTGAAGAAGGGATTTATCCAAAGAAGTGTTTCCGAGTATGGAGCACTAGTTGTATTTGCCACTAAGGCCGATGGTTCCCTTCGCTTATGTGTGGACTGCCGTGAGTTGAACAAGGTGACTAGGAAGAATAAGTATCCTCTTCTACGTGTAGATGATTTATTTGATCAGTTAAATGGAGCAAGAGTGTTCTCCCAGTTGGATCTCGCAATAAGATTTCATCAGCTCAGAGTAGAAGCTGAGAGTATATCTAAAATGGCATTTCGGACGCCGTCTGGATTTTATGAGTGATTGGTCATGCCATTCGGGTTGACCAATGCACCTGCATATTTTGTGGATCTTATGAATAGGGTTATCAGAGATCAGTTAAATAAGTTTGTTCTTGTGTTCGTGGATGATATCTTGGTTTGAGAACAGAGGAAGAACACAAGGAACATTTGAGGACAGTGATGGAAGTGTTGAGGAAACACCAATTAAAAGCAAAATTTTCTAAGTGTCACTTCTGGAGGAGGGAAGTGAGATTCTTGGGCAATATTGTTTCAGAAAATGGTATTGTGTGGATCCTGTGAAATAGCTACGGTGCATGATTGGTCTACGCCCAAGAATGCAACGGACGTGAGAAGTTTCTTGGGATTAGCTGGATATTATCGTAAGTTTATCCAAGACTTCTCCAAGATAGCGACGCCGTTAACTTAGTTGACCAAGAAGAATCAAGCTTTCGACTAGGACAAAAGGTGTGAGAATGCATTTAAGGATCTAAAAGAGAAGTTAACGTGTGCACCAGTGTTAGTTATTCCCAAAAGGGAACGAAGAGATGACAGTATACACAAATGCTTGTGGTACCGGACTAGTTGCTGCATTGATGCAAGGAGGTAGGAATGTAGCTTATGTTAGTCGGCAACTGAAACCACATGAGAAAAAGTATCCTACCCATGATCTGGAATTGGCAGCGATCGTGTTCGCATTGAAGATGTGGAGACACTATCTCTTGGGAGAAAGATTCGAGTTGATTACCGATCATAAATCATTAAAGTATCTTTTCTCTCAAAAGGATCTAAATCTTCGACAGCAGAGTTGGTTAGAGTTCTTGGCTTCATATGATTTCAATATCGCATACACACCGGGGAAGGGCAATGCGGTAGCTGATGCATTGAGTAGGAGACATGCCAGCTTAGGGGCTACGTTTCTTGAATGGAAGTAACTGGAGTATATTGCGATATATGATTTCAGACCTAAGTGTGAATTAGATCCAGAGATGTTAGCAAATATGACGATTAGACCGACTTTGATTGAGCGGATCGGTTCCAATCGTAGGGACGATCCTAACCTATTAGAAATCATCTCCAAGGTAGAGATGGGTATCGATGTTGAGGAGATGAACAAGTATGGATTTGATAGGGAAGGATGGATTCGAAAGAATGGCAGACTAGTTGTACCCAATGTTAATGGATTGAGGGATGAAGTGCTTAGAGAGTGTCATCACTTGAAACTGACTATACATTCTGGTGGTAACAAAATGTATCGAGACATGAAGCAGACTTACTACTAGGAAGGGATGAAGAGAGACGTTGGAAAGTTTATATCCAAGTGCACGAATTGTAGCTAGTTAAAGACGAGCAAAAGAAACCTAGGGGTTTGTTACAACCATTGGAAATTCCAGAATGGAAATGGGAACAAGTCTCAATGGATTTTATTAATGGTTTACCAAGGACTAGATCGGGTGTATTTGGGTGATTGTGGATTGATTGACCAAAAGTGCAAGGTTTATACCAGTCAAGTCAAATATAAGGGAAGCTAAGTTAGCAGAACTGTATATGAAGTGGGTGGTGAGATTTCATGGAGTACCTAAAGTTATTGTGGGTGACCGAGATCCATTATTTACTAGTGGGTTTGGAAGAGCTTACAAGAGGCTTTAGGGTCAGAATAACATCTCAGTACCGCATACCATCCTCAAACCGACGGTCAAACAGAGAGGGTGAATCGTGCATTAGAGGATCTCTTGAGAGCTAGTATATTTGATTTTAGTGGATCATAGGATGATCATTTGCATCTGGTTGAGTTCGCATATAACAATAGTTATCAGTCCAGTATTGGTATGGCTCCATTTGAAGCTTCGTATGGAAGACCGTGCAACTCACCATCATGTTGGTTGGAGACTGGTGAGAAGTTTGTGCTTGGGCCAGATGTAATAAGAGAAACGTCAGATAAGATAAAGGTTAATCAACAACGAATGAAGGCTGCTAAGATATGCAGAAAAGTTATGCTGATAAAAGGCAAAGAGATTTGAAATTCTTCGTTGGCGACTTGGTATTCGTCAAGATTTCTCCATTAAAGAGTGTGATTCGATTTGGTAGGAGAGGTAATTTGGCACCAAGGTTCGTTGGTCCATTACCTGTTCTTGAACAAGTTGGGAATTTAGCATACAAAGTTGGATTACCAGACAAGATGGCAGGAGTGCACAATGTATTTTATGTTTCATAGTTAAGGAAGTTCGTGCATGATTCAGATATGACTATTTCACTAGATCAGTTGGATGATATCGAGGTAGAACCTGAGGCAGTTGAAAACGGTACACCGATTTGTATTGTTAGACATGATACGAAGCAACTTCGGAGGAAGACGGTAAGACTGGTTAAGATCAGTTGAAAACAGTACACCGATTTGTATTGTTAGACATGATACGAAGCAACTTCGGAGGAAGACGGTAAGACTGGTTAAGATCCAGCGGGGCGAAGATGAGAACAACTGTACTTGGGAAACCGAGGAAAGCATAAGAAAGTCATATCCAGAACTCTTTGTCTGGTAAGGTTTTATTAGCAATATACTTATTCTGCATGCTAAGATAGGCCTGTTGTGTTTATTATGTATGTTTGATTATAGCAAATGGTTGATAGGCATGCTGGACCCTTTGTTATTTTCCTAGTTAAGAAATTCCGAGGGCGAAATTTCTTAAGGGGGGAGAATGTAACGACCCACATTCTACACATCAAACGATCATAGAATATTTATTTCATTTCCATATGAAGTCGTACGGTCGTGTAATTATGGTAAATGACTATTGGGGTCATTTCCCATGTTCATGATTTTTGCCGAATTTTAAATGACCGTTTTGCCCTTGGCGAAACTTATTTCGCCTATAACTTTTAATTGGTAAGGATTTTTGACTTGAAACCACTTCCATTGGATACAGATGATGGTTTATCTTTACGTAGAGTGGTCACATTAATCAAACAGACTTAACGTTTGGGAGATATGGCTGAAATAAGGTTTGGAAGATAGAAAACAGCTTAATCGGGCTTAATATGATAATTAGCAGATGGGCCCATAATCCATTTCGGGATTAGGGTTATGGGAGGGCTGATAGGGTTTGGGAAATAATTTTTTTTCCCATTTTTCAGTCACCACTTATCATCTCTTCCAGCCTAGCAATGGCCTTCACCTTCTAAATTCATCCTTAATCTCTTTCTAATCACATATTAGCCCAATCTACGTCAAATTAAGGCGGATTAGCAAATAAATCGAGATAGAGCTGCTGGAATACATTGGGATCTGTGCCAAATCAGTTAAAGTTTCATATCTGAAATTTATTTATGGATAAGGTGAGTGATTTGCACTTTTATTCACTAATTACGGCTAATTAGGGGTGATTAGTGATAATTAGAGATATTATGCATCATAAAAATCTAGAAAAATATTTAGAAATTCTAAAATATTATTTTATATCACTAGTGAAAATTTGGGTTAATTTGGATTAAGTTTGCTAATCTTATAGTTAAAACATGCTTAAGGGGATTAACGGGAAAATCGTGCTTTTTGGGTACATTTAATCTAAAAAAATTCATGTGATTGATATTTTGGTGTTTTTGCTTCATTCTACATGTTACTACTGTTGTTTGGTATGTTTTGATGTGTGCTGATGCACTCTATAAGTGTGTCAACACACCTATGGAGTGTGTTGACACACATAGTGTCCTTTTTTCTTTTCTTTTCTTTTCTAATTTTTATTTGTTCTTGTTTATTTCATAACTTGGTCATTTTATCTCTGATTTCCGCAAACATGGTGTCTAAACTAATTGGAAAATCGCCACGGACATAATGGCATACTTTTTTTTAGCCATATTCAATTGAGAATAAAGAAGTTTTGAATTGTTCAAATAATGAGTTTGATTATTGTAATGATCATTGTACAGAAGCTATTGGATACAAAGACTTCTATATATAGCAAAAGATGTAATGTTAACTTGCTATAAATAAAACTATCCTAATATAACAAGTATAATATGTGGCGGCTCTTACTTCATAATAGAAGAAGCCTGTATACGACGAGACCCATATACTTGATGGTTGTATCGTATAACCCATATATGATAATATCCTCCCTCAAACTCAACTAGGGTTTTCTTTACCTCTTCCATTCTGCCTCCATTCACTTACTTTCAGCTCTTCTCTAAATCTGATAAAATTCTTTGTCGAGAGAGCTTTTGTGAGCACATCTTCTCTTTAATAGTATGCAGGAATATGGCAAAATGTTAATTTTCCTTCTTGCATCCTTTCATGATTGAAATGCAAATCAATCTCCAGATGTTTTGTTCTAGAATATTGAATGGGGTTAAGTGACAATGATATAGTGCTCCTGGTATCACACCAAATAACTGGTTTCCTTTTTGAGGCAAACCCTAGTTCTTGCAAAAGCAATTTAATCCGTGAAATTTTTGCTACTGTAATCGCAAGAGCTCGGTATGCAGCTTCGGTGCTTGATCTTGAGGTAGTTGGTTGCTTCTTCGTACGCCACAAGATAATATTGTATCGAGAAATACATAATATCCTGATACAGATCTTCTATCATCTAAATCATTCGCCCAATCAGCATCGCTAAATCCCTGTAAGTTTAAATCTTTATTGCTTTTAGTTTAATTCCATAATGCTTTGTTCCTTGTAAGTACCGCAAAACTCTTTTGACTGCTAACCAGTGTTCAGATAGGGGATTTTGCATATATTGACTAAGTTTATCTATGCTAAAACATATGTATGGCCTTGTAATTGTAGCATACTGCAGTGTCCCTCATGCTGCAGTGCCCCAGTTACACACTTGTATTGCTTTGCATTGTTAATAGTTTCCCCTTTGAGTTTTGAAAGTCGTAAATTACTAATCATGGGCATTGGTAATGATTTGGCTTGATGCATGTCGGTTCTCTGTAGAATTTCAGTGATGTAATTTTGTTGAGATAAGAACAATTCATCTTCATTTTTCGTGTTGATCTGAATTCCTAAGAAGTAACTCAACTCTCCCAGATCCTTGACAGAAAAATTCTGACCAAGTTTATGTATAACTCTGTTGATTTCTTGACCGTTTTCCCCAGTTATCAACATGTCATCCACATAGACAAGAATGTAGATAATTTCTTGTTTATTTCTTCTCATATACAAAGAGTAACCTGATTTTGTCTGCGTGAAACCAATCTTTGATAAAATCAATTTCAGTTTTTCATACCATGCTCTCGAAGCCTATTTTATACCATATATTGCTATGTGTATTTTACATACAATTTGTTTGTCTCTAATGTTGGCTTCATATCCCTTTGGTTGATGCATGTAGACATCTTCAGTTAATTCACCATTCAAAAGGCATTGTTGACATCTAATTGCCTAATGTTCCAGTTTTTACACAAAGCAATAGTTAGAATAATTCAGATAGTTGTGGGTTTCTAACTAGTGAAAAGGTTTCATTAAAATCGAATCCAAATTGTTGAGCATATCCTTTTGCAACAAGTCTGGCCTTGTATTTTTCAATTATCCCATTTACTTTTCTTTTAGTTTTGTAAACTTATCTGCATCCTGCAATGTTTTTATGACTGGGTGGTGTGACCAAGCTCCAGGTTTTGTTTTTAATGAGTGCTTCATATTCACTATCCATTGCCTTTTTCCATCTTTCAGACTTTACTACTTGAGTATGGCTTACTGGTTCAACTTCATTTACAGATACGTTGTACAGTTTTCAATTCTTGACCTAGTAGTCATATGATGTCCAACTTATAACTGTTGTGTCTGATTTTGGTCACTAGAATTATCACTTTCTGTGTATGTGTTGTTGTGGCTTTCTTCAACTTCATGCATATTGGTGTGTGCTCCCTCAGTGCTAATATTATTTTCATTTGTTGAAGCAATGATCTGGTCATTGAGAATCCTCTGTGTATTACCACTGCTTTTATCTTGTTTCTCTTCACAGCTGCTCTCTGTTAATTGTTCTACAAGAATTGGTATTGCAGAAATTTTTTTGCCTGAATATTGATTATTTCCTTCTTTTGTTGCTTGCTTTTCTGCATATGGAAAAACATTTTCATCAAAGACAACATGTCTTGATATAAAAACAATTCCAATTTTATCTAAGCACTTATAACCTTTCTGGTTTTGAGGATAACTAATAAATGTGCATGGAGTAGATCTCATGTTGAGTTTATATTTATTGTATTCTCTTAAACATGGGAAACATAGACAACCAAAACACTTGAGAAATTTGTAATTTGGTTTATCATTAAAAATCATCTCATGTGTTGTTCGGTCATTCAACACTTTTGTTGGTAACTTGTTTATAAGATACACAGAAGTATTGAAAGCCTCATTCCAATATTTCATTGGTAGCCCCCCTTGGGATAATAATGTTAAACCAGTTTCAACTATGTATCTGTGTTTTCTCTCTACCAACCCATTTTGTTTGGCAAGTCAGTCTATGTTTTATGCCTCATTTGATAAAATAGTTTGTAAGTGGCTTGAATTCACCCTCACCATCTGTTTGTATCATTTTTACACCACAGTTGGAATGTTTTCTATGAAAGATATAAATTGAATAACTGTATTACATGTATTTGAATTGTTTTTAAGCATATATATCCAATGTACCTTGACTAAGCATCAACAAAGGATAGATAGTACATGTGCCCTTGATATGAATTTAGTGGTGTTGGTCCGCACAAATCAGCTGCTATAAGCTTCAGTGGCTTGTTAAATGTTATTTCAGAATTACCAAAGGGAAGTTTGTGACTTTTCCTAAGTTGGCAGTGTGTGCATATGTGTTTCACAGATATAGTATTAAAAGAATTATTATTATTATTATTTAAAACAGTTCTTACAGTCTCTAAATTAGGATGCCCAAGCCTTACATGTCAAGTTTCTATTACATTACCATGATTACTATTACTATTACTACAATGATTACTGTTGTTGCTGCTGCTACTACTACTACTATTACTAATGGCATCTACATTGTTGCACCAAATTTCTTTACTCGAAGCATTTCCAGTTTTCAAATTGGAAAATTTGTAAATCCCGTCATGTAGATCACCCTGTAGCAATATATCTTGGCTTAGTAAATCCTTAACTAGGAAAAATCTGGGGTGAAATTCGAAATAACATTATTATCATCGGAAAATTTTAAGACACTTAATAAATTTTTGTTAATAGTTGGAACCCTAAGCAAATTGTTTAATTTCAGTTGCCTCTTTCCTAATATAATTCCTTTACCAATGTGTGTAATACTAGTAGTTTGACCATTACCCATATGTAAAGACCTCATACCTGAGTAGCTTTTGCTTCCAAAGTTTAGATTTTGTAGATTGTTTGTGATATGGTGTGCAGCTCCCGAATCTGGATACCATTCATCTAAAATGACTTCATCAGTCCTATCTTTATTGCTAGTTCCTTGACCTTTGTTGTTGTTATTGTTACTTCGGTTTTGGTTATTGATTGTTGCTACGTTTGCCTGTGCCCCTATATGACTCGTGTTGTTTTGATTGGGTGGTGGTCCATTTGCATCAGTGTTGTACCTGAAGTAGAACTTATTAGCTGTGTGTCTAATTTTTTTCATAAATTTGACACTTCACTCCTTTACTGTTGTTCCATCTTCCTCTACCACGTCCTCTTTGAGGTGGAAATCCCCTTTGAGGTTGAAACCCTCATTGATACTGATTTTCTGTTTATTTGCATTGGTGTTGTTTCTTTGTGGCTGTCCGTTTTCAGCAGCAGCAAAGTTTGCATAAATTTCTCCTTGCGCAGTCTTCCTTTGGTTGATTCTTCCTTCGTGGGTCAGTAGAGCCGGTCGAAGGAACTGCAAATCAGGAATGGCTTATTGTGTTGCTATGCTATAATTATGACCAAAGTCTCGTACTCCTTATCTAATCCATTAGTAATGAAAAGAATTTGTTCGCTGTCGCTAATTTTATGTCCCACAACACTTAATCTATAACATGGATTTTTTATTTTGCTTATGTAATCCTTCATACTCATGTCTTCTTTTTTACAGTTCGGTAGATCTCTTATGTGCTGCATTACACATGCAACATAATGTGAACTAAAGATTTTCTCTACTGTTGACCATATTTCGTGTGATGTGTTGCATCCAGCTATCTGTGACAACAAATTCGGGCTAATATATGACAATAGCCAGGATGACAGCAAGCTATCCTATTTCTGAAAATTGATGTAATCAGGATTCGGCAAAGTGTTACCATCCTCATTATTGATCATCACTGCTGGAGTTGTCAAAGTCCCCTTTATAAAGTCTTTTAGCCCGTATCCACTTAGAGCAATTTCAACTTGATATTTCCAAAGTATATCATTATCTTCATCCAAAGATGTCGTAATAACTTGAATTTTTGGTTTGATCAGGTTCTGAAAGTTGACAGAAGCACCATAAGCATTGCTGCCAGATATTGTCGACGTCGGTTCATTATCTTGTGCCATGGTAAGGAAAATATGTGCATTGCAGCCTGTTCAAGATACGACAGACAAAAGATGTAGACAAAAATATTTCTAAACAGAAGCAAAACATGTTGAGAATAATGCCTGACACAAAAAAATTAAACTCTATAGCCGAAGGTATTGCTTGGCACGACAGAGTTAGGGTTTGTAGCCACTTATTCCTCTTCCACAGATTGGTGAGGAGGAAATGATGCAGCCAGTCGAAGAGTACACGTGGCACGTTTCTGACAATGATCCAAATAGATCGGTTGCCCATCATCCAAGAGAATATCCGATGATGAGTAACAAAAACTGAGGAAAAAGGAAAAAAATCTCTAATCCCCTTGGATTACTGGGTTTGATTGATCGAGAAAGTAATGCCTTTCGACGATATGCTCTAATGCCAAATTGAGAATAAAGAAGATTTGAATTATTCAAATAATGAGTTTGATTATTGTAATGATCATTGTATAGAAGTTATTAAATACAAGGACTTGTATATGTAGGAAAAGATGTAATGTTAACTTGCTAGAAATAAAACTATCCTAGTATAACAAGTATAATATGCGGCAGCTCATTCTTCAAAATAGAAGAAGCCCATATACGACGAGGCCGATATACTTGATGATTGTATCGTATAGCCCATGTATGATAATATATTCTAATAATTTAATAAACTTATTTGTTGTTTAGTTAATGAATATGAACTTGTGCTACGCACCCGACTTGGATATACTATTACAAAATCTCACGTTTGACGTATGGGTAAGAGAGATATATAACATTTGAAGATAAAAGAGCGAACTGTAATTATTGACACCTATCTCATTATTGTTGAACTACAATTTAGTTGAATTAATTTTTATTTTGGCACAGGAATTTTTTGTTGCTATTGTCATTCTTGCATTAACTCTCTTTCTTTTTAACTTTTTCATCTACCATTACTGTGAGTATTATTTAAATTTTGAGCAATGTATTAGTCTGTATGCTAATATATCCGATGTTATATCAAATATCATAAATTCAATAACAATTACAGTAAAAAGAATCTTTATATATTTAAATGGAAACCTGAAAATCAAGCGTAACCTTAGCAGACAAGTAATTAGGTTTACAGTTTGAATGTACACAAAATTCTTATGCGTTCGAATAGCCACACATAATTTGGCACCCAAAGGTTTCCAGGAAAATGTAGGTATTAAGAATAAAAAAACTAAATTGCCTCAGTTGTGTAATAGAAAGCATTTAGTACTGCTTGTATAGGATCAATTAAGCATCCAAAGAATGAGTTCTTCTATTTACTAACACCACATAACAAACTTTCATTTTTATCTGCATTAAAGAAACATATATGGACTGGATTACTCATATGAAGTCGGTTGAAGAACCAAAATTATATACAAACATTAAAGGTTCCTATTGAGATTATAAGCAGTCAAATAAATGTATGTTAGTATGAATAGTATTAAACACATATCTTGCAACCTTCAAACGTTAGGAAGAATAATTCATCATCAAATAAAAAAATAACTGTTTTAATTCTTGAATCTTCCAGCTCATGAATAACACTAATATTTCTCAAAGCTTCAACTTCATACTTCCTGATAATCCAAACTACTATCTAGGAGAAAAAATTAAAAGGCGAGTAAACAAATGGATGATAAAACATAAAACTATGATTAGGTGAAGATCACTAAGATGTATAACACAACATATATGTGTACGTACATAATATATATATATAACACTTTATGTGGTTAAATTTGTAAATGCAACATAAACTTCCAAGAGTGGGAAAAAATGTAGGTAATTCAAAGTTTCATAGTCAGTGCTTCCTTTTAGTAACTACAAATGGTATATAATTTAAGAACAGAGGTAGATGACTTAATATACCACCAGGTATATTTTTGAAAAATTACCATAATTAAGAAAAAAAACAAAGTAAGAAAAACTCGATATCAACACATCCGAACTAAATTACGTTTCGTTGAAATAAGTAAATGTTAACATAGTCAAATCAGTACGAAAGAAAAACTTTTGTAGGTTGTGTATGACTTTTGGGTTAAGTAGAGAGATTTTCTAAGAAAAGCAAGTCAAAATGATTTTGAAAGGCGAACAGTACGTACCATGAGTGGAATTCTTTACACAAATTGAACGTAGTGTATGTATGCAATTGTTTGCACAAATATGGGTAATAAAATCCTTAAAAACATGCATGGATAACGCTATTTAATAGCATTCATGAATAGTTTTATCGAAGGAAAAAACAAAGAAATACATCCCATTATTTGAATAATCCACGTTTGTCCCTATCTTTTAATCACAAAAACATTTTATATATTATGCTGGTTGGGTTCATGAATTGTGTTCAAGGACTTTTGTCATCATAACCCTACTCATTTTATGTGTTAGAATTTTACATGTGTCAAAGACTATTTTATTTTTCAATCACTATCTACAAAATAAATTTTAACTCTTAATGAACTAATAGTTATGTGTAATACAACACACTTGCCTCTTGTGTGCTCGACCTTCTAATCTCGGCAAATATTATATAAAATTTATTATTGAATAATTAGCTACTTGACTAAATGATACTCTTTAAACAGCGAAGCTGTCATAACTTATAGCCTTTCATATCTAAAATCATCAATAATATTTTCACTACTTATGTTTCAGTGTTGTTGCCACATATCTTATTTCAATATTGTTACCACAATGTTCAGATCTCTATAAACCTTTTCTCTAAAATTTGATCATAAATGTGATGAATGGTAATTAACTTCAAGGTGAAAAGACATTAATTGTCATAATTGCACAAATTTATCTGTTTGATTAACAATGTATTCTTTTCTTGTTTTCTTCCTAATTCAATTATTGTTGTAGCATTCAAAAGGTATTATTATTAGAGATGGTGTCATATGTCTTAGTTTAAATTTTTTATGTATTTTAGGAGGTATCCATAGCATACCCACATCAGTTTATTTCATAGCTCGTTGAATTGCAAGTTGAAAGCACAAAGGGAAAACCTTGAGTTTACTTGCAATCAATATAAAGAAGAAGATTAAGTTTATATAGAGATTTTTTCACTTATTACTTAAAGAGGCATTTCCACTGCCATGTATATACAAAGCTGAATTAAACATATTATCGTGTTAATCAAAGAAATACAATGACATATTGTTACTCCGATAATTTATAATCAAAAAAAATAAAATATCAGAACAAAGACTATACATAACAAACAAAAAACAAGTAATCAATATCTCTTTAACGAAATTAGAAGATATAAAAATGAAATCATCAAAATAGAAAATACAGGAAAAATGCATACTTAAGCATAATACATAAGAATGGTGGAGGTAGCTTCCAAATGGTTATTGATGGAAAAATAACAAATGGAAAAAATGTGTGTTAAATTGAAATCAACACCCAGTGTAAAATTTGCAAAAATTAGAATTGTTACCTGAAACCCATAAATGAAAAAGGTGTGTTAGATCGAAATCAATACTTCATGTAGAATTGAGAAAAATTAAAATTGCTACCTAGTGTTAGCGAAGATGTCCGGAAGAAGATGAGAAATAAATCTGTGGAGATGTCGAGGAATACTGTAACGACCCGGTGGATTTTCGGCCCTGAAGATCGACACAAATACAATTATTGTATCTAATGCCGACCTTCCAAGCACCGAAAAACATAGGAACGTTAGTAGAAAGAATTTAGAGGGTGAGAAAGAAAGAAAGAAATATTAGAATAGAAGAAATAAGAAGAACATCACATCAAAATCTCACAGCGGAACAGATAAAATATAATATCAAATCTCTTTGTATCAAAGGACTGTATATACATACCAACCATCAGAGTATAACATATAACTGTCATAGCGGAAATAACTTTATATAACTAGCAGTGAAGCCTCCTGCTTCCAACTCCTGAAACTCCAAGCGAAACCTAACCTGGAAATATACTCGGTCTAACCTGAGCACATTTGAAGCAAAGCAAAATTCACCAGATCAGTCTGGAATACTTTCAGTGATAAATTCACAGCACAAACAATCTTGTTTAACCTTGGAAAATACTTTTTGAAAGAAAAGGATAATAGTAAGACCAGCCCACACAAAAACACGGACGGTTTTTACCATACTATAACCCAAAACATTTTTGAAAATCCTAAAATGTCTAAATACAAATAAATACAATCTAACACTTGCATCTCATGCTTCATATATATAGTACACAATCAAAACCGCGGGCACTTATTGGAGATTGGATTTCGACCTTGACAAGGTACGGGACCACTTGCCGATAGTGTATCTCTAAAGGCGAACACACTGGGTTCAACAAGAACGTCTTGCAACCCGGCCCACACATGACCGACACTCATTTCGCTTGAATGTATCAAATGTATATCACCGACGGTTGGGACAGTAACTGTCTCCCGAAAAATGGGGCAGCATCGAAATAGATTAAAGAAGCAATAGAAATTTCTCTAGATAGGCGATTATACACCCTAATGGGAGCGACCCACATAGCCATGCTGCCTGCCCGATTTTTGTCATTTCCCGGTTGATGGGGCTTGAAGCTGGAATTTTCCTTTGAGAACATCTGGTCACCATTCACTTTGAATGCCACATTGTCAGATCCGTCAAATCACTAATTGACGTCCACAAAAATATTCTGGTCGTTAAGCTAAGAGAGGTGCCCCTCTCTGCCACTAACAGAAATACGTTTGTAAAAATCAACGTACGCGACCCTTAAGAAATACTTTGTCAGACATTTGTCCATTCAAGTCATCCAGGAACAGGATGAACCGAAGGCACCCTCTTATTGCATCCAATATAGGAATCACCCCATGGATCAGAAGCGAGCAGTCCTTGCAATCCGTAGATTTCAACCACAATAGAATCACAAATCAAAATAACTCTGGTTGCAAGCCAGAGAAATTCAACAGGTAGTTCTTCCGTTTATGAAGGTCCACGATCTCCAATTGCTCCATCTTCAATAAGCAACTTCACGTATTTGTTGGTCGGAATGGTTTTCGAATATCAATTTGATCCCGGTCTTTCCGTACCAACAAGCGTATTGGTCAGGTTTTGATAGTCGGTAATTTAACTATCAAATAACAATCGTGTAAATAAAAGGGGCTCACTGATTCAGTAATTGGCATTACTTGGCCTATTTAAAAAGAATAATTAATATTTGGTTAATCAACTTTTAATCCTTTCAATATATTTTAAAACATTATATTTATTCTTAATTATTATAACAAAGGCTATTTTATATGTTTTTAGAACATGAATATATATACCTAACTTTCCATTTCTATTACCATTGTAAATATCGTTATATTCTTCAAAACCACTTTTCCCATTTCCTCACATTTTGGCATCACGATATATACTTATATATATATATATATATAAACTACTTGAATTTATAAATCAAATTACCAATTCTGATATGACAAATCAAATGTCAAATTTATATAATTTAAAATCCCATGAACTTATTTACCTTGTACCTAACATTTATATTCAAAAACCTCGTACTCATGTTCAATATTCCTCGTCTGGAATAATTAACCAATTACAACACCTTTCCTTCGTTTCAAACTAATACCATTCCTCGATAATAGTGAAGCCGTTCAAGTTGGGGTATTTTATTCACCTCTCAGACCTTGATCGACAACGTTCTTACCTTAGAATAATGTTAGTTTTTCACTTAACCACTGCTATTAAAATCTCCCTTAACACCTTGATTTCAAATCTAGTTTCATAAACCGTCTCTTACATTTGAAATACTCTTCCAATATAATATCTTTACTTAATTTATTGATTAAGTAAATGTTCATTAAAACACCACTTTTAACTTAAATCATTATCTTGCTTATAACATTTTGATTTATAATCAAAATCTCTTGTCAAATAATTTGATACCATCTATTTGGGCATTCCTAGAATAAAACTTTTACCTTGGATTTTACAACTAAAATCTGCTTATACCTAATTTAAAATAAACCCTTTCTAACTTGGATTTCATTCCCAAATGTCCATTTACCAGTATTTAAACCAACCAAATTGTATATATTTTCCCTTACATTTGAAATCCTTATTTCAATTACAACGTTTTGCCCAATTCAATGCTTTAACCCTTAAGGTCCTCCTTTTGGTTTAAAAACCCTTTTAAAATATTGTTTGGATTTCTTCCAAATCATTTATACAAATCTATTCACCATTTCTATATTTTAGTCCATTTTTAATCTATTAACCCTTTTCATTTAAAGTTTCATTTCATTTGAACTCACTTTACTTAATTTAGAAATTAAGTAAAAATTCCTTTAAATTCTTACATTCACCGAAAAATCCCATTTACCAATCTCGTTTGAACACTTGGATTATAAATCCCTTATAACTCTTATCGGTCCTTTTGATCAAACCATAACGCCACTTAATCACTTCTCCAATGAATTTCAATTAAAATCCATCGTTTTAATTATTATTAATTAAAATAATAATTAACTTTAAATATTAACTATATTAAAAATAGCAACTATGCTATTAACCAAAATAGTATAATTATCCTTTCGAAATGCTTATTAAATAAAATTAACTTCATTAACACTATATAATTCAATAATTTCCTTAATTTATAGTTAATCAAAGATTAAATAATAATTAACCGTAAACAACTCAATCATTTTCTAAATTTATAGTTAATCAGAGATTTACTAATATTTAACACTATTCGTTAAATTTAACGAATATTCAAAAGACCCAATTAATACCATTATCAATTTAATTCAATTATCAGTTCCAATTAAACACGGTTAATTTTGTCACCCGTACATATCAGTTAACTATTAACTGAATTTCATTTTCATTTCCCCCTTTTAAATTAATTAAATAACTTAATTAATTTAAAAACACTATTTAATTGTTTTAAAAACAATTATTCTATTTTACCAACCCACATGTAAATTCTTGGGTTTCTGCTTTTAACTTGCATAACTCATTGCAATAATTTCTCTTATAAACTAAATTTAAAATATTTATTTATAAATTTCTAATTTAATTATTTATATAGGATAATTGAAAAACTTCAATTCAGTTATAAAATAATTTATAACTTTAAAACTATGTCAATCCACCTGACGGTAGAACAATGTTTAAAAACTATACATTTTTGGCCATTCCTTGCCGACAACTCAATCAATATTGTCGATTGATTTTAACCACAACAATGATGAATATCCATTCAACCATCAACCTCAAAATAGATTCTAATGTCAGTCAAGGTGAACAATTCATATATGAATAATATGCACCATAAAGAAATACAGTTAATTTGAGGAATCCAGTCGGATCCCTCCAACCTGTCCTTCTCCACATCACAGTTAACATTTGATAATAATATACGAATTAAACTTCAATAATACGATGTATTTAAAATGACGAAATATAATTAACGGCAAACAATCAAACAATAAACAATAAACAATCAATTATCATCCATAGCGTCCAATCAACCAGTTTATACTGTTAACGGTAAATTATATTTTAATATGAATTTAACACATCATAGGATTCCAGAAGGTGTGAGAATTAACTCACCAGATTTTATTTCGGTTGACGGTTGATGCATTTTCTTCATTTAACTTTAAACGATCGTTCAAAGTTATTTGAAATTCCAATCAGCTCCAATCGAATCCCAATCAGCGCCATCGTCTAGGCCTCGTCCCTGCGATCCCAATGGATCTGTGCTTAACTGTTAATTTACTCCATTAATTACCGCCACGTCACCCTCGCTTTAAGCCAACGCGGTTTCTCCATCTGATGCTTACAATACCCGATCCCTTTTCCAAATCAAACTTCACCACCAACGGAGCCTCCTACCTCCGCCATACCATCACCGGAGCACCACCGAACTACCTCACCATCACTGCACCACCGAGGGCCCCACTCGCCTAAAGCTGCGTGCCTCCACGTTGCTCTGACCGCCATGATTTTGACCAGACCCGAATTCCGTTTATCTCCGGTTCTCCACCGCCTCAGGCCACCGCGACCATCCCCTCCACCGCCGATCGACAGAGCAGACCACCCAGCACATGTCCCTTCAAACCGCCGCCACCCATAAGCTCTCCAACCACTGGAAATCGAAGCAAACCGCCCCCATATGTATAAACGAAACCAAAAACCTTTCTTCTGTTCATCTACATCCCACGGCCACCACCGACGATTTCAGACCCCCAGACCAGTGCCAAAAGAAAGCCTGATCTCCCCTCTTCATCCTCCCACCGCCTTTAGCTTCTAAAATCGATCATAACCCTTCCAAAGCAGAAAAGAACGAAACCCATTTTTCCCGATTAATGGCGATTTCTGGCGACCTCAGTTGACCGTTCCACCCCAAATTTTTACAGCAGCTAGATATCGCTGAGATCTTCAACTTTGCTTCAGATTCCACTAGCCGATTCGCTACGGATTTATAGATATAAAATAATTTGCGATTAGGGACTTTTCTGCAAATTTGTGAGGCTGAAAATTGTTTGGACGGGATGAATGGAATTGGGATGGAATGTAGTTTTATATATAAAGGAGAAAAAATATTTATTTATGTCGATGTGACTAATGATATTATTTTTCATGTCTATCGCAATTTCGAACACTGTTTATTGGCTTCTGTGCTCACATACAAACTCCGTTCGCAATGAAAATGGACATCATAGTATAACTTGATGTTACGGTCCTAGTGAAACTTGTCTCATCAAATTCCAAGTCCGTTTGCTCAAACGACGCTTGCTCACGTCCAATTGATTTGTTTTATTTGCATTTTATTTTGCCACGCTCACAAAATAACTCCGATTTACGTGCAACTTGAAATCTAACAATATTTTACTATTGCGGTCCCAATAAAAAAAATCGTTGAAAACGGAGCTCGTTTGAATAATGACCTGTTATAACTGCCCAATTTAAATTAAAATAAACCTTAAAATACCTCAATATAATATTAATAAAATATTGTTATCGGCCATACATGACCAGAATTTCATATACTACTAGAATAAAATATCACGGGTTGAATTCCAAGTCAAATTTATATTTAAAATATTTAAAAACCATTTATTTTATATAAATAATTGTTATAATATATAAAGGAATTCCATAGCGACTATTTTAAAATTTGATTTGGACATAAAACAAAATTTACGCAGTGAAAACTGGATTTTTTTCTTCCATTAGAAAAAGATTATCCAACAGATTCCAACGTTTCTTGTTTTGAGGAAATCCGACTTATTTTGGATCCTATGCAACCGTTTAAAGTTCAAAATGCCATATTACGAACTTTCGTGCCGCTGCAGCTCGTTTTATACTTAAATTATAAATTAATCTCTCAACTGTCGTTTTAGAATTGAAATCGCTACTATAATTTCAATACGAACAATATTGAACCAATTTAAATTGCCCGATCACATTGTGCTTCAAATTCAACATTTTCCAAATATTCTGAAATTAAAATATTATTATATATTTAATATAAATAAATATTCAAAATAAAATAATTAAATTCCACTATTTAAATTCAAACCAATATTTCAAATAAATAAAATACTTCAAATAATTCGCCAAAATTACGGGACGTTACAAATACATAGGCAAATAGAGGATAAATGTTGAAAATGTTAAAGACCGTTCATATACACTGCTACCACTAAGAAGAAATTAATTTACGGAAAACAGTACATAAGATTTTGAAGATGTGTAATTAGGTTTTATTTTGTATGTGGTAACTGGATTTCAAAAATAAAAAATGTTGAATGAGGCTATATTGTTAAATGTATTTAAAATGTGTGAGAATGAAGTATTTGAGTTAGAGAGTAAATTAAATGCTTAGAAGATGTAAAAGACCATCCATATACACTAGTGCTATTAGGAAGCAATTAATTTAGTGAAAATGTATCTGCTTGTAGCATAGGAAATTGAAGAGACATAATTAGGTTATATTTAATATGTGGCTACTAAATTTTCAAAATATAAATGCTGATGAAGCTAAGTTGCTAAATGTATTTTGAATTCTTGAGAATAAAGTATTTGATCTGAGAATAAATTAAATGTTATGTATGACTTTTGGGTTAAGTCAAGAAATTTTCTAAGAAAAGCAAGTCAAAACGATTTGGAAAGCTGAAGAGTATGCACCATGAGTGGAATTCTTTACACAAATTGAGCATTGTGTATCTATGCAATTGTTTGCATGTATATGGACCACAAAATTAGGGTTGTCAATGGACACTTTCGGATATGGATAGTGCTATATCTGTATCCGCATCCGAAATCATATTTGAATATCGGATATCCGTATCCGCATATACAGATGGATATCAGATAATTATTAAATAATTATCATATCAGCCAACGATCAATAAATCAAAAAATATAAATGATTTTTTTAGTTTAATCTAAATGTTTTTCAATTTCACAGATCACAAAAATGTTAAAAATAAACAAGTATGATGAAATTAAATAGATTTGAGTAGCTAATATGCATTTAGTGCATATAATATAAATCTATGACTTAATAAAGCAATAAATAAATCTCATTCATTGTACTAAACTACATATAAATTTGAGCATAATGTTAAAAAAATCAAATAGATAATTTTCGAATGCGGATATCAATGTATATGCATCTGCATCCTTTTTTCGGATATCAGATTTTTATCTGCTTTTTGGATAGGAATGCGGAAGAATTTCAGATTTTTTAGGTATCCATTGACAGTCCTACATAAAATCCTTAGAATCATGCCTGGATAACACTATTACATGGCATTCATGAACAATTTTACCAAGGGAAAAAACAGAGAAAGAAATCTAGTTATTTGAATAATCCATGTTTATTCCTATCTTTTAATCACAAAAAAACATATGTATACATTATGTTGGTTCTGTTCATGAACTGTATTCAAGGACTTCTGTTATTATTACCCTACACATTTGATGTGTTAGAATTTTACATTTGTTAAAGACTATTTTATTTTTCTGTCGCTATGTACAATCAAAATAAATTTTAACTCTCAGTTAACAAATAGTTATGTGTATTATAACACACTTGCCTCTTGTGTGCCTGACCTTCTAATCTAAACAAATATTATACAATGTTTATTATTGAATAATTAGCAACTTGGCTAAATGAGACTATTTAAATAACCTAGCTGTCATACTTACACACTTTCGTGCCTAAAATCATCAATAACATTTTCACAACTTGAATGCTCAATGTTGTTGCCAAATATCCTATTTCGTAGTTGTTGCCACATTATTCAGATCTCTATAAACCTTTTCACTAAAATTTCATCATAAATGTGATACATGATAATTAACTTCAAGGTGAAAAGACATTAGTGGTCATAACTTCACAAATATATTTGTTTGAATTACACTATATTTTTTCCTTGTTTTCCTCCTTATTCAAACTTTATTCTAGCATTAGAAGATATTGTTATTAGTGGTGGTGTCATATGTCTTAGTTTATTTTTTTTTAAATATATTTTAGTATTTACCAGTAGCATACACACATCAGTTTATTTCATATCTTGTTAAATTGCAAGTTGAACATACAAAGGAAAAGCCTTGAGTTACTTGTAATCAGAATAAAGAAGAAGAAGAAGTTTGTCTAGGTTTTTTGTCACTTATTACTTAAAGAGATATTTTCACTACCGTGTATATACAAAGATAAATTAAATATGATATTTTGTCAATCAATGGAATATAATGACATCTTGTTAGCATGATAATTTATAATAAAAAAAATGAATTATCTGACAAATACTACACATAACAAACAAAAAACCAAAAGCAAATAAAAATATGTTTAATGGAATTAGAAGAGAAAGAAACAAGATCATCAAAAATAGGAAATATTGAAAAATGGACAAATTTTCAAAAGGTGCTAGTTTTTAAAACTAATGGACACATAGCCTATTTCAGAAACTATTTGCAAATATAGGCTAATTTTGGCCATCTTAGAAATGAGTTGGCTGGTTTTATTTAAAAAAAACTACGAGGCGTAACAGCACCCCCTTGTATTTGTACGGGTGCAATTGGCAAGTGCGCCCGTAAGATTTTGTCAGGTTAGCATCATTTAACAATTGACAAGTGCGCTCGTAAGAGTTGTTGGAGTTGTTGGGGCTGTTAGGGCTGTTGGTGCAAATTTCTGTCAGCTTAGCATCATTTGACTTCAACATAGCAGCATCATTGAATGTAACATCTCTACTTATAATCATCTTCTTTCCAACAGGATTCCATAGTTTGAACCCTTTTACTCCAGCTTTCATGCCCACAAAAATTGACTCAGTGGCACGTACACCAAGATTATTGTCCTTTACATGATACCAAGCAGGAAAACCAAATACATGAATTATATCATAGTCATAAGCAGGCCTACCATACCACACTTCCATAGGTGTTTTTCCTTTCAGTGCAGATGAAGGCAACCGATTGATAAGAAAACATGCATACGTAACAGCTTCAGCCCAGAATGCTTTACACCAGAATTCGATAACATATATCGTACTCTCTCTAGCGATGTACGATTCATTCTTTCTGCGACTCCGTTCTGATGTGGTGTATCTCTAACAGTAAAGTGTCTTTTGATTCCCTCATCCTGACATACTTTGTGAAATGGATCACTTGTGTACTCTTCACCGTTGTCGGAACGAAGCACTTTGAGTTTTCTACCTGTTTGAGTCTCAACGGCTTTCTTCCATCTCACAAATATTTCCAGAACATCACTTTTCTGTTTAACATATACCCATACACGCCTAGAATAGTCATCAATAAAAGACACAAACCAGTGCTTACCTCCCATAGATGCATTTTTGGAAGGACCCCATACATCCAAGAGTACATAATCCAAAACACCACTAGATTTATGCATTCCTTTGCTGAAATGAGACCTGGTCTTCCTGCCTTTCATACAATGTTCGTAGAAATCAAGCTTACTAGCAGCAGCCCCTTTCAACAAATTTTGTTGTATCAAAGTGTTTAATGACTTCTCACCTGCATGTGCAAGTCTCATATGCCATAGCATTGACATTTCTTTAGCTGCAACTTCACTTTGTTCAGCTGTAGCAACATCTCTAATCACCGTACTTCCATTTAAGTAGTATAATTTGTGACGACGTGTACCTTTCATGATAACCATAGCACCAGAAATCACCTTCATAACACCATTTCGACCATCAAGTCTAAGCCCCTTGGATTCAAGCATTCCTAAAGAAATCAAATTATTTTTCATACTTGGCACACATCTCACATTGTTCAATTTTCTAATTATCCCATCATGCAACCTTAACTGAATGCTTCCAATACCCACAACGCTACAATAATGATGGTTTCCCATCAATACTTCACCTTCAAATTTTGTAAAACTTGACAACCATTCACTATTTGGAGTCACATGAAAAGTAGCTCCCGAGTCTAGTACCCACTCATCATCTTCTGCCAAAAGAATTGAAGGCATTGGGATTAAAGAAAAATCCGATTCAGCCCCTACGTCTTTGTTGGACTACACAACATTCGCAGCATTTTTCTTTTTCTTGTCCTACTCCTTTACTTTTGGACAATCTTTAGCCCAATGGCCTTTCTCATGACACCATGCACATTCATCTTTAGCTAAACGCCCTTTTCCTTTAGAGGGTCCTCTACTTTTATCATGATTTTGACCAACATTTTTCTTGCGGTCATTTTTCATACCCGTCACTACTAGAGTGTCACCACTATCTTCTTTAGAGATGTCATCTCTATGCATCTTACGTAATTCTTCACTACATAATGCGGTGATAACTTCATCATAAGTGAGCTTGTCTTTGCCATGAATCAATGACTTGATTATGGGCTCGTATTTCTCTGAAAAAGAATTCACTAAACATATAGCCTTTTCTTCATTCGGAATGACCTCATCATAATTGACCAGCTCGGTTAAAAGCTTATTGAAGAAATCTATGTGCTCCATTAGAGTTGCATCCTTCCTCATATTAAACCGATACAAATTTCTCTTCAAATGAATTCGATTTGCCGCATTTTTCACAAGGTATTTTTCTTCAACCTTCTCCCATAACACTTTTGGCGAGGTTTCATGTTAATAGTTTTCTCTAATATGAGTTTCTAGACAGCCTTTGATTGTGGTCAAACAAAGTTGCTAATTATTCTCTCACTGTTTGTCGGACCATTTATCAGACTTCTCTATTCCCAAACACGCTTCTAGATCCAAATGCTCAAGTGCATCAGACACATCGGTCCTCCATAAGCCAAAGTTATTGGTACCATTGAACTTGTCTACCTCTAACCTTGCTTTATGATAAACTATTCTCTCTTCTTTTGGTGCTTGAATTGTTTCAAAAGTCGCAGATGGACTTGATTCGTTCATATTCAACACAAACAGCTTTCAGGAATAAACACAAACACCTTTTATGCACTAAACAAAACAGCAAAGAAACTCTAGAAACTGAAACCGGGTGCTCCGATACCAATTGTAGATCTGAGCTTTTATACACAGCGGAAGTATACTTTGATAGTATTTATATTGTAACTATAAAGTAACAAAACAAAACCTAAAAGGAAAGAACACACAAGATTTAATGAGGTTCGACAATAGCCTATGTCCTCGGGAAAGAGAGAATGATTTTTATTACCATAGTGGAGAAGCTAAAGAGAGAGATACATACAAAGTTTACACAAGATCTCTCATGGCAGCTGAAAACCTTCACATATTTTCTTTCAGCTGCTCTCACTCTCTCACTCTTTTTATGTGACAAAACTGAATACGTATATTTTCCATACTTGGGCTTAACTAGCATTCAGCCCACATAAGAACATTACACTAAAAAATGTATTCAGGTGCACATGCACCGGCGTGAGCTATTTTTTCACAATTATTAGGTTTTATTTAGTATGTGGTTACTAGATTTGAAAAATAAAAATCAGAATGAGGCTATATTGTTAATTATATTTTAAATGCGTGAGAATGGGGTATTTGAGCTGTGAATAAATTAAATGCTTAGAATGTAAAAGATCATCCATATACACTACTGATACTAGAAAGCAATTAATTTAGTGAAAACTTATCTGACTGTAGCATAGAAAATTGAACAGGCGTAATTAGGTTATATTTAATATGCGGTTACTGAGTTAACAAAATATAAATGTTGATGAAGCGAAATAGCTTATTGTATTTCAAATCCGTGGGAGTAAAGTATTTGAGATGAGAATAAATTAAATGCTGTGTATGACTTTTGGGTTGACTCAAGAGATTTTTAAGGAAAAGCAAGTCAAATTGATTTGGAAAGCTAAAGAGTACGTACCATGAATGGAATTCTTTACACATATTAAACATAGTGTATGTATCAGTGTTATCAAGACCGGACCGGACCTCCGATTCAACCGCGAAAACCATCGATCGAAGGCCAATCCAGTCTGGAGGAGGCGAGAGCCGCAATCCGCGCAAGCCATGGTCAAAAACCCTAAAACTGTCAGCAAAATTTCTAAATCACGAAATAAGGTAGTAACTTCGTCTTCTTCCCCGTTATCTTCTCTGCTGCTATCACGAAAAAGAGCTAATTTTTTGTCTAGTTGATCTGCGACACCCGATTTCACTTTGGATCTAAGATTTTGTACCAGATTACTTCCTATTGGACCACGTAATCTTCAAAAAAAACCCAAATTTCATCGTGGATTTCTCCTGTTAAGGACTGATGGTTCGGCCGGTTGGATCATCGGAGTCGGTGATCATAGGGTAGCACGGTTGAATTCACGGCCCGGTATTCATAACGCTGGTATGTATGCAATCATTTGCTCAAATATGGGCCATAAATCCTTAGAAACGTGCATGGATAACACTGTTTAATGGCATTCATGAACAATTTTACTGAGTGCAAAAACAAATAAATAAACCCAATTATTTGAATAATCCACGTTTATCCCTATCTTTTAATCACAAACTACATTTTATATGTTATGTTGGTTGCATTCATGAACATTATTCAAGGACTTTTTTCATTATAACCCCACTCATAAGATTTGTCATAATATTACATGGGTTAAAGAGTATTTTATTTTTCTGTCACTATCTACAATCAAAATAAATTTTAGCACGCGATTAATTAATACTTATGTGTAACCCAGACAAATATTATATAAAATTTATTATTGAATAATTAGCTACTTGAGTAAATGATGATCTTTAAATACCCTAGTTGTCATCACTTATACCTTTTCATACCTAAAATCATCAATAATATTTTCGCTATTTGATGTTTCAATGTTGTTTCCACAAATCTTATTTCGTAGTTGTTGCCACCATGTTCAAATTACTATAAACAGATTTACTAAAATTTCATTATAAATGTGATAAACGATAATTAATTTCAAAGAGAAAGGACATTAATAGTCATAACTACACAAATTTATTTGTTTGATTCACACTATATTTTTTCCTTTTTTCCTCTTAGTTCAATCATTGTTCTAGCCTCAGAAGGTATTATTTCAAGCGACAATGTCAAATATCTTAATTCAAAGAAAATTTACATATTTTTATAGTTACCCATAGCATACCCATATCAATTTATTTCATATTTTGTTTAATTGCAAGTTGAAAGTACAAAGGGAAAACCTTTAGTTTACTTACAATCAAAATAAAGAAGAGGACTAAGTTTATCTAAGGATTTTGTCACATATTACCTAAAGAGGCAATTCCATTACCATGTACATAAAAAACTGAATTAAACATGATATTGTGTCAATTAAAAGAATGCAATGACATCTTGTTAATCTTGTTAATATGATAATTTATAATAAAAAAACGACATATATGAACAAGTCCGTACATAATAAACAAAAGACAAAAGCAAGTAAAAAATATTCCTTTAAGAAATTAGAAGAGATAGAAACGAATCATCATAAACAAGAAATATAGAAAAATGCATACCTAAGCACAGTACATAAGAATAGTAGAGGTAATATCCAAATTGTTTTGTTCAAAAACAACAAATGAAAAATGTTATTTTAATCGAAATCAACAACGGAAATAGAATTGGCAAAAATTAAAATTACTAACTAAAAAACTGTAAGGGGTGATCAATCCCTTTCAGCGGAAAAACCTCAATTGGATCAGCAATGATGTGATAGAACAAACAACTTGAAATGAATATAAATCTCAGATCACAGAAAAAATAAAAGCGACAGAGAACACGCAAATTTATAGTGGTTCCACTATCGCGAGATAGTGTACGTCCACTTCAATGGGGAAGAGATTTTATTAATATATTCAAGAGATTACAGAGTTTTTTAATGTAGAGTAAAAGAAATGAAGAATACAATGATCTCTCATCACATAACATTCTCTATGTCTCTCTTTAAATAGAGAAAAGATTACTTGGGGATGAGACAATTGATTTATGTAAAATAAATTAATTTATGGAAAACAAATATCCCATTAATTAATTGGCATATGATTGATTGATAATTTCTCTTTTCTCCATCAATCAATCCCTTTTGCAATTTTAGTCTCTTTCCGTTTTTTTTCTTCATGAAACATGACAACTAATTAAATGACAAACATTTCGAATATCCCATATTCATTAATACTCCTTCCATTTCTTTCCATTCATTCCTTACACAAAACAGGTAACGAAATTACCATGCATATCTCCATAATTAATTAGATATGGAAATATTGTATCATTAAATTCCAATAATCTCCACCTTGATACAATATCTCTTGCAACCAAGAGACTCCAATGTGAATGCTTCCCAATGAGTTTCCGCTAAAGCCACCCCTCATTGCACTTTGTCAGTGAACTCCGGCAAGGCCACCGCCCACCAACAAAGTGTTGGAACCATTCAAAAACAAGGTAGACATTGTGCAACCAACTCCTATCTCTTCATACAAGAAGAATACCACATCTTCTCTTGACTTCAACCAAGTCACTCTCTTCCCCATTGTGCCACCATGTGGCACCTAGCACTTCATCAAGTGAATCAAGTTCGAGCAATGCTCGAACTTAGTAGCAGGTAATGCCTTCGTAAACATGTCTGCTGCATTTTCATTTGTGTGAATCTTCTGAAGACGAACTAACTTCTCCTCATTCATAGAGATAAGGAAAGACTCTCTTACCTCTGTATGCTTTGTTCTAGAACTGAAAGCCAGATTTTTAGCTAAATGAATTGCACTTTGACTGTCACAATTCACCTAACAAGCATCTTGCATGAAGCCCAAATCACACAATAACTTCTTCAAATAAAGTGCCTCCTTAGCTGCCTCAACTGCAGCTATCAACTCTGCCTCTGTAGTAGACAAAGCAACTATAGTCTGCAATCTCGCTCTCCAACTAATAGATGTTCCTCCAAGTGTGAACACATAGCCTGAGGTTGACTTCCTTCTATCTCTATCTCCGGCATAGTCTGAATCACAGAATCCAACCAAGTTGAAATCCTTGTTTCTACTGCAAAAAACAAGCCCATAATCTGATGTTCCTCTAAGATATCTAAAAATGTACTTCACTGCCTCCCAATGCGATTTTCCTGGATTTGCCGTGTATCTACTAACTAATCCAACAGCTTGAGCAATGTCAGGTCTAGTGCACACCATAGCATACATCAAGCTACCTACTGCAATGGCATAAGGCACCTTCTTCATATTGGCCTTGTCCTTTTCTGAGATCGGAGAGCCCTTATTAGAAAGCTGTATATGCAAAGGCATGGGTGTACTGATAGCCTTTGCATCATCCATGTTAAACCGAGCAAGCACCTTTTGAATATATTCCTTTTGAGTAAGTCTCAGAAGTCCAAGCTTTCTATCTCTTTGGATTTCCATCCCCAAAATTTTCTTTGCTTCTCCAAGGTCTTTCATATCGAATTCCGCTTTTAATTTCAATGCATCAATTTCAGCTTTATCCTTGGAAGCAATCAACATATCATCCACATACAAACGTAAATACACCCAACTATTATTCTTTAAATGCTTAAAATAAACACATGCATCTTTAGTACTACGATTAAAACCATGTGAAAGCATAAAAGAATCAAACCATTTGTACTATTGTCTAGGCGACTGTTTTAGACCATAAAGAGATTTCTTCAACTTGCATACCCAATCTGACTTTCCATATACAATAAATCCTTCTGGCTGCTTGATGTAAATGGTTTCCTCCAAGTCACCATGCAAGAAAGCGGTCTTCACATCAAGTTGTTCTAACTCCAAATCGTAAGCAGCAACTATTGCAAGTAGGATTCGAATTGAAGTTTGTCTAACAACTGGAGCAAATATTTCATCATACTCTAGCCCCTTTCTTTGTGAAAACCCTTTAGCTACTAATCTTGCCTTGTATCTACTATCATCTTTTACCTTGAACACCCACTTGCAACCTGTGGCTCGACTTCCTTGAGGTAGTGGTACCAAATCCCAAGTCTAGTTCTTTTGCAAAGACTGTATCTCCTCTTCCATAGCGCAATTCCACTTCGAGTTGTCACTGGAATTCATGGCTTCTTCAAGGCTCAATGGTTCATCGTGAATTACATGTAAAGCATACTCAAATTGATAATCAAGGCTCAAATTTGCATACTGCCAATCTCCATATCTAATTGGAGCTCTCTTTGGTCTCTGACTAGCCCGAATGACTATATCGCCCGACTCTCCTTCAGCTCCACCTTGAACTCCACCCTGAGCTCCACCTTGAGTTGAATCATCTCTAGCTTCATGACCATCACCATCACTACTAGAAGAAATATGTGGACTATCATGTGATGTATCTTCAACTGCTCCGTCACTATTATCAATAGTGATAGCTCTACTTTGGGTTTGAAAACTGGGAATCTCGGTCTTTTCAGGCTTCTCATCAACTGGGTCTGAACCCTCTGATAAACCTTCCAAAGGTTTGAACATTGCTGACTCATCAAAAGTCACATGTCTGGAATGTATAACTTTCTTCGTAATTGGATTCCAAATTCTATATCATTTTATGCCATCTGTATAACCAAGAAAAACACATTCGGTGGCCCTAGGCTCCAACTTGTCATGTCCTGTATTGTGAACATAAACTGAACATCCAAATATACGAAAATAACTTAATAAAGTGGTTTTACCTCTCCATACCTCCTCTGGAATCTTCTCATCAATGGCTGAGCACGGAATCTGATTAATAATATGTGCTACAGTCGAAATAGCTTCAGCCCAAAAACCCTTAGACATACCCGTAGTCAATATCAAGCAACAGGCCTTTTCAAATAGAGTCATATTCATTCTCTCAGCAACCCCATTGGATTGCGGATCACCAGGTGTAGTAAAATGTCTTCTAATACCACGCTATCTACAGTAGTCGAGGAACTCTTTAGAAACATATTCGTCACCATTGTCGGATCTAAGAATCTTCAATTTCCTTCCTATTTGGTTTTCAACAAGAGCTAACCAAACCTTAAACTTCTCAAATACTTCCGACTTAGCTTTCATTACATACACCCAAACCTTGCGCGAGTAGTCATCAATGAAGGAAACAAAATAATATGCTCCACCAATAGAAGCTGTAGAGTATGGCCCCTAAACATCTGAATGCACATAATCAAGTACCCTCTTAGAAGTATGCATGCCATCGCCAAAAGAAACTCTGGTTTGCTTTGCCAATACACATTCCTTGCAAAAGTCCAACTTGTTAAAGATTTCTCCTTTGATCTTTTTCTTCTTACGAAGCAACTCTAAGTTCTTCTCCGAAGTATGACCTAATCTCATATGCCAAAGCTTGGTAGCATCCAAACTTTTAGAACTATCGACTCCAACACAAGATTGTCCATGGACAGTGGTACCCATTAGCAAATACAGATTTTGCACCATAACACCCTTCATCAATACAAGTGTCTCTCTAGAAACTCTCAAACCATCTTTGACAATGGTTATTTTGCATCCCAATGATGCCAATTGGCCTAATGATATCAATGAGTTCCGAAGACCTGGGACATAGCGAACTTTTGAAAGTGTGCGAACAATCCCATCATACATGTGAATGTGAACTGAACTAACTCCCACAGACTTGCATGTAGCATCGTTCCCCATAAGGATAGAACTTCCTTCTTTGGCATCGAAGAAAGAAAAATAATCCTTATTAGGAGTCATGTGAAATGATGCTCCAGAATTTAGAATCCAGTGGTCTGCAACATCTTATACAACCGCTGTCAATAAGTCGCTACTGCCTTTCTCCATCGCAATAGATGAAGAACCATCAGTCTTCTTCTCCGACTCTGGACAGTCTCTTCTCCAATGGCCTGGTTTCCTACAATTATAACACTTTCCATCTTTAGGCTTACTCCGCGAATTAGGCTTCCTAGAATTGGAACGCCCTCTATTATTCTTCCCTTTCTTCTCTGCTCTTCCTCTCTCTGCAAATAAGCCTGAACTACTACTTCCTCTACTACTATCACCAACACCAAAGTCTTTCATCTGATCTCTCAATTCTTTACTAAGCAAACCTGTCTTCACATCACCTAATTTCAATGTGTCTCTACCATAGATAAGGCTGTTAGTGAAACCAGTGTATCGCTCTGGAAGCGAACACAATAGAACCATTGATTTTTGTTCTTCATCAATCTTTAACTCAACAGACTTCATCTTCATCAACAGGTCATCAAACACACTTAGGCGTGTCTTAATTGAAGAACCTTCCTTCATCTTATAAGTGAAGAAAGTCTTCAATAGGATCAGGCGGTTGGTTAGGGATTTCTTCATGTAGAGGTCCTTCAACTTCTTCCAAATGCCTCTAGCTGTTGTCTCCTGACTGATTTCAGAAGTTACATTTTTTTCCCATAGCAAGCTGAAGAGTAGTAAAGGCCCATTCTTCCATCACTTCTAATTCCACTGATGAAATATCAGCAGGAAATGCCTTTGTAGCAAATACCACTCGATGAACTCGATTTCTTCTCAAAACTGCTTTCATCATCCACTGCCATTTTTCAAAATCTCCTTCACCATTCCACTTCTCTATCGTCAACTATGATCCTGACACCACATAGGAGCCTCTGACGTATGGAGCAACTACTGGCACTGACGTATTATTTGTCTTGTTTTCATCTCCTCCTGTCATTCTATCAAACACCTTCTTTGCGAATCTAGCTCTGATACCAGTTGTAAGGGGTGATCAATCCCTTTCAGTGGAAAAACCTCAATAGGATCAACAATGATGTGATAGAACAAACAGCTTGAAATGAATATAAATCTCAGATCACAGAAAAAATAAAAGCAACAGAGAACATGCAAATTTATAGTGGTTCCACTATCGCGAGATAGTGTACGTCCACTTCAATGGGGAAGAGATTTTATTAATATATTCAAGAGATTACAGAGTTTTTTAATGTAGAATAAAAGAAATGAAGAATACAATGATCTCTCATCACATAACATTCTTTATCTCTCTCTTTAAATAGAGAAAAGATTACTTGGGGATGAGACAATTGATTTATGTAAAATAAATCAATTTATGGAAAACAAATATCCCATTAATTAATTGGCATATGATTGATTGATAATTTCCCTTTTCTCCATCAATCAATCCCTTTTGCAATTTTAGTCTCTTTCCGTTTCTTTTCTTCATGAAACATGACAACTAATTAAATGACAAACATTTCGAATATCCCCTATTCATTAATACTCCTTCCATTTCTTTCCATTCATTCCTTGCACAAAACATGTAACGAAATTACCATGCATATCTCCATAATTAATTAGATATGGAAATACTGTATCATTAAATTCCAATAAAAAACAATAAATTAAAAAAGGTGTACTAGATCGAAATTAGTACATGACGTATAATTGGGAAAAAAATTACAATTGCTACCTGATGTTGATGAAGATGCTCGGAAGAAGATGAGAGATAAATCTACGAAGATACCGAGGAATACATAGGCAAACAAAGGAATCTGAAGAGGTGTAATTAGTTTTATTTAGTGTGTGTTCACTGAATATGAAAAATATAAATGCTAGATGAGGCTATATTGTTAAATATATTTTAAATGTGTAAGAATGAAGTATTTGAGCTAAGAATAAATTAATTGCATAGAAAATGTAAACGAACATTCATGTACACTTCTGCTATCATGAAGCAATTAGTTTAGTGAAAACGTATGTTCTATCTCTTCCACTTTCGTTAAAGTGATATTTTCTACTGTCCTTATTTGTTATGTATGGTATTTGTTTAGATATTTCATTTTTTCAATTATAATTTATCAGATTAACAAGATATCATTGTATTCTGTTGACTGACAAAATATCAAGTCTAGTTCAGTTATGTATATACGTGGTAGGGGAAATGTCTTTTTAAGTAATAAGTGAAAAAATCCCTTGATAAAGTTGTTCTTCTTCTTTATTCTGATTACAAGTAAACTCAAGGTTTGTCATTTGTACTTTATCTTTTAATCACCAAAAACATTTTATACATTACGTTTGTTGGGTTCATGAACTGTATTCAAGGACATTTTTCATTATAACCCCACTCATTTGATGTGTTAGAATTTTACACGTTTAAAAGACTATTTTAATTTTCCGTACCTATCTACAATCAAAATAAATTTTAACTCTCAATTAATTATTAATTGTAATGTGTATAATAACATACTTGCCTCTTGTGTGCTTGACCTTCTAGCCCAAACAAACATTATACAAAATTTATTATTGAATAATCAGTTACTTGACTAAATGATGACCTTTAAATAACCTAGTTGTCATAACGTTTATCCTTTCATACCTAAAGTCATCAAAAATATTTTCACTTTGATGTTTCAATGTTATTGCTTCATATCTTATTTCATAGTTGTTGCCACATTGTTCAGGTCTCTTTAAACCTTTTTTCTAAGATTTCATCATAAATGTTATAAGTGATAATTAACTTCAAGGTGAAACGACAATATAGTCATAATCACAAATTTATTTGTTTGATTCACATTGTATTTTATCTTGTTTTCCTCCAAATTCAATCATTGTTCTAGCCTCGGAAGGTATTATTACTAGCGATGATGTCATATGTCTTAGTTTAAACAAAATGTACATATTTTTGTAATTGCCCGTAGAATACCTACATCAGTTTATTTCACATTTTATTGAATAGCAAGTTGAAAGTATAAAGGGAAAACCTTGAGTTTACTTGCAATCAGAATAAAGAATAGGACTAAGTTTATCTACGGATTTTTTCACTTATTACTTAAAGAGGCTTTTCCACTACCATGTATATACAAAGTTGAATTAAACATTATATTGTGTCGGTCATAGGAATATAATGACATCTGGTTAATCTAATAATTTATAATAATAAAAATGAAATATCTGAACAAAAACCGTACAAAAAAAACAAAAATAAAAAGCAGTAAAAAATTTCCCTTTAACTAAATTAGATGAGGTAGAAACGAAATCATCAAAAAACAAGAAATATAGAAAAATGCAAACTTAAGTACAGTACATAAGAATGATAGAGGTAGCAGCGAAATTGTTATTGATCAAAAACAACAAATGAAAAAAATGTGCTTTTAATCGAAATTAACATCCGAAGAATTGGCAAAAATTAAAATTGTTACCTGATAAACAATAAATGAAAAAAAGGTGCATTAGATCGAAATCTGTACCTGACGTAAAATTGGAAAAATTAAAATTTCTACCTAATGTTGAAGAAGATGAGAAATAAATCTATGAAGATGCCGAGGAATACATAGGAAAACAGAGGGAAAATGTTGAAGTTGTTAAGATCATCCATAAGCACTTCCATTAAAAAGAAATCAATTTGGGGAAAACATAACATAGGAAGCTGAAGAGGTTTAATTAGTTTACTTAGTATGTGGTTACTGGATTTAAAAAATATACATGTTGAATGAAGCTATATTATTAAATATATTTTAAATGCGTGAGAATGAAGTATTTGAGCTGAGAATAAATTAAATGCTTAGAAGATGTAAACGACCATCCATATACACTATTGCTATTGCAAACCAGTTAATTTAGTGAAAACGTATCCGGTTGTAGAAGGCATTGTTCACTCTCTTCTGATGTCGTTAAAGAGATGCTTTTTTACTGTGCTTTTTTTATTTGTTATGTAATGTCTTTGTTCAGATATTTTGTTTTTTTCATTATAAATTATCAGATTAACAAGATATCATTGTATTCCTTTATTGGCAATATACATAGTAGAGGAAACGCCTCTTTAAGTAATAAGTGACAAAATTTCTTCATAAAGTTAGTCTTCTTCTTTATTCTGATTACAAGTAAACTCAATGTTTGCCATTTGTACTTTCAACTTGCAATACATTTAGCAATTTAGCCTCATCAACATTTACATTTTGCAAACCCAATAGTCTAGTTTATCCCTATTTTTTAATTACAAAAACATTTTGTATATTATGTTGGTTAGGTTCATGAACTATATTCAAGGAATTTTTTGTTAGAAATGAATAAGTGGATTTGGCAAATTTTGGCAAAATCACTAAGTCCCACATCGGAAAACTTATGCCTTAATTCACTACATATACAAAAGTTTGATATGCTATATCAAAAGAAAGAGGAAGAGAGAGGGACAATGGAATAGCATGAACAAAGCATGCACATCTTCCATATTAAATTAAAAAGGTCAAAGATTAGAGCCTTGGGGCTCTTGGGTTCTCGTGATCGTATAGGGCCTCTGAATGCCGCCAGGCACGCTTGCACTGTTCAAACGACTATTTATTAATTAGCCGTGCAAATACCAACGAAGATAACTGTTGGTATAGGGTCGCAACCATTCCGGCAGTCGTTGCCGTTGCAATTCGACCAATGACACCTCTTGTAACACCCCACCTCCGCCAGTGCCACTCTTGCAAGGACACTGACTTTGGAGAGGCGTTTAAATAAGGTAATCATGCATGCAGATATCACAAGACAGAACATATAAGTAAAAACAGAGTAAGTATAGCAGCGGATAAAAACTAGCATATCAAAACCATAAGTCAAGTTACAACACAGTACTTAATTATTTCCCATAAACAAAGTCTAGAAACATAAAACTGGTAACTGAAAAGGAAAACATGAAGTAGCTATCCCCAAGTAGAAAACCATAGCAAGCTCAAGTCCGAAGCATACATGAGTTATACAGAAAAGCAGCTAAGATCCAAGCTAAGTACTGGTATTCCCGCCCTGCAAACCTGGAAGGGGGGAAACGAAAGAAAAGAGGCGAAAGAAAATGGGTCAGTCAAAAGACTGGTAAGTCCTACCTACAATTGTACAACAACTAATAAAGTTAACAGTATATGTAAACAAGGATGAGTCATAGGATGATAACTGGCATGGTAAAAAGTCAACAAGATAGATTAAGTGTGGCACCGCATATACAAGGTTGAGGTTTGCACCAAGTGTACTAGTATCACAAGTCATGTCAAGTGTAAACAAGAAGTGATCCCCGGGCCCAAGTTTGGCCCAACATCATGAATGACCTAAATCAAGGTCCAACTAGCACGGTCTAGTCGATCGTCTCCCTAAAGCCTAACTCGTCAAGTGTCGGTGTCTTACGGCCCAACTACGAAGTGTAGCTAAACTGTGTTAGGTCCACCCTAGGGTGTATCAAGTCCTAGGGTGCCAACCACTGACACAAACCAAGCACGCACAGTTTAAACCTACTGGTGCCCGTGCCTGCTTTTTCAACTCCGGACCATGTGCACGACCATGGCCCGCCTGAACCTACACCGGCGCACCTACACAGCCGTCGTTTTGGTCGCTTACATGTCACCCCAGTAATCGTGCTCCACCCTAGCCTAGTCCCTAGGGTATCATGATACAACCAAGAGGGTTACTAGTGCAAAGGACCACGTAACTAGGGTTTCCTTAATGGGTTAAACGTGGTTAACCCTACCCATCCAAGTACCAAGTTGGTTAAGTGTACCCAAGATTCATGACTTAACCCTACCAACCCATCGTGTTTAATTGGTTAAGTATTCAAGTGGTCCATGACTTAACCCTACCATGTGGCATTAATTAATTTAATGCACCCAACCTCTCACATTAGACCTTGTTGTGGTTACTAGTTAGGCCGGCGGGTCCGGGTAGGTTTACACCACAACTTAGTCTAACTTCGGGTTTTACGTGCAACATGATCAACTACTCACATTGGGTCCTATTGCTTGTAGCCACTAGTTAAGCCGGTCGGTTCCGGGTAGGTTTATGCTACAAGCTCAACCCAACCTCGAGTTGGCCATCCTCATGTTTTTCTAAGTGTCATGTCCATCATGTTTCCAAAACACATTACAATTTTTCAAGCAATTGGATAGACCTAACTTAATAGGTAAATTCCCAATGGGTAGACCTAACTTAATAGGTAAATTCCCAAGCTTATGTTTTTATGTCTTTTAAGTTTACCCAACCCCAAACGCAATCCCTTCGCTTCATATATCGCAATAGCGCATAAAGGATAGAAAGAGGGAACTTGGAAAAATCATGACATAAAGGTGTTGGAGCCACAAGTTAAACATGGTGGCATATGAGACAAAGATGTGATCATAAACTTGCATATCATGTTATCAACTTGCAAGATATTCATAAGCATGCATAACATCATTTTAACTTGCATAGTGTTCATATGCATGCATAACATCATTTTAACTTGCATAGTGTTCATATGCATGCATAACATGGTTTCAACTTGCATAAGGTTCATATGCATGCATAACATCAAACTTGGCAAATAGGCGGAACATGGCCATAGATAGCATGAGATAAGGGCTAGTAACATGCATATAACATTATATGCATGTTAACACAAGGGTTATGAGAGTTTCAAAGTTGCATTATGCAACATTTCCAACCAAAGATCATATCTTTCTATGCATAAAGCCAAGGTAACGACTTTACTAGCATGCATAGAGTAAGCTTATGCATAAAATCCTAAGATCAAGGCACATATCATGATTAACCCCAAACTCAACTTGAAACATAACTTATTAACTTCATAGTTAAAATACAAGAGTAGAAATAGGCTTACTATGCTATGAAGACTCAAATGAGTATAGCAAATGTAAGAAACCCCCTTATGCAACTAATTAAAACCCCAAAATGCAAGCAAACTTGATCAAGACTCCTCCTTTATGATACCAATAGAGAAACAAGACTTTAATGCAAGCTAAGGAGGATCATACAAGCCTAAATACACTTGTATGCATGGAAATTTCTTGAAAATTGATTTAGGAATTTATGAAGAGAGTGAAGGCCATGAGAGAATTGATTTTGCCATAGTTTAGTTGTAGGATAGATTAATGAGGATTTAAGGTAGGTTAGGGTCTTATTTATAGATTAGGCTAGTGATTTAGACCATAGGATTAAACCCTAGTTCTCATCTCAACCCTCCAAATCGAATCTGGCCCCCCAAGCTCAACACAAACCCAAAGTGGTGCACCAGGCAGAACTGGGCGTCTGAGCCAAGTCGACAGGGCTGTCGACCTGGTCAGACCCAGTCGACTCCCAAGTCGACTGGGCTGTCGACTTGGGTACTGTGGCGGGAGTTTTCCCGCCTTGGCCCAACTGGCCCAATTTCCAAGCTTAGATTTGAATTTAAAAAATCTGTTTTTATTTAGAAATTTTCTGAAAACTTTGTTGGGCCTTAATCGGGTCATACGGACTCCGATTTTCGAAAACTCGGACTCTATTTTGCGTATTTTTCCGAGACGAACGCAATGGCATAGCCCGTTTCCCTTGATTCAGATTTATAAATTAAATTCTGCCTCGATTTCTGTTATAACAGGTTATTGAAAATACGGGTTGTTACATTCTCCCCTCCTTAAAGGATTTCGTCCCCGAAATTCTCAAGTTAGGAAGAACGTATCCTACCATCCAACATCCATCTACTCAAAACATCATCCACGAGCAATCATTGTCCTTACAAGATTCTAAATGCTGTTTGAACATATGCAAAGGTGTGTGTATATGTACTTATCTAATGCAAATATCATCAATGCAGATTATGTTAGTGAAATGAATCCATATGTATGCAATTCCTAACATAATGTATAACATCTATATGTGTGCACATCACATACATCCATATGCAACATCCATGTGATAACACAAAAAATTTCATCCATGAATAAGCATAAACACTCATGCATATGCAATATGAGGAGTGTGTGAGCCGATCTAGTGCCTAATCGTGTATAATGCATCCACGAGTAACCCCTTGCAACCACTTGCAGCCACTTGCAACCATCAAGCATAACACGTTTCAAACACATGTTTCATCCAAAGGGTTTCTACCTAAGGTTCTCATGACAAGATTAGCACGATAACTAGACAAACATGGATAGCAAAGAGAAAGATATGCTAAAGAAAGGAGATTGAGAGTGTATCCTCAAAAAGGAATGGATAAAGCCCACGCATCTTCTCCTCGGTTTCCCAAGTTGCGTCTTCTTCGGCTTCACCCCATTGAACCTTCACCAACTTGACCTCTCGATTCCTTAGCCTCTTGGTCTCCGTCCCCAAGATACGAATCGGAGCTCTCCTCAAAGTAGCTTCTTTCTCCACTTCCACATCTTCCAGAACACTTGGCTCAACAACCTCTGCTGACTCATGTAAACACTTCCGGAGATGCGAGACATGAAAAACATCGTGTACTCCGGCGAGCTTCTCGGGCAATTTCACTCTATAAGCCATCTGCCCGATCCTCTCTATAATAGGGAAAGGTCCAACAAATCTCGGTGCTAACTTCCCAACGGCTCCAAATCGGACCACATTCCGCAAAGGAGAAACCTTCACGAAAACCATATCTCCAACACCAAACTCCAAATCAGATCTTCGCTTATCAGCATAGGATTTCTGTCGGTCTTGGGCCGCTTTCATCCGTCTTCGAATCAACTCGATCTTCTCGGATGCATCTCTGATCATATCAGGCCCAAGTATAAGTTTATCTGTAGTCTCCCACCAACATGTAGGCGACTTGCACGGCCTCCCATATAAGGCTTCAAATGGTGCCATCCCTATGCTTGCTTGATAACTGTTATTATATGCAAACTCAACAAGAGCAAGATGGTCTGCCCAAGTACCACCAAAATCCAGAATACAAAGCCTTAACAGATCCTCGAGTACCCTATTCACCCTTTCGGTTTGACCGTCCGTCTGTGGGTGATAAGCAGTACTTAGATTCAACCTCGTGCCCATGGCTTCTTGCAAGCTATTCCAGAACTGACTTGTAAAGATTGGGTCACGGTCACTGACTATACTAGAAGGGACTCCATGAAGTCTCACAATCTCACGAAGATATACAGACGCTAGCCAAGATGCGGTCCTTTTGCTCTTTACCGGAATGAAATGAGCACTCTTCGTAAGTCTGTCCACAATGACCCAAATGCTCGTATTCCCTTTCCTTGACCTTGGTAGCCCATCAATAAAATCCATGGAAATACTCTCCCACTTCCAAAGTGGAACGTCTAGAGGATGCAATAGCCCACCGGGCTTCTTCGACTCGGCCTTAACTTGCTGGCAAATGATACATCTAGAAACAAACTCTGCCACATCCTTCTTCATCCCAGGCCAAAAGAAAATACGCTTCATATCTTTATACATCTTATCTCCGCCTGGATGTATAGTCAACTTAGAGCGATGCGCTTCCTCAAGAACTTTTCTTTCTAGATCTTCTACCACTGGAACACATAACCTTCCATCTCTCCTCAGCCAACCCTTGTCATCAATAGAATATCGAGCGAGATGACTAGACGTCTCTCCACGAATCAGCTTATCCATGATCTCAACTATCTGTGGGTCTTCCTTCTGTGAAGTCCCTACTTGATCAAGAAATGTGGGTCTAAGCTCGAGAGATGCTAACGACCCTGCCATCGACTCAACAGCTGTCGCGAAATCAAAGGTTGCTAGGAACTCTAGGCTCTTCATCTCAACAAACAAGGGACTCAAAGTCAACCTTTTTCTGCTTAGTGCATCCGCCACTACATTACCCTTACCAGGGGTATAAGCTATCTCGAAGTCATATGATGCCAAGAATTCCATCCACCTTTGCTGCCTAAGATTCAGATCTTTCTGCGAGAAGAGATACTTGAGTGATTTGTGATCAGTATACAACTCAAACCTTTCGCCTAAAAGATAGTGGCGCCAGGACTTGAGTGCAAAGACAATCGCCGCCAACTCCAAGTCATGAGTGGGGTAGTTCTTCTCATGAACTTTAAGTTGCCTACCCCCATAACATATCACTCTTCCCACCTGCATTAAAACAGCGCCTAACCCCGTGCCACAAGCGTCGGTATACACGGTAAACATCTTACCGCATCGGGTAATGCCAAAACTGGAGCTGTGGTAAGGGCCCTTTTGAGTCTTTGAAAAGCGAGCTCACACTCTAAGTCCCATGCAAAGACTAAGTTCTTCTTCGTCAATCTAGTGAGAGGGGCTGAAATCTTCGCGAAGTCCTTAATGAACTTCCGGTAAAAACCTGCAAGACCTAGAAAACTTCTGACTTCGGTTGCATTCCTTGGAGTCTTCCAATCCTGAACTGCAACCACCTTAGCGGGATCCACCGCTAAGCCTTGCTTGGATACTATATGCCCAAGAAACCGGACTTCCTTTCTCCAAAAGTGGCATTTGGAGAACTTGGCTTTCAACTGATGGGCTCTAAGCGTATCCATCACTTCCCTGAGATGTCTAGCATGCTCTTCCTCGTCTTTTGAGAAGATCAGAATATCATCTACGAAGACCACGACAAACTTGTTCAAGAACTCCCTGAACACCCTACTCATCAAGTCCACGAAATATGCGGGTGCATTAGTCAAGCCGAACGGCATGACAAGCCATTCGAAGAATCCATCTGGAGTCCTGAACGCAGTCTTGTCTATACTGTCTTCAGCTACCCTGAGCTGATGGAATCCTGTAGCAAGATCAAGCTGAGAGAAAACAGAAGCACCAACAAGCTGGTCGAAGAGGTCATCTATCCTCGGTAATGGGTGCCTATTCTTCTTGGTCAGCTTGTTCAACTCTCGATAATCAACACATAGACGAAGCGAGCCGTCCGCCTTAGTAGCGAACACCACAGGAGCACCCCATTCGGAAATGCTTCGTCTAATAAAATTCTTCTCAAGAAGCTCCTTGATTTGCTTACTGAGCTATCTCCTTTCCCGCGGGGCCATGTGCCTAACTGGTAAGGAGACTGGCTTAGCATTATCAACCAGATAAATGCGGAAATCTATCTCTCGCTTAGGGGGTAACCCCTTAACTTCTTCAAAAACATCAGGGTACTCTCGAACCACCCTTACAGATTGCAGATCATCGATGGACGAGTCAAGAGATTCAAGATAACATAGCATGACGGGATCTAGCGGGTTGCAAGAAATCTCTAGGGTATTACCAAGGCGAGTCATGAGTCTCACCACCCTATGCTCACAATCGAGAATGGCTCCATAGCGGGATAACCAATCCATGCCCAAGATCAACCCGTATCCCGTGAACCCGAGAACATAAGCATCACACGAGAATTCTACGGTCAAGATAGAAATCCTCAAATCCATACAGATCATAGATAAGTGGGCTGAACCCCCAATCGGATTTGAAACACTAACGGGATCCTCAACAAGACTAGTACATAGGTGCAAACTTCCAACAACATCAGAAGAAATAAAACTATGCGATGCGCCAGAATCAAATAAGGTGCGAACAGGATAATCAGAAATATAAACAAGACTTTCTACAGAAATGCTACCTCGATCCTGAACTGGAGCGGCGTTGAGAGCATGCACTTGCCCTCCGGATGAACCTGCACGTTGTGTCTGTCCATGCCCCTGCTTCTTAGGGCAATCCTTGCTAAAATGTCCTGTCTCTCCACAGTGAAAGCACCCACCCAATTTCATTCTCTTCTTCCTACAGTCCTTGGCTATGTGCCCAACAATCCCACAGAAGTTGCACCTTCTTGGGTCCTTTGCCTTGTTCTTGTTGCCCTTATTGTTCTTGTTGTTCTTGTTACTTTGATTACTCTGATTCCCTCCCCACTTGGAGTCTGTCTTCTTAGGCTGAGTCTCATTGGGCTTGACTTCTTTCTTCCCATTCTTATCCTCTCCCTGCAGCAATGCCATGTCTACCAGGCTCTCGAAAGTGGCCCCCATGGGTATGTGTGACATGGCTAGACCTTGCAATGGCTCATTTAACCCTCGTGCAAAACGTAGAGCCTTCTTCTCGGGAGTATTGACCATGTCCAAACCGAATCGGGCGAGCTGGTTGAACTTATTCACATACTCTCTCACTGTCATGTCTCCTTGCTTCAAAGCTATGAACTTCTCTAGTTGCAAATTTGCCTCTGCAGATGATAGAAACTTAAGCCCAAACATTTCCCTAAAGTCGGCCCAGGTTTCTACGGGCCTAGTAGCATTGGTGACCTCCCACCAATAAGCAGCTTCCTCCTTTAGTAGCCAAACCACCAACAGAACCTTTCTACGGTCCTCTATATCAAAGATGGCAAAGAGATCTTCGGTCTCCTTCAACCAATTTCTTGCTTCCACGAAAGTTTCTGTCCCAATAATTTTTTTGCCACCCATGGCCTTGAAGTCCTTGCAAACCTTGGCGAAATCGGCTTGCGGTTGCTGAGGAGGAGGAGGAGGTGGAACCCCAGTGATAGTGGGAGTGGTTGCTGGACCTGCATTGTTGGACCTAGCTTCCAAATACCTCTGGAACCATCCGGGAATGGTGACTCCCTCAGGAAGATTGAGATCGGCCATGCTGAAAAGGGAAAAGATAGATTTAGAACGAGGAAACGAAGGATAGTGCTTATGGCTCTTGGGGGATAGCCTTTCAAAATAAACTAGACTTTTCTTTGGAAAATACTTAATTGGTTTTGAAAATAGCTTTTTAAAAATAACTTTAAAACCCTTTTTGCTCCAATCTCGTAAACCTGGCTCTGATACCAAATGTAACACCCCAACTCCGCCAGTGCCACTATTGCAAGGACACTGACTTTGGAGAGGCGTTTAAATAAGGTAATCATGCATGCAGATATCACAAGACAGAACATATAAGTAAAAACAGAGTAAGTATAGCAGCGGATAAAAACTAGCATATCAAAACCATAAGTCAAGTTACAACACAGTACTTAATTATTTCCCATAAACAAAGTCTAGAAACATAAAACTGGTAACTGAAAAGGAAAACATGAAGTAGCTATCCCCAAGTAGAAAACCATAGCAAGCTCAAGTCCGAAGCATACATGAGCTATGCAGAAAAGCAGCTAAGATCCAAGCTAAGTACTGGTATTCCCGCCCTGCAAACCTGGAGGGAGGGAAACAAAAGAAAAGAGGCGAAAGAAAATGGGTCAGTCAAAAGACTGGTAAGTCCTACCTACAATTGTACAACAACTAATAAAGTTAACAGTATATGTAAACAAGGATGAGTCATAGGATGATAACTGGCATGGTAAAAAGTCAACAAGATAGATTAAGTGTGGCGCCGCATATACAAGGTTGAGGTTTGCACCAAGTGTACTAGTATCACAAGTCATGTCAAGTGTAAACAAGAAGTGATCCCCGGGCCCAAGTTTGGCCCAACATCATGAATGACCTAAATCAAGGTCCAACTAGCACGGTCTAGTCGATCGGCTCCCTAAAGCCTAACTCGTCAAGTGTCGGTGTCTTACGGCCCAACTACGAAGTGTAGCTAAACTGTGCTAGGTCCACCCTAGGGTGTATCAAGTCCTAGGGTGCCAACCACTGACACAAACCAATCACGCACAGTTTAAACCTACTGGTGCCCGTGCCTGCTTTTTCAACTTCGGACCATGTGCACGACCATGGCCCGCCTGAACCTACACCGGCGCACCTACACAGCCGTCGTTTTGGTCGCTTACATGTCACCCCAGTAATCGTGCCCCACCCTAGCCTAGTCCCTAGGGTATCATGATACAACCAAGAGGGTTACTGGTGCAAAGGACCACGTAACTAGGGTTTCCTTAATGGGTTAAACGTGGTTAACCCTACCCATCCAAGTACCAAGTTGGTTAAGTGTACCCAAGGTTCATGACTTAACCCTACCAACCCATCGTGTTTAATTGGTTAAGTATTCAAGTGGTCCATGACTTAACCCTACCATGTGGCATTAATTAATTTAATGCACCCAACCTCTCACATTAGACCTTGTTGTGGTTACTAGTTAGGCCGGCGGGTCCGGGTAGGTTTACACCACAACTTAGTCTAACCTCGGGTTTTACGTGCAACATGACCAACTACTCACATTGGGTCCTATTGCTTGTAGCCACTAGTTAAGCCGGTCGGTTCCGAGTAGGTTTATGCTACAAGCTCAACCCAACCTCGAGTTGGCCATCCTCATGTTTTCTAAGTGTCATGTCCATCATGTTTCCAAAACACATTACAATTTTTCAAGCAATTGGGTAGACCTAACTTAATAGGTAAATTCCCAATGGGTAGACCTAACTTAATAGGTAAATTCCCAAGCTTATGTTTTTATGTCTTTTAAGTTTACCCAACCCCAAACGCAATCCCTTCGCTTCATATATCGCAATAGCGCATAAAGGATAGAAAGAGGGAACTTGGAAAAATTATGACATAAAGGTGTTGGAGCCACAAGTTAAACATGGTGGCATATGAGACAAAGATGTGATCATAAACTTGCATATCATGTTATCAACTTGCAAGATATTCATAAGCATGCATAACATCATTTTAACTTGCATAGTGTTCATATGCATGCATAACATCATTTTAACTTGCATAGTGTTCATATGCATGCATAACATGGTTTCAACTTGCATAAGATTCATATGCATGCATAACATCAAACTTGGCAAATAGGCGGAACATGGCCATAGATAGCATGAGATAAGGGCTAGTAACATGCATATAACATTATATGCATGTTAACACAAGGGTTATGAGAGTTTCAAAGTTGCATTATGCAACATTTCCAACCAAAGATCATATCTTTCTATGCATAAAGCCAAGGTAACGACTTTACTAGCATGCATAGAGTAAGCTTATGCATAAAATCCTAAGATCAAGGCACATATCATGATTAACCCCAAACTCAACTTGAAACATAACTTATTAACTTCATAGTTAAAATACAAGAGTAGAAATAGGCTTACTATGCTATGAAGACTCAAATGAGTATAGCAAATGTAAGAAACCCCCTTATGCAACTAATTAAAACCCCAAAATGCAAGCAAACTTGATCAAGACTCCTCCTTTATGATACCAATAGAGAAACAAGACTTTAATGCAAGCTAAGGAGGATCATACAAGCCTAAATACACTTGTATGCATGGAAATTTCTTGAAAATTGATTTAGGAATTTATGAAGAGAGTGGAGGCCATGAGAGAATTGATTTTGCCATAGTTTAGTTGTAGGATAGATTAATGAGGATTTAGGGTAGGTTAGGGTCTTATTTATAGATTAGGCTAGTGATTTAGACCATAGGATTAAACCCTAGTTCTCATCTCAACCCTCCAAATCGAATCTGGCCCCCCAAGCTCAACACAAACCCAAAGTGGTGCACCAGGCAGAACTGGGCGTCTGAGCCAAGTCGACAGCCAAGTCGACAGGGCTGTCGACCTGGTCAGACCCAGTCGACTCCCAAGTCGACAGGGCTGTCGACTTGGGTACTGTGGCGGGAGTTTTCCCGCCTTGGCCCCACTGGCCCAATTTCCAAGCTTAGATTTGAATTTAAAAAATCTGTTTTTATTTAGAAATTTTCTGAAAACTTTGTTGGGCCTTAATCGGGTCATACGGACTCCGATTTTCGAAAACTCGGACTCTATTTTGCGTATTTTTCCGAGACGAACGCAATGACATAGCCCGTTTCCCTTGATTCAGATTTATAAATTAAATTCTGCCTCGATTTCTGTTATAACAGGTTATTGAAAATACGGGTTGTTACACCTCTTCACGAATAAATGCCTCTTCGTAGCCTATATAAAGGGCAACGCAATATCAAATCAGTATCCGTTTTCTCCCTTTTTCACTTCTTCCTCCAACGCTCTGTTCTGTAAATACAACTACTTTGCGTTCGTTGTTGCTTCGTCTGCCGCACTGTACAGCGAAGTTGATTCGTTTTATCTTGGGAATCGATTTTCAACATCACCCTAAAGTGCTACAGAGGGGCGCAAATACGATTTAAGGAAACAGTTGATTTCGAGCTGGACTCGGATTACTACGTATTTTCTGATCAACTGCGACGGTATGTTTTTCTCGCTTTGTATTCCTGTTGCATTCATTTTTCCAAAGTTTCCAGATTACTATTCATAATCTACAGATTGCTGTATCAACACAGTTTTGCTATCGTTGGTGATAACATTTTTTCATTATAACCACGCTCATTTGATGTATTAGAATTTTACATATGTTAAAGACTATTTTATTTTACTATCACTATCTACAATCCAAATGAATTTTAACTCTCAATTATTAATAGCTATGTGTATTATAACACGCATGCCTCTTGTGTGCATGACCTTCTAACCTAGACAAACATTATATAAAGATTTATTAGTGAATAGTTAGCAACTTGACTAAATGATCCTCTTTAAATAACCTAGCTGTCATAACCTATACCCTTTCATACCTAAAATCATCAATAAGATTTTCACTGATTGATGTTTCAATGTTGTTGCCACATATCTTATTTCATAGATGTAACCATAATATTCAGATCTCTATTAACATCTATCTAAAATTTCATCATAAAAGTGATAATTGATAATTAACTTTAAGGTGAAAAGACAATAATAGTCGTAACTATGCAAATTTAATTATTTGATTCACACCGTGTTTTTTTTTGTTTTCGCCTAGTTTAACCATTGCTCTAGCCTTATAATGTATTATTACTAGCGATGGTGTCATATGTTTTAGTTTAGGCAAAATTTACATATTTATGTAGTTACCCATAGCATACCCACATCAGCTTATTTCATATTTTGTTAAATTGCAAGTTGAAATTACAAAGGGAAAATCTCGAGTTTACTTCCAATTAGAATAAAGAAGACGACTAGGTTTATCAAGGGATTTTGTCACTTATTACTTAAAAAAGGCATTTCCACTACCACGTATATGCAAAGCTAAATAAAACATGATATTGTGTCGATCAAAGGAATACAATGGCATCTTGTTAACATAATAATTAATAATCAAAAAATGAGATATCTGAACAAAGTATGTACATAATAAACAAAAAACAAAAAGCAAGTAAAAAAAATATTTCTCTAAAGAAATTAGAAAAGATAGAAACAAAATCATCAAAAACAAGAAATATAGAAAAATGCACATGTAACGACCTGCATTTTCGACCTTTTCAAATAGATAATTAGACCAACTTAAACCGCACGAAACGACAGATTGTTATTTAGCTTATGATTTTACACAAAATTAGACACAGAAATCACAGAATAAATAAAATAATATATCTCACACAAAAGCATTTTACACAAATATCAGAGTTGTACAATAAATTTTACATAGCAGAAAACCACATGTACAAGTTTACTACAAGACCAGCGTGTGTTCAGGCTTAGTCAAGACAAAGGAAAGGCTCAGCTTTTTTTACTTTTACATTCATTTAAAACAAGACAGATGCAAATATAAATATATCACATGTAATCAGGGTTACAATGCAAGGCTTGAAGCTGCCTTATGCAAACAAGGAAAATACTTGTATTAAGGGAATTAGAGTGCTAAAATATGGCAGGTCACGTGTATATGGCAAGGCATGGAACCAAATACAAAGCAAATCACTCATAGTAAATGATGTATTAAACTTCACATGGCAATCATGGCAGACGCAAGATGCTAACAACAAGCAAGGGAAAGTGAAAAATGCACAGACATACAAGTAAGATTTTAAAAGGCCAAAATTCATCAACACAGGCAACAAAAAATGTCATAGCAGGGAATCAAACTACACGTTTCAGTTTATAACAAGGCAGTCAGGTAATTATAGGTAGTAACTAGAATGTATATGCCAACAAATACACGGCCAGAAAAGATTTGGATAAACACATATGATTTATTTAAAGCCAAATGTATATCAGTTTCAGTGTACAAGAAGGTTATGTGTATGCAGCTAGCTACTTGTGTACCTATACGAAATCAACAATTGCATAAATCTGACAAAACAAATAGGAATGGGCAGTAGTTTAACAATAAATCCAACACAACCATGACAGCAAAGTAACAGGTAATACAAGATGTATGAAGCAAATCCAGACAAGGTAATTCAAATAGCCAGGCCTAAACTATTTTACTTAGTTTTATACTAAAGTTAAACTATTTTAGCGAAAGAAAATCGTGAGAAAAATCTCACGTTTACACAGTAGTCTAGGAGAGGGCGGTGGCGTGGCAGCGGGTGCAGCGCCTCAGACAAGGATCGAGATGCGGTTGGTGGTTGTTAAGTGGCTTTCGATTATTTTACTTTTTTTTAAATAAGAGATCTACAAGAGAAAAATGAAGAAGAAAAGGGGTTGAAGGAGAAAGGAAAGGATGCGTTGGAAAGAGATAGAGTGCATGCTACTTTATGCTAGGCATTGGAAAATGACGCATGTCTTTTCTTTTCTTTTTTTCTTTCAAAATGAATTGAACATATTATTCAACTCGATTGATTTCATTGAAAGCGCAGAACTGCTGAAGACTACTGATGTACAATTTTAGGCATGTCAATGTGGCGGGGTGGGCATGGGTAGCAGCCTCTTATCACCCGCCCCGTTTGGTATTTATTTGCCCCGTGCCCGCTCCATACCCACTCTGGGTATCCATTAAACGGATTTTAAATAAGTTGTGTGTATTCATGAATATTCGCGGGTACCCATTGAAATTGCATAAAGATACATACGTTTGATATAAAAAAGCAAACTAGGCCACACGTCAACTATGGCAATGC